>CM029640.1:12080639-12460639 GCA_017311315.1 Dendrocalamus latiflorus
TGCTTCTATGCATCATTATTTAAAAATTATATAAATATTAAATCATAAATAAAAAGTTGATGTTGATTATTTATCTCTTATCTTGCTTTAAGTTTTATGCAACTTATATTATGAGGGTGATGTATAAAAACACTAATACCTGACATACATGGATGGAAACCACAAAACAATTAAGTCTCCCTCCCCTGAAAAAGAAAAAAAAGACATCACAGGCTGGAGTGTTTCAAGGCACTATATATATGTCCCTCCTTATTATAGCTCTTCAATGCCATATACAGAAGACAAAAAGAAGTAGCACAAATCATCATAGATTAGCTGATCGAAGAGGAAGGTGTCATCCAGCAGGCTTGATTAGCTTCAATATTTGAGCAAAAGGAGGGGATGGCGATCATGCCCAAGGCATTGGTTCCAGTGGTAGCTCTTGCGTTGGTTCTCGGCCTTGCGTCGAAACTTCTACGAGGAGTGCGACGCGACGTGGGAGCCCCAGAACTGCTGGACCTACGACAATGGCAACAGCCTCTCCCTCGCGCTCGTCAGCAACTCGTCGGCTCGATGATCCGCTCCAAGAGGCAGTTCGTGTACGGGACCGTCTCCACCATGATCCAGCTCGTCCAGGGCAACTCCGCCGGCACCGTCACAACATACTACGTAAGCTAATTTACCCCTAATTCATCAATTAGTTATACCTCTGCATGTATGTGTTCTTTCGAGATTTAAGCTAAGATATAGTAGTAACATGCATTTCTGTTGTTGATTGATCAATGGCAGACGTCGTCGCTGGGAGACAAGCATGACGAGATCGACTTCGAGTTTTTGGGGAACGAGACCGGGCATCCCTACACCTTCCACACCAACGTCTACGCCGCCGGCGTAGGCGACAAGGAGATGCAGTTCCGCCCCTGGTTCGACCCCACCGACGGCTACCACAACTACACCATCTCCTGGAGCCCCTGCATGATCGCCTGGTACGTGGACGAGGTCCCGATCCGCGTGTTCCGCAACTACGAGGGCAGCAACGGCGTGCCGTTCCCGACGAGCCAGCCGATGTACGCCTACTCGAGCATCTGGGCGGCGGAGGACTGGGCTGTTGTAAGGTCTTACGACCTCCCAGGACCTTTTACGACCGATTAGAGTCGTTTACGACCGGTGAGAATCAAATACGATCGGTTCAGAGTACTTACGACCAATTCTGAACGCTTCAATCTCCTCCGATCCTCTTTTCAACGTGGTCGTAAATTTACTGTAGCAATTTACGACCGCTCCGATATATCGCTGCCGCTGCCTTCCTTCAGCCGCTCGAGATACCGTGATCGAAGCCTTCTACGATCACGCAGTGATGCTGGCGATCACTGTTCACCGTAGTCGAATACCCTTTTCGACTACGTTCACTTCCTTCAACGTGATCGGAGTCGCTTCCGATCACGTACTAACCTTGTCGGCGTAGTCGATGCTCCTTACGACCACCTTCACCGTGGTCGTAACCTTCTCAATGTAGTCGGAACAACACTGTTCCTTGCCGTGATCGTAGCACCCGTCGATCACGCCTGCTGGAAACTTTCCCCGTGGTCGTGACTCCTCCCGATCACGCTTGCGGTGATCGTGAGTCCTTCCGACCACGTATTGCACAAACACACGACAAAACAATGCTTTGTGTGTTTCCCTCTTTTTGGTATTTTCTCAATGGCTTGGTACATCGAATACATGGCTCTAGGCCTCTTTTTATACCCGGCTGTCCTACTTCAACACGGGTTCTCAACACCTACTCCGACTCCGAGTCTTATACGACTTCGACTCGGTTTCCAATTACGACTTTGAATTGCGGCTGCAATTCGACTCCGATTACACCCAAATTTTGCACATGACTCTAAAACAAGATTATTTACAACATTCTCTCCCTAATCTTGTTTTTCCGACTTCGATCATGCCAATTTTCTTCCTCATCTCTGAAAACTTTATCCGTCCCAGCGACTTTGTCAATATGTCTGCTTTCTGTTCTTCGGTTCTGATGTAGTCGATTTCAATCTTCCCTTCTTCGACACAATCTCTGATATAATGATATCTTGTGTCTATGTGTTTGCTTCTATCATGTAGAACCGGATTCTTGCTCAGCGATATTGCAGATTTGTTATCAACCCTAAGCGTCACCTTCTGAATTTCTTCATCTGACAATTCACTCAACAGTCGAGCGAGCCAGACTCCCTGGCAAGATGCTGCGCTCGCTGCGATGTACTCGGCTTCACATGAAGATAATGCAACCACCTTCTGCTTCTGAGATTGCCAGCTGATCGGACTCTCCCCAAGTACAAACATTATGCCTGTCGTGCTCTTTCGATCGTCGACATCTCCCGCCATGTCGCTATCACTGTAGCCCGTCAGCTGCAACGACTTTCCACCTCCTCTCTTGTACTGAATCCCGAGATTCAAAGTACCTTTGATGTATCTCAGGATGTGCTTCACGGCATTCATATGCTCCTGAGTCGGTTTCTCCATGAAACGACTTACGTATCCGACCGCAAACGAGATGTCTGGTCGGGTGTGCACCAGATACCGTAGACTTCCGACAATGCTCCTATAAGTCGTGGCATCAACTGGTGATCCTGGGCCTGTCTTTCTCAACTTCAGATGATTCTCCATTGGGGTTTGACATGGATTGCACTCTTCCATACCCGACTTCTCCAGAATCTTTCGAGCATATCCCGACTGACAAAGTGTTATGCCGTTGTCGGTTTGATTTACTTCAATGCCAAGGTAGTAGCACAGAAGTCCCAAATCGGTCATTTTAAACAGCCTCTTCATCTCGTCTTTAAACCTCATAATCTCCTTTGAACTCGATCCAGTAATGATCAAGTCGTCCACGTAAACGCCCACGATCAGTCTGTTCTTCGCATCTCCCCTCGTGTACACAGCATGTTCAGAGTTGCTTCTTCTGAACCCGAGTGCCGTTAGACTTTTGTCAAGCTTCAAATTCCATGCTCGTGGTGCTTGCTTAAGTCCGTAGAGAGCTTTGTTCAGCTTCAAGACTTTCTCAGCTTGCTCCTTGGATTGAAAACCCGGCGGTTGAGAGACATAAACCTCCTCCTTAATGTCTCCGTTCAAGAACGCCGTTTTCACATCCATGTGGTGAATCTCCCATCCACCGTTTGCTGCCAACGCAAGAAGTAGTCGTATAGTCTCCATACGAGCTACTGGGGCAAAGACTTCTTCGTAGTCGATGCCTTGTTTTTGAACATACCCTTTCGCCACAAGTCGTGCTTTGTGTTTTACGACTTCTCCCTTGGAATCCTTCTTTACCTTGAAGATCCACTTTAAACCGATTGCTCGATGACCCTTTGGCAAATCGGTGAGTTCCCATGTGTCATTCTCTTCAATCGACTTCAGCTCTTCCTGCATAGCTGCTCTCCAGTATGCATCTCCCTTTGCTTCTTCATAGCTTCCAGGTTCTTCTGCAGTCGTGTAAAGCAGTAGCTCTTCAGACTGCACTGGTTCAGTTTGTGCATAAATCTAACTTATGCTTCTCATCTTCGGTATTCTATCGCTCGAATCTTCTTCATCAGACTCTTCTTCATTTTGTGAGACTTCCTGATCATCAGCACCTGTCGAATTTTGGCTTTGAGATGTGGTCGTAGCTTCTTCCGTATTGTCAGCATCGACTTCTTCGACTTCGAAGGTTACCCACTTCGAAATGTCTTTCTCAATGTCCTCGTGTTCTTCCCACTCCCAATGTTTGTTTTCTTCAAAGACCACGTCTCTGTTCACATGAATCTTCCTTTCGACCGGATCATAGCACCTGTACGCCTTGGTGCCTGGTTCCGAGCCAAGATAGATCATCCGTCGGCTCCGGTCGTCTAGCTTCTTGAGATAAGTGGATGGCTTCACATGGGCTAAGCATCCGAAAACCCTTAGGTGCTCGACATTGGGTTTTCTTCCCGACCACTGTTCATATGGAGTGACTCCATCCAGTGATCGCGTGGTCGCACGATTTAGCAGATAGACAGCATGTCGTACTGCTTCTGCCCAAAATCTCCCGGGCAGGAATCGGCTCTTCAACAGACTTCGTGCCGTTTCGACCACGGTCCGGTTTCTTCTTTCTACGACTCCGTTTTGTTGAGGTGAATACGGAGCCGTGAAGAGTCTTGCAATACCCTTCTCTTCACAAATCGAGTCGAATTCTTTCGCGAGGAATTCTCCTCCTCGATCTGACCTGACCGACTTCACCTTTTTGTCGACTTCATTTTCGACAAGAGTTATGAACTTCTGAAAGTTCGTCTTTGCCTCATCTTTGCTTTTCTGCATGTACACCCACATGGCTCTTGAATAGTCATCCACGATCAACATGAAGTATTGATTCCCGGCATCTGTACGAGGTGTGATTGGTCCGCACAGATCTACGTGAACCAATTCGAGTGGTTGCGAAGCTCTAAAACTCGTCTGCTGTGGAAAAACGCTACGAGTTTGTTTTGCCACCAGACAGCCTTCGCAGACTTGCTCCGGGTGGTCGATTGTCGGTAATCCGACCACCATCTTTTTTTCCGCCATCGTGTTGAGACTCTGGAAATTCAGATGTCCGAATCTTGCGTGCCATAGCCAGGCCGCATTATCGGTTGTAGTCTTCATACACTTCGGCTTGCATGCTTCAATGTGAATTTTGTACAGACGGTTTACCGTTCTCTGTACTTTCATCAGCAGTCGCTCAGTGTGGTCATACATCTTCAGATAGGTGTCTTTGAGTTCAATCCGACAACCTTCTTCAGTCAATTGTCCAAGGCTTATAATGTTGCTTCGTAGACTTGGAATGTAGTATACATTCGACAATCTCCTCTGGCTTCCATCCTTGCACTGCATCAGGATCGTGCCTCTCCCTTTTATCTGAATGGTCGAGCCGTCTCCGAACTGTACTCTTCCAAGCACATTCTTATTTAATTCGTAAAACATCGAGTATGTACCCGTCATGTGGTTGCTGGCTCCGTTGTCGAGATACCAGTCTGCCGTCCGCTCTTGAGTCTGCTCTCCTTTCTCCAACAGACTCGGAAACACTTTCTCCTCGTTTAATAAAACCATTGTCGGTTCGTCTGCAGTGCAGAGCGACAACAGCAATGTCGGCTCTTTGTGCTCATCTGTTTGAGCCAGGTTTGCTTCCTCTACTTTCTTCTTACTCCGGCAATTCGCAGCATAGTGACCATACTTCTTGCAGTTATGGCACTGGATGTGGCTCCGACATTCGGCTGCGTAGTGCCCAAATTTCTCGCACGTGTAGCACTGGACATCAGACTTGTCGGTCTGACGGTCGCCGCCTCCACGACCACCTCCTCGACCACTTCGTCCACGACCTCTGTGATCGAAACCTCGACCTCGTCCATGAGATGCACCGCGGCCGGTCGATGTGCCGCGACCACGACCACGACCGCCCCTTGATGTCGATTCTCCTCGGTTCTTCGTGTCTTCCTTTACAAACAATGCTTGTTGGTTGTAAGGCCCTTGTCCTTCATTGTCGGCTTGATAACTCTTCAGAAGCTGCTCGTGTGCTTTGAGCGCTCCAGTCACCTCCTCAACCTTCATCTTCGAGAGGTCTTGCGAGTACGTGAGTGTAGTTACGACCGAGAGAAACTTCTCTGGTAGTACTCGTAGATACTTCTTCACCGCCACCTCGTCTTTCAAGTCGTCGCCGAGAGATTTGATCTCGTTTACGACTTCGTTAAACTTCCCAGAGAACTCCTCCACAGTCTGGTTCTTTCCCATCTTCAATGATTCAAACTCACTCCTCAATGTTTGAAGTCGAACTTCCTTCACTCGATCTACTCCTTGGTGCATTATCTGCAGAGTAGTCCAGACGTCTTTCGCCGTCTCCTTGCCGACTAGCTGCCGCATCATCGAGTCGGGTACAGCTTGATAGATCGCTGCCATCGCCATCTTGTCGAGTCGTTCATCAACGACTTTGTCTTTCTCCTTTGGTTCAACTGGACCCCAGACTCCCTGTGCGATCATGTTGACCTTCATCTTCATCGCCCAGATCGGGTAATTGTCCGAACTGAGGATCGGGTACTGCAGCGACACGCTTTCCTTCATCTTTGAAACCTCCGCCATGGTTCACCAAGCTCTGATACCAACTGTTGTAAGGTCTTACGACCTCCCAGGACCTTTTACGACCGATTAGAGTCGTTTACGACCGGTGAGAATCAAATACGATCGGTTCAGAGTACTTACGACCAATTCTGAACGCTTCAATCTCCTCCGATCCTCTTTTCAACGTGGTCGTAAATTTACTGTAGCAATTTACGACCGCTCCGATATATCGCTGCCGCTGCCTTCCTTCAGCCGCTCGAGATACCGTGATCGAAGCCTTCTACGATCACGCAGTGATGCTGGCGATCACTGTTCACCGTAGTCGAATACCCTTTTCGACTACGTTCACTTCCTTCAACGTGATCGGAGTCGCTTCCGATCACGTACTAACCTTGTCGGCGTAGTCGATGCTCCTTACGACCACCTTCACCGTGGTCGTAACCTTCTCAATGTAGTCGGAACAACACTGTTCCTTGCCGTGATCGTAGCACCCGTCGATCACGCCTGCTGGAAACTTTCCCCGTGGTCGTGACTCCTCCCGATCACGCTTGCGGTGATCGTGAGTCCTTCCGACCACGTATTGCACAAACACACGACAAAACAATGCTTTGTGTGTTTCCCTCTTTTTGGTATTTTCTCAATGGCTTGGTACATCGAATACATGGCTCTAGGCCTCTTTTTATACCCGGCTGTCCTACTTCAACACGGGTTCTCAACACCTACTCCGACTCCGAGTCTTATACGACTTCGACTCGGTTTCCAATTACGACTTTGAATTGCGGCTGCAATTCGACTCCGATTACACCCAAATTTTGCACATGACTCTAAAACAAGATTATTTACAACATGGGCCACGCAGGGGGGCCGCGTCAAGACCGACTGGAGCAAGGCGCCCTTCGTCGCCAACTACCGCGGCATCGACCTCGAGGTCTGCGAGTGCTACGGCGGCGACTGCGTCTACGGCTGCGCGGCCGCGTTCGACTGGGACCAGTACTGCCGGCTCAGCGACGACCAGGTTGGGAAGATGCAATGGGTGCAGGACAACTACAGGATCTACGACTACTGCGTCGACTACGAGCGCTACAACGGCCAGATGCCGCCCGAGTGCAGCCTGCCACAGTACTAATCAAGGAGATTTATATATGTGCTTCATGCATTGAAATCATCTCAATTTTGCATCTTTATACAGACTGCTTTGGATATAATTTTTTGCATTTTATTTCGAGGTTTGTTCTTTGATCCGCGGAAGTTATCTAAAAAATTGAATCGGATAAGAGCTTTTGAGATCTTTTTTACTGTATTCTTTAATTTATTTTGCTATGGTGCTTTGTATAGTATTTTTTTTAATATGTATATGTCATTGTATACTGCAAGAGTTTGCAATACAGTTAAATCAAGTTTTGTCAATTTCTCCTTGCGCGTGTGCAATTTATCAATTTAACCGCCTGTCAACTTCATGCGTGGCCTGGGTAGACGTGAAAACGGATGGGGTAGTTTTCGATCGATTCGGGCAATTTTTGATTACGGATCATGTCAATTTGGATATTTATCCATAGTATTAGATCCGAAACGAATACAGTTTTCTGTCGAATACTAATAGGGATTTGGTAGCTCACTATTCATCGAATATGATATGGATCTAGATTATCCAGATATTTAGGGGGTTGGATATCCGCAGTATATATCCTCTGTTTCAGCCAATCCCATTTACATGATATTTTAGTAGTCCATTATACATTAACACATACATCAATACATAGAGTTAAGGGAGGAATATTAGCTTATATGAAGAAATCATGAATGTTCTTCGTGAATGTTTAGATCAAATAAATTATTTATGTTTTTCTTTTCATTTTGTGTGTATAGTTTAAATGTTTTTTTATGTTTTGAGAAATATTTATAATTTGTATTTTCTCTAGATTTGTATTCGATAATATCTATATCCATATTTATACCTGAGATATCCGTATCTGAAGTAAAATATAAAAATAAATATGATTAAACTATCATTCAACTATATTTCATCCGTTTTCACCCCCTTGCGATAGTGCCTCTGCTTCCCGTGCATCTCTTAATGCCGCAACGGGCGCCTCCTCGCGGTGCCCGAATTTTTTTTATTTTAGCCCTTTTTTTGAAAAATATTCACATTTAGACCCCTGGTAGTTTTAATTCCGTTTTTGGACCCAGGGGGTCGGAGCCGTGACCCACGGCGCCGAGGTAACACATCTCGGCGCCGTGGTCCACGGCGCTGAGGTGCCAGGCCCGCACCAGCGTGGTTGCCTGCGTGGCGCCGACGTGGCAGCACCTCGGCGCCGTGGGTGGTGGCTCCGAGCTCGGAGCTGTGGATCGTGAACGGCAGTGCATGGAAGGCGAATACGAGATTTTACGTACTCAAATTGCTGACCTTATACATTTTAGCAATGAAAAGAGTCTCACACGCCGCTTTGATCAGATGCTATACAAAAAAACTATATTTCATATCCATTTTGCTCTAGTATGTGTAATTACCAATTAGACAAGCATCATCTGTAGTAGCCTTGAATTATATGCTTTCTGCGACCTCTATTGTTTAAACTAGCAAGTAGTATGTGTAATTACCAATTCAGGTTGGAGATGCTTTGTGCTTTTAGAATTAAGACATAATGTAGAAAGCATGATTGGCCTTGATATTCAAGTAATGTGATACTAATCGATAATACATTCTCTATATTTGACCTAGTAAGAACAAACAAGCATTGCTACCCTGTTATGTTCTAGCTAAGACTCATTACCTGCGGCATAACCAATTTGACATATTTGTCCCACTGATCCTCACAACCAATTAAGATCAACCGCCTTAGAATTGTGTCTTTCGAACCGAAGTGAAGTAACCCCTCAACTGTGATGCTCTCCTCGTTTGCATGACAATGTAGCTCCTCCCGGGCCCTAGCAACCAACTCACTAAACGACGGCCGATCACTGAATATCAGAGGCACCCTTTGCATTTCAACAAATCGAACATTTCCATAATCATCACTTGTCACACTACCTCCATGATATAGGGTGACTAGGTTGTCCATCTAGTTCATACAGAAAATCAAACTTAATATCTTTAATCGAAATTGGATACTACATAGTAACTAAGAGCAAGTACAACAATGGTCTTATAACCAAGCTAGTCAGCATTTTTGCTGATGTGGAGGAGAGAAGAGAGGAGAGAGAGGAAAGCTTGGCTCTCATGCAAGCAACAAGCTGCACACGGGAGCCTATACAGTGGTGGGTCCAGATAATAAATGTATGTGAGGAGGAGTAGGAAAGAGAATGTGAGACATGGTACCACATAATAATAAAAAAAATCTTTTGTAGACAAATAGAAGACAGATTATTGTATAACTTAGCTCTTATAACTTGACTTATAGCCAAACACTTGGCTCTATTATTGGACTTGCTCTAATAAGTACCTAGTCACTAACTAAATGCTACCTAACTTCAAGCCAACAAGTTAATGTCAACATTGTAAAAAGCAAATTACCAACAAGTTAACGTCAACATGGTAAAAATTCAATTAGTATGATGGTTTAGTATCTGACTTTGCATCCAGAGCAAGTAGCAATTATATTGTTTCCTTCAAAATTCCTGCATTCCAAACATACCCTAAGTTCCTCACTACTCATTCTAGGAAAATGCATGCTCACAAAAAACTTACAAAATAGGAAAATGAATAATTTAATATAATTATAGGTTTGCCAGGTTTTCTATTGCGGTATCGCCTTAGGATATTAGTACCATACTCACAGTCTCCCACCCCCGTTGACATTTGACTTCAACACTACACTAAGACTTGAACACAGTGATTTCTCTATCACACTGGCCCATCCTACAGGCCACAACATCGTTTCCTCTGTCCCATTTCAACGACCAAACACACTATCTAACCATGAACACATAGCACGCACAAGCAAGGGCATCAAGCAAAACCTAATACAAGCAAGGGGAGGCGGCGGCACCAGGGGACGGCACTAGTATATTTTGTCTGTCAACAGGCAGCATCAGCAGTCAACAATCGCTTGTGCATACTCACTCTTTATTTTACTCATCTTCCTTCCAATTTTTATACAGGGCCAACATCAACCTTGCAAAACCATCAATTAATTGGTACACCACACAACAGTGCATGCATGGGGAACAATCCATTTCCTTATGAATAGCACACGATATCGAAATATTTGTAGTCCATACAAAGCCCAGGCAGACGTGTGTGCATAAGCGCTATACCAGCAATAAAAAAATGCTTAACGTAACACACACAAGATCTATACCATCAATGCAAATTGCATGTACAAAGTTAGGTATCCAAAAACAATATCCCATAAATTTTACCTGTTCTACCAAAAATTACTTCTGCTTATACGCGAAATGTACTTCCGGCCGGGGACGCAGGCGGGGAGGCGGGCGGCCGGGGACGCGGGCGGGGAGGGGAGGCAGGCGGCCGGGGACGCGCGCGGGGAGGGGAGGCGGCGGCACCAGGGGGTGGCGGCGGGGAGGTGGGCGGCCGGGGACGCGCGCGGGGAGGGGAGGCGGCGGCACCAGGGGGCCGCGGCGGGGAGGCGGGCGGCCGGGGACGCGCGCGGCACCAGGGGCGGCGGCGGGGAGGCGGGCGGCCGGGGACGCGCACGGGGAGGGGAGGCGGTGGCACCAGGGGGCGGGCGGCCGGGGACGCGGGCGGGGAGGGGAGGCGGCGGCACCAGGGGGCGGCGGCGGGGAGGCAGAGAGGGAGAAATGAACGCGAATGAACGAAAGAGACAGAGGGAAAGGAGAAGGCCGCGCGCGGCCCGGTCGCAGGCTGCTCGGCGCCAAGATCCATGGCTCCGAGCTCAGCGCCACGATCCACGGCTCCGAGCTCGGAGCCACGACCCACGGCGCCGAGGTGCTGCCACGTCGGCGCCACGCAGGCAACCACGCTGGTGCGGGCCTGGCACCTCAGCGCCGTGGACCACGGCGCCGAGATGTGTTACCTCGGCGCCGTGGGTCACAGCTCCGACCCACTGGGTCCAAAAACGGAATTAAAACTATCAGAGATCTAAATGTGAATATTTTTTTAAAAAGGCTAAAATAGAAAAAATTCGGTCGCGGTGCTCCGGAGCGACGGCCCACGGAACCAGGCGCGCGCGCGAGGTGGTCTTGTGCAGCTAGCCGGCCCGCTGCACCCGCGCGACGCCACGCCGTCCTCCCGCAGCTCCTCGGCACCTTTCGGCCACTTGGCTAAGCTACATGGGCTGTGTCATGCAGAGGAGGTGAATTGGTGAGTGATAGTGCATACGTGCGTTGTGATCTTGGTCTATGGACCACAGGCCCCAGAGGGCAGTGTGAGTGAGATGTTGTGAAAGGGGAATTAGTGTTGTACTCAAGAGGGCGTACTTGTCTGTGAAAAATGAAGCTGTGATTTCTACCTGCTGTTTTTCTTCCTCCTCTGGTACCCTCTTGTTCTCTATCCCGATCCCCAAATTCGTCCCAAGTCTCGAGGTTGGTGTTCTTCCTTGCGATTTATTGCGCCTCATGACCAGCAACCTCGCCGTCAGCGGCGGGACGTAACAGTTGGTATAAGAGTCGGCAACGAGTCCGTGTGATCTCTCGATTTGTGCTGTAATTCCAAGGAAAGGTCGGTGATTGTCTCGCGCGAACGACGTAAATCTGGACCAGGGTTAGGGCGGATTGGACGCCATAATTCCAGTTTGAAAGTTACCTATAAACTGACACGAGAAAGCAAAGACGGCAAGGTAGTCGGAGAAGATGGTGGACAAGCTCAAGTTCGATAGCCAGCATGACAGCAAGCAACAATTAATTAGAGAGGCTTCGTGGTGTTGTAAGATGCGGTTGAAAATTAGCAGACCAAGTATTGATTACCAAGCTCAAGCAATGCTACTTCTTTACGTTACCGAACAACCTTTTTGCCCCGTGTTAACCTTACCAACAATTAGGGTATTGCATTCGATCAGGTGCTAGCAGTTACCGTTAATCCTGATTTTCAGTAGGTACTGCTATACTGTTTAGTCCAATCGTACAGCGTACGTCCAGGTCATAGTATGTTATTACTAAGTTCAGGTCTAAAGTAAATGCAATTTTTCCTCAAGAAGTTGTTTACTCGCTTATTTAGGCAGATCATCTGAGCGGTGTGGTGCAGATTTCATTTGTATAGGAGCAGGGCCGGCTCTGGGGTAGGCCGGAGGGGCGCCGGCCTAGGGCCCTGGGCCAGGGAGGGCACACCCCCCCCCCCCCCCCGCGCGCCACGGCGCCAGACTACGGGCCTACGGCCAGAGCGGCAGAGCCCAGTTCGGCAGTTCCCAGAAGCCTGCATGGCTGCATGCATGCGGTTAGTTTATTCTAAGCATGTGGATAAAGTTTACTATTTTTGCTGTCGATTGTTTAAATCAATTGAGACCAAAAATTCACTAGCACTTGATGGAATGAGAGACTGGAAGCATCTTAGTGTGAGACTCAAACAACATGAAAATAGTGTTGAGCATATACAACACATGAATACTTGGAATGAACTTAGGTTGAGGCTAAACAAAAATCAAACAATTGATGATGATTTGCAACGGGAAATTGCAAAGGAAAAAGAGCGTTGGAGGCAAGTTTTGGTTAGAATTGTTTCTGCTATGAAGTTTCTTGCTAAACATAATCTGGCCTTTCGAGGATCAAAGGAGAAACTTTATGAAGATAACAATGGTAATTTTTTGGGCACAATTGAGATGATTGGTGAATTTGATCATGTGATGCAAGAACACATTAGGCGCATTGTAAATAATGA
Source organism: Dendrocalamus latiflorus (assembly GCA_017311315.1). NCBI lineage: Eukaryota > Viridiplantae > Streptophyta > Magnoliopsida > Poales > Poaceae > Dendrocalamus > Dendrocalamus latiflorus. The sequence goes on from CM029640.1 coordinate 12,093,490, forward strand.
AATTCATCATCATTATCTTGGCCACAATATTTAAAATGAGTTAATATCGCTTATTGCTCATGCCGTGAAAAGTTTTATTGTAAGGATCATCAAGGATGCCAAGTATTTTTCTGTTATTTTGGATTGTACCCGAGATGTGAGCCATGAAGAGCAAATGACTTTAATTGTGCGTTGTGTCAATATGTCAAGTAATACTCCGAGAGTGGAGGAGTTTTTTCTTGATTTCTTAAAAGTAGATGACACATCAGGACTGGGGCTTTTTAATGAAATGATGAGTGCCTTGGGCTCTCTTGATTTGAATGTTGCTGATGTGAGAGGTCAAGGTTATGACAATGGTTCCAATATGAAGGGTAAACATCAAGGTGTTTAGAAGCGGTTGCTTGAAATTAACCCAAGAGCATTATATATGCCATGTACATGTCATAGTCTAAATCTCACTCTCTGTGATATGGCAAAATCTTGCAGCAAAGCAATTTCATTTTTCGAGGTTATGCAACGGATATATGCATTGTTTTCATGTTCTACTAAAAGGTGGAAGATTTTGCTTGACCATGTTCCAAAACTGACAGTGAAATCTTTGTCTAATACTCGTTGGGAGAGTCGAATAAAAAGTGTCCAAGCTATCAGGTACCAAACTCCCCAAATAAGGTCAGCTTTGTTGGAACTAGAGAAATCTTCTACTGATGATCCAAAAGCAGTAAGTGATGCTTAATATAAAGTTTAAACTGCATATTTTATAAGTAGAAAAAAAAATTATAGTAAAGGGCCCATAGAGCCGAATTCGCCCTAGGGCCCTTGAAAACGTTGAGCCGGCCCTATATAGGAGGGTGTTTTGTGCAGAGTGAGACATGCCTCCTGAAGCATCATATGATTTTCACAGGTAGAAGCTATTGTAGTTAAATGTCAATTGGAATTTCTAGTTTAGAAAGTAATTCTTGGGCAGGTAAGGTCAAGTTCAAAAGCTGGAAACATCAAATGAATATATTATTTTTCACTTTAGACTTGAATTGGGCTAGTGAGCTCTGTGTAGTGCAGGACCTGTCCTGTTCACTCCAGGTTTTGACCTTTGTATATACTAGCCACATAGGCGCGGCGACACGCCGCGCCAGCCACCGTGTGCACTGAAGTAAAAGAGGCGATAATTTGTGAGGAGTTTTTTTAAAAAAATTGAGGGCACATGCGTATTTTCAAAAAAGTTTAAGGGTTTTTTCGTAAAAACTGAGGACCTGTATGTAACAAAATGAGGACCCGTACGTAATTTAGAAAACCGCGGGGCGCTATCCTGCAAATTGGAGGGGGTTTTCAGAAAAATCCGCCGCAAAAAAATCGTCAGGATCTTTTCGCGAGGAAAAAGGACCTGTCTGCGAGGAAAAAGGACCTGCACGTAATTTTCGGAAAACCGGAGGGAACTACCTCCCCTGGCCGTACAGGAAACCCCCCGCCACGCGCCGGCCGGAGCGCGCGGGCGGGGGACGTGGCCGAGCGGGGGGCGGGGCATTCCCCCGCTCGTAATAGGGGGAGTATTCCAGTGGGATTTTTTATCAGCCTTTTCCCAACAATATTTTGAAAATTAGCCCCCATCTAACTTATTTTTAAAAAGAAAAAATCTACTTTATAATATATGAACTGTAGTCTGAGTCCATATTTCAACCCTTAACTCTAAAACCATCTAAAAACCAACAGCAGAGTATCAAAACCTCAAAACCGGATCATCGGACTCTCTTGGACCCATTCTAAGGCGATTTTGTATCTAAGTGGCATCCATGTGGATTCGGTTTTGTTAGTGTGCAATCCTATTTGGCAAGGATAATCACAAAATGATTTCTCCCTAATTAATATTAACACTCTAATTTCTCCCTAACCGTCCATTAATGTTAACTTCCTAATTATTCTCTAGTGGGGCCAAATTGTCAGCCGCACAAGGCTTCTGCTTCGTCCCAGAACAAAGAGCGAGCTGGAGACAGGACTGGAGGCGGCCATGGGAGGCCACGGGCGAGCTCGGCACCGGCGACACCAAGCAGAGGAGGCTGCGGGCGAGTGCAAAAATGGATTACGGTGACCTTTACGAGTACCAGGGTGGCGGTGGCGCAGCTTTTGGCTGCCTACGGTGGCGCGCAGGCGCAGCCACAGACACGGCGGCGGTGGCGCCCTAGCATGGCGGCGACGGATACATAGCGAGTAGAACTAAAAATAGAGTGTGTCACGAAATCAAAACGGCGAGAGGAACTCACCAGTGTGGACGACGAGGACGGAGATGGGCCGGCGTGGTCTAGCGCCGTGAGCCGAGGGCGGCGCGGTGAGCTCCATCTGGCGGCGGCTCTGCGGAAATAGAGGGCCAAATAAGGGGTTGGGGGATGATAGATGGAGGGGACTAGATGCTCTAGCCACAGGTAATTGGAGGGAGGCTCACGGAGGATGAGATGGCGGCTGTGGCGGCGGTATTTGGCCGGAAGCGAGGAAGACGACAGCGCAGCGACGTTCTGCTGAGGAATGACAAGATTGATCGAATGAAAATGTCTAGGAAGATCGGGAACACATTTTGACGCGAGTAGCTGTTGAAGAAGTCCACCGGGTTGGCCGGAACGGTGAGGCGAAGGCGGCAGCTGGCGGGGACTCGGCACGGCGTCGCGAGCTCGGTCTCGCTGCTACTGTGGAGAGATGGGGGTAAGTTTGGCGAGATGGAGAGGATAAGATGACGAGATAGAGGCACGGCTCGACGAGGCTTAAGTCGGGTGGAGTGACGTGTGATTTCTTGCGGGAGCTTGACGACGAGATGGACGGGTCGGTGTTGTGGCTGGCGTGGTCGATGCATGGGCGAAGGGACGCCGGAGAGAGCGGGTCATCGGGGCGGCGATCGGGTGAGGACGGCGAGGACATCATGGTTCCACAATCCTTCCCTGGCCACGCTGCCGTTCGCCATTGGCGTCGGTTACTCCCGCGCCGCCTCCCCTGTCATGTTAAAAGGAAGATGGTGCTCTATTGATGATGTCGACATTGATGGGTATGTATATGTGCATGCCACGTCAGCAAACTATGTACACTTGTATTCCATCTCATTGAAAACCATTTTGGTTTATGGTGAGGATTATATTTTAAACGATTTTGAGAGTTTATGGTTGAAAGTTGATGGTTTTATAGACCAATGCCATATTTAAAACTTGAAGTATGAACTTTTTCCTTTTAAAAATCACTACTACAGAAGAGGCTATACTAAACGCTTATATCACAGACGGTTCTCAGGAACCGTCAGTGCAGTAATTTTTACAGACGGTTATTTATACGAACCGTCTATGATAATGCAAGACATCACAGACGGTTCTTACTAATACCTTCACATACGGTTATTGAAAAAACCGTCTGTGATAATCGCAAACATCACAGACGGTTTTTTATATAAACCGTCTGTGATATTTCACGGACGGTTTTTATTACAAACCGTCTGTGATAATGAAGTTATCACAGATGGTTTGTATTAAAAACCGTCTGTGGTATGTTTCCCGCCTTGCAATCCCCCTAAAATTTCATAATCTCCTGCCGGAGTCCGAGTAGTATTCTATTCCGAGACACCTTTAGTAAAACAGACATAACTTTTCCATATGGTGTCCGTTTTCGATGTTCTTATACTCGTTGGAAAGCTAACGACGAGCCAAATCTAAAAAATGACCTGCTTGCACCATTCACACTCTAAGACCCCATAAATCGGTCATCTGTGGCTCTAAATGTGCGTCACAAGTTGTAGATCTCGTCGAAACCTTTCAAATGAGTATATATAAGCCATATAAAACTTTGCTATTTTATCTTTTGAAACTAGCTGTTTATATTGCACCGATATATAAAATTTTGTGCTCTAATTCACAGACGGTTGGTATATAGAACCGTCTATGATACTCGTTCATCACAGACGGTTCTAGCTACCAACCGTCTATGATGGAGAGTATCATAGACGGTTTGTTTGTAGAACCATCTATGATAATCTGGCCACTGGGCCCGTCGATCCTCCCCAACCCAATCCTAGCCAACAGAAACCCACCAAGCGTCACCTCACGGATTGTAGCTCCACCTCTCCGTCCCCGCGTCAAAAATTTTCGCACTCCCGTCTCTCCCTCCTCTATAAATAATCACCTAAACCTAGTCTCCTTACCGTCCTCCTCCTCCTTGGCCCTTACCCTAATAACCCGCACGAAGCAGATGATGCACAAGTCTACGGGAGGTAAGGCACCGCAGAAGCAACTGACTACTAAGGCTACACTCAAGTCAGCACCGGCGATGGTGAGCGTCAAAGACATCCAGCATAGAGGCCTCATCGGCGTAGTTGAACTTCTACTGTCTACTAGGATATTTGTTTTTTCTTTGTTCATGCCATGTTTAAGAGTTTGGTTCATAGGATTAGGAGATATATTCTTTTTATGTTCTTGTTGTGTTAGCTAGATGGGTAACCTGCTCGTTGGTTTGAGATGTTGTAATGGTGGGGCTCTAATCTTAATGAAAATAGAATGTGCTACTGTGTTTCTTACTGTATTTGCTTGTTTTCAGATGGCATAGTTAACATTTTCTGATACTAGCAAAAAAAATAGGTATAAAATGAACTATCACAGATGATTTTGTGATACAAACCATCTGTGAAGGATTATCATAAACGGTTCAAACCAAAAACCATCTGTGATACTAGCACATCACAGACGATTTTATCTACCAACCGTCTGTGATAGAAAAGTATCACAGACAGTTCTAGCTACCAACCATCTGTGATACTCATCCATTACAGATGGTTGGTAGCTAGAACCGTCTGTGATATGTGAGTATCATAGACGGTTTTTGATTCGAGCAGTCTGTGATAGTGTTCTTCACAGACGGTTCTAGTTACAAACCGTCTGTGTTATGATTATCACAGACGGCTCATAAACCGTCCGTGATAATTTTCGATTATTATTAACCCATAAATTCAGACGGTTTAGAAAACCGTCTATGATGATAGTTTCGAACCGTTTGTGGTGATCATTTTTTATAGTAGTGAATAACCCTTGTCACTATTTGTTCCGTGGCAACCCAACCCTACCATGCTAGCATAGACTACCACATCATTTCACCAGAGCGGTTCTCCAGCAGTGCCGTGTCCAAAATAGTCATGTTTGAAAATAAGTTTAGACTTACCCGTGACGTGGTAATATGTGTTTGCTACGCCATCCAATGCAATGATGGTTGGCAAGCTACTGTCATTTTTTGAAATAAGTTACTATTCTAATGCACCATTTTTTTGTTTAGCTGAAACTGGAACCACGCATCATATTATTATTCCATGTTTTGAACATAGTATGTACCTAGTTGGCAACCGTTTTGTTGCATGTCTCAGTTCAGATACAAAATTTTGAAAACATATGCTCGAGTCATTGTCAGTTTATAACATTTTTTGCAACTAAAAACAGCTTTATGCAAAAGACTTGTGGTATCTGTTTTTTTGTTTTGTTTCATCTTTGTAACCCTGAAACAACAGAGAAACAAATAAATTATACAGTGGCCTGAAAATTTTGCATATATATTTTTTTCGCCAAGACACGGAATTTGCATTCTAAATTCACATGTGTTTTATGTGTTAGTCTCATAATCAATGGCTAGCACATATATTCAACATCATTGGTATCACATCCACACACGATTTTAAAAACACTATGACAAAAAGGATCATCACAAATGGTTCAAAACCATCATCACAAAAGATTTCTGAATCCTCTAAATTTATGTGTCTGTAATAACACATAGATATCACAGTAAGTTACAACATAGACGGTTTTTCAAAACAACCGTCTATGATATATCAAATATCACAAACGGTTCTTAAAAATATATAGTTGTCTATGATATATGACATATCACATACGACTAATACCAAAAACCATATTGTAGCTTCTGACTCTTTAGATTTAGTGTTGTGGCATCGTAGGCTTGGGCACATAGGCTTTGACTACTTGACTAGAGTCAGTAGCAAGAACCTGATTAGACGACTGCCTAGGCTTAAGAGTGTTAGAGACTTCGTGTGCACACCCTGTAAACATGGTAATATAGTTTTTGCTCTTTATCCACCTCTTACTTTAGTGATGACTGATGGACTTGGATAGTTGCTTCACTTAGACATGATAGGTCCTTTTAAAGTCCAGCCTGCAGAAGGAAAGTCGTATGTGCTTGTCATTATAGATGAATACTCTAAATATTCTTGGAATTATTTTCTAGTGTCTAAGGATGAGGCCTTTGGTTACTTCAGACGGTTGGCCCTTAGATTACCAGTTGACCTCCGAAGAGCCTTGAGAGCCATTAGGAGTGACGTTGGCATAGAATTTATGAACCATTTCTTTGCCACCTTTTGCACTAAGAGAGGGTTAGAGCACCAGTTTTCCTCACCTAGAGTTCCCTAGCAGAATGGGGTTGTTGAGAGGAAGAATAGAACACTTGTTGAGATGACTAGGACCATGCTAGATGAGCATAGTACTCCTAGGAGGTTTTGGGCTCAGGCGATCTCTACTGCTTGCTATGTATCCAACAGAGTTTACTTGAGATCAGTCATAGGCAAGATCTTTTTTGAGCTTAAATTTGGCCATAGGCCTAGCATATCTCATTTTAAGATATTTGGTTACAAGTATTTCATTCTTAAACATGGTAACCTTGATAAGTTTGAATCCAAATGTCATGATAGTATTTTTCTTAGATATCTTGCTCATTCCCATGGCTATCGTGTTTTTAATTTGGATACTAACAAAATTGTTGAGACATGTGAAGTCACTTTTGATGAGGCTAGTCCTGGTACTAGACCCGACGATGCAGGTACACAGGTACTTAGTGAGAGTGAGAGCATCTTCATCGATAACGACCTTGACAAAGAGGATAAGGACCCAATCCATCCTCTAGTCACTCCTGATTTGGCTGGAGAGCATACTTTTGCCTCTCCAGTTTCAGGAGAACAGCCTCCTCTCATCGGCGCTTCGAGTGGCTCTGTTTCTAGCTCCATAGCCCATGAGGTAGGGGCCAAGTTTGCACCAGGACACTCTTAGGAGCAGATGATTGGGGATCTCTATAAGCAAGTCATATTGCTCTAGGTTTATCTCTCCATATTCTCATGCACATTCTGCTTTTGTTGCATCTTTTGAACCCTGAGATTTCACCCATGCTTTATTTGATACTTCTTAGGTCAACGCCATGCATGAAGAACTTGAGAACTTTTAAAGAAATCAAGTTTGGACCTTAGTTTAACCTCCACCTAATCACAACATAATTGGAACAAAATGGGTTTTCCACAATAAAGAGGATGGGTTGGTGGTCCGCAACAAGACTAGACTTGTAGCTTAAGATTTTTCCCAGGTAGAAGGTTTAGACTTTGAAGAGACCTTTTCACCAGTAGCTAGATTAGAAGCTATTCTCATATTGCTAGCATTCGCGGCATCTAAGGGCTTCAGCTTTTTTTAAATGGTGTGCTTTTATGAATGGTTTAATAGAAGAAGAGATCTATGTCAAGCAACCATGTAGTTTTGAAAACTTCAAGTTCCCATACTATATGTGTAAACTCTCCAAAGTCTTGTATCGTTTGAAGCGAACCCTTAGAGCTTGGTATGATAGGCTTAAGAACTTTCTGCTTAAGAATGATTTCAAAATAGAAATAGTAGATAAAACTTTGTTTACTCTCAAGCATAGTAGTAACTTCTTGATTGTTCAGATTTATGTGGATATCATGTTCGGTTTTTCTTCTCATGCTTTGGTATCTAGATTTTTAGATTCTATAGACAGGGAATTCGATATGAGTATGATGGGCGAGCTGACTTTCTTCCTTGGTCTTCAAGTTAAGCAATTGAAAGAAGGGACCTTCATTCATCAAAGTAAGTACACGAGGGACCTTCTTGTTGTAATACTTGGAAAGTCATTTTGGATAATCTTCATGGCTCCTAATGCTTCAAAATGAATAAAATACAGTCACTTCAGTTTAGTCATCCTCTATCTTCTTCCATATATCTTGATGATTCAATTGTTAAAGGGGGAAAAAGATCAGTAAAAATGTACATCTAGAGCATGATTTGGTGTTTTCGTGCAAAATCTTGATTTTTGGAGATTTATTATATTGCTGTGATTTATTTTTTTACCTCTCACCATGAATAAGGTCAAATCGAGTAACTGCTCTTTCATATAGACCTAAAGTGAGATTTCCTGATACATTTAGTGGATATGAAGTTTTGAGCAAAACTGTCTTTTTTAGTAACTTCTATCTATCTCTGTCTCAAATGGTCATTTTCGGGACTTCGCAATCTTCTTTTAACCATTTGGAGCTCTCTTTGCAGAATTCTTATTCCTTTTTCTAAAACCACCTCCAATTTGCATTTTTGAAGATTTGCCAATGGTTTCTAAGAGATCATGTGGAGGTATCCCCATATTGGTGATGAGTAATTGACGGTTGGTTTAGAAAGTTTAAGTTTGTTTTGGGTATTCTAGGGTTGAGTACATTTCATTTATGCTATAGTGAATATGTTGTTTCGTGCGGTGCTATGTGACGGTTTGCTTGTCTGTGTGACTGCAGGACTTCGGAGCTAGGTCATGGTGAGGCGAGGAGGACCGGGACTAGGCACAGGAGGTGTTGAGGTCCAGACGGTCGGTGATGCCAAAGATGATCGAGGCTAGTGAGGTGGTTGCGAGTCGGGAGACGATGAATCGGAGCTAGAGCTACCGGTGACGGACACGACGGGCAACGACGAGCGAACTGGGACTAGGCTCAGGGAGGAGTCGGAGGTCAAGACGGTTGGGTGTCGGTTGCGATCGTACGCGATGAAACAAACCAGGACTAGACTCAAGTGGAGTCGGAGGTCTCGGTCGGTGTCGGGTGGATACGACGGGCAGTGGCGAGTGGATCGCGACTAGGCTTAGGGAGGAGCCGGAGGTCCAGACGGTCAGGATGCTGGATGCGGTCGTGCGCAATGGAGCAGACCGGGACTAGACTCAAGGAGGAGTCGAGGTCCAGACGGTCAAGGTACTGGATGCGGAAGCTTCCGGGAAGGTGCTTGAGGGGCAATTTGGTAAATTGACTCAAGCAAATGAGTGGAGGGGGTGTTTTTCCCTCCAAAATCTGGTTGTGTTGACTTTTGCCTCATAGGGTTGTGAGGTGAGGGAGTGGAGAGTGTATGCCACTTCTTGATTTTCCACTTTGAGGTGCAAGCCCTGCTATATGTTGGTGTGGACAGTAGTAAGGCATTGGAAGGAATGAGTGGAGTGTGCTTGAGTTGACTATTCTGTAGAGAGAGCTCATTCCAGAAGAGAGTGAGGAGTGTGCGTGTGTTCTAATGGCTTGAGCTCCAGTGTGTGTGGTTCCTCAAGCGTGTAGTGTGTTTCCTCATTTCCAATCGCGTATGGGGACGTAGTTGATTATATCTCTTGTGTAATCTTTAATGGAAATGAATCTATTTGGGAAGTTCAGTTTGTTTTCAGTTCTATGTTGATTTTCTGGTTCAGCAGTCTTTTTGTTTCCCTTTTGATTTGGAGATGAGTTCTTGATTGGATAGCTGGTTCTCAGTTTACTCTGCAATGGGAAATCCTCAAGACCATTTGGTCACTCAATCCCTAAGAGCAAAAGCTAGAATCAATGAGTTCTCCTTGTTTTGAGCCAACCACTAAACTTCCTCTGTTTCAAAAGATTCTAGGGTTTCATGTCAGGGGATGATGGGTTCTCTCGATTTTCTTTCTAAAGATGCCCTAAGATTTTAGCCCAAATCTTTGATTCTTGTTCTTGAGATGGATTCCCTTAGTTCCCTAGGCTCTCCTTGCTATTTAGGTTGTTGTCTTGCTGTTCTGGGCTGAGAAAATCAAAGGCAAATCTCAAATTGCTCTGTTGTGTGAAGTCTTCAGTTTGCTGTCTGAAAATTCAGCCTGCTGCTCTCGAGGGGCAGTTAGACCGGCCGGTTAGGGGCGGTCAGACTGGCCACCTAATGGCGGTCAGACCGGCCACCTAACGGCGGTCAGACTGGCCGGTTAGGGGCGGTCAGACCGGCCTCCTAACGGCGGTCAGACCGGCCGGTTAGGTGCAGTCAGACCGGCCTCCTGTTTTTTGGCTGCTGTGACTCTTGTTTCGCTTGGTTCTTCACTGCTTCTTTCTCGTATGTTTTTAGCATGAAGTTCCAGAGAGTTTGAGCCTTCCTTTTCATAGTTTTTCATAGCTATCAGAGAGGAGACTCGCATGTGGATACTTGGGGGCATATTTTAAAGAGGCACCATTCACCCCCCCCCCTCTATTGCCATATCCGATCCTACAGTTTCATTAAGGAAGATATTGAAGGACCATGTAAGAAGGTCTTGTTTAATGTTGTGATGAACCATTGGAATATTTTTGGAGTGGTTATTTGTCTTTGCAAAGATTGCATTTGATTTGGACTGTGTTCTGGAAGTTCCAGAAAAACAGGATTTTGGGAAGTGAGTCATGGATTGACTTGGATTGACCTGGGTCATTGCATTAAGGGTGTATGATGCATGTTTGACTAACGTGGGTTAAGTTGTTGAGAACTTGTGCCTGGAAGCGATTTCTTTATCTTTGGTTGTACAAGGACGCTCAGAGTCACCATGGTTGATGGCGAGGATCGAGGCTACGCTCGGGGAGGAGCCAAGGTCCAAAACGATCAAGTATGCCAGGTGAGATGGTGAGCTCAAGCATAGCACGATAAAAGTGGGAAATGTTGAAGGCGAGTTTGAATGACGGGGTTGCACCATATGGCTTGGTCGGTCCAAGTGAGGCATGATCCGATGGAACTAGAGTGGGAGAGACTTACCGACGCGCGGAAAGGTAATGGTGAATCTACACATGACAAGCATGGCAATTGTTTGCGTTGGAAGGAGGTGGCCCGGTCAAGAAAAGATATTTTGGTAGTTTGACCAAAATACTGGAATCTACCTTGGATCAAAACTGCGGCATATGAGTGACACTTGGAGAGCGGTTTAGGTTAACGAGAAGCTGATTTGATCAAGATGAATCAAGGGTAAGACTTAGTGGATTTCGGCTTATACGCTTTGAAAAGCGTGCATAAGTGAACATATATGAATAAAACCTGTGTGTGGAGGGTTAACAGGTTTTTCCATTGTGCTAGGTGGATAATATCCATTAGGGCTAGGTGTGGCTGGTTAGCCCACCTATATAAAAGGATTGGGATGGAGATTTGTGTTAACCATCCAATCCATCTCTCTTGTGCTTTCATGTTTAAGGTTAGGGTTTGAGAGTTGAGTGCATTGTGTACTCTCTATCCTCCAAGGGGGAGTGACTGTAAAACTTACCTGCTTAAGTAAACAATACATCAATCTTTGATTAGTTCCTTGTCTATCTCATGTTTTAATTGATTTGTTCTTTATTTGGTGGGTTTTGATCTCCCCTCTTCATTCTTCTTGATCTTGCTGTATCAAGTACGTATAAGAGATGGAGATAACTTCTAAAAATCTATTTCCACCCATCTAGTCATTTTGATAGCAAGTTTATCAAGAAAACCCGGTTTTACTTGATTTGGCCTCAAAATGTAATTTCTTGATCCGTGGGTTTTTGACGTGTTTTCTTTTGTGTTCTTTCTTGTTGGGATATGTGGAAATACATCTAGATCCATCTTGGTCATCATCCACTCACGAGGAAGTTGTGTTCATAGATTTTGGTTTTGACTCGGTTTTCGTGCACCTTTTCTTCAAACTGAAAAATATCTCAATTTTGACCATGATTTTCATGATCGTTCCTTGGAATAGGTTCTTGATAACCCAGTGAAGATCCGTGCAAAATTTCATGTCATTTGGATCTACAGATCAAAAGTTTCATCGAATTTCAGATTCAAAATAGTGCTGAAATCACTATTCGTTAACCTGAATTTAATGTAGCAAGTGGTCAGACCACCATTGGAGAGGTCAAACCGCCCAATCATTACCGCCATTTGTAAGCCGGTTAGACCGCCAGGGAGTATTAGCTTAAAGGTTTTGTGTTTTTGAGTCATTTGTCTTGAGTTTTTGGATAAAAGTTTTATTTTCTGCAACTGTGTAGTTGTGTGAGAATAGAATCTTGAATACTTAGAGGAAAACTTCGAGTTAGCATTTTTCATTCTCCTTTGTTGCCATTCGGTCCAACACACCTGAATACGTGTTCTAGCCTATATGTGTCTATCGTCTTTTTTTCTCCTTATTTTGGAGAAATCTAGTTTTGCTGGCATAAATTAGCATATGGGTGGTTCACTTTGACTTTCTTGCTGAAAGTTTTATCTCGATTTTGCTCGTGCTCTACGAGTTTCCTTGACAATTATTTGGGCAATTTCTTGAAGTGCCGGGCTTCATTCCTCTGGTTAGCCAATTCTAGACCTAGGAGGCTAAGATCCCACCATGTACACAGTAGACTACATGGGATTTGCCAAAGTTTACAAGTATATATAAAAAAAGAGAAATTTGATGATTTGCTCCACCTTTGTTTGCAAACAGCTCATTTGCCCCACAGTTGATACAAATTGATTATTTGCCCCATCTTTGAATTTTCATTTGATCATTTGCCCTCTTTGCATTTCCAAACTATTTTCTATTTTTGTAATGTTAAATTATATTACAAAATGATCAAATTGCCCACTGTCTCAATAGTGATGGCTGCGAGGAAACACGGTGTGTCGAACCCAGGACTCTTAAGCTTCTCCATGGTTACAGACGACCGTCTAGAGGAATTGCTTATTATCACCATCTTCGCCCCGTTCCCAGCAAGCTTCTTCACTGTAACAGCCATACTTCACTTAACTAGCACACTTGCAATACAAAGAGGCTGAGGCAAACGGCTCGTTCGTCGGCACGGGCGGATGGCCGCTGTTCAGCCAAGCGGCCACCAACAACCGTTCATTGTTCTACAATTTCAGGATTGTGAGAGGCGATCGATAGCAAAGCTGTTCCATCATCGATCAGAAGAGAGACGTAGCAGTCCACAACTAACAAGATGACAGATATTCTTTCAAAAGGATGGGGATAGAAGAGAGAGCTCATGGATAGTATTTTTGATACAGCTCAGGAAGGCACAGGGATGTTCATTGCGAATATTTATGTCCCTTACACTGCGCGCGGCGCGGCTCGTCGGTTGGCACGGGCGGACGGCCGCCGTTCAGCCAGGCGGCCACCAACAGCAACCGAGCCATGCACTGGAATGGAATCAGAACAGCAATGGGCAAATTTTTACAAGCCCACGATGCAATGCGGCAACGCACGCAACCATGAGCACAGTTTGCACACACAAGTCATTAGAGTAGTGGACAATTTGGTCATTTTGTAATATAATTTAGCATTACAAAAATAGAAAATGGTTTAAAAATGCAAAGAGGGCAAATGATCAAATGAAAATTCAAAGATAGGGCAAATAATCAATTTATATCAACTGTAGGACAAATGAGCTATTTGCAAACAAAAATAGGGTAAATCATCAAATTTCTATAAAAAAAGGGAAAGGAATTCTCTGGGCCATCCACCAAGTATAAATAAAAGGGAAAGGAATCCTCGGGCCATCCACCATTCATTCTCTTAGATCAACTTGGATGGACGCTGAGGGAGAGGGGCCTCACGGGAGGCCTCCCTCACTGGATTTTTCTCTAAATAAAAGGCAATTGAGTTACAGTATGTGGAACTATGAATGGAAATTGATTTTTTTTGAATTGCAATTGAATTGATCACAAACAAGTTTGACCATATCTCGCAAGATCCTACATCGCAAACAAGTTCTAAAAAAATGCAATTTTTTCTCCGTACTACCGGTAGTCAAGTGTGATCGGCAATGAACAATGAGTCTTACAAGCATGCATGACGCTAACGAGCGCAAATGCACCTGATCATATACATATTCTACTTAAATAACGTGCAGGCCGATAAGAATATGAGATTCATATGTCTAATTTGAATGGGCCAGGAATCTGACAGAATACCAATTAATTAATCCCTATCCCACTACGTTCCGGCCAATGGGCACAGGTGCCAAATGGAAACGAGCAAGCAATCACAAGCACTGGTCTCTTCCTTTGCCAGGCAGACGGGACAACGTTGTGCAGAACACTAACCATGTCAAACCCAAGCAAGATCACACAAGCTGGCAACACTACGTACAATCTGAAGAAAAATATTATACTACTGACCTACATGCGTACCAAAAACTTCCTTTTGACTAGAAAGTAGAAAAAATCAGCAAGTATCCAGAGAGTTTCAGCTAGTATATAAGTCCCTGTCACCCTCTGCATTTTTCATCAAGTCTTGGACACTTTTCAGAATCTGAGAAATTTTCATACGCTAAGAAGAAGAGAGAATTGCATAGCTTCCTTCAAGGCGAAGGAGATGGAGAGCTCGAGGGCTCTCTTTCTTGTTGCGGCGATCGCTGCGGCGGTGGTCGGCCTCGCCGGCGCCAACTTCCGGGACGAGTGCGACATCCCGTGGGAGCCTCAGAACGCCAGGTTCACCGGCGACGGCAACGGCCTCTCGCTCTCCCTTGTCAGCAACTCGTCAGGTGCTACCGAATCAGAGACTCCTATGCTTTCTTTAATTCGCAATGATTTGGTCCTTCATCAATATTCTCAAGCTTTGCATGCAATTTGCATGAACACACACGAAGATATACATTCATTTCTGCATGCAATTTGCATGAACACACATGAAGATATACATCCATATGGACTCATTTCTTTAGGGCCCATTCCAAACATCAATAACTTCTAGATTTTAAAAGCCAAAAATTATTTGAAACACGTTGGATTTTCAACGTGGTATTTTTCTTTTGTATTATTCGTAGAGATATAACAGTGCTTTCTATTTCTTTTTAATTAAATATCTCAGAAAATCTAACGGTCGCTACAGTATTATTTTAACCACGACATTTTAGAATATAGCCTAAATTGCATACATACACGTACATCTTGATAGATACAAGCATATTTGTTTGTAGTGCGGTGATTCTTATGTGTACGTCCAAAACTCTGTATGGTACGTTTCTTCAGGCTGCATGCTGCGGACAAAGAAGCAGTTCATCTACGGGAGCGTGTCCACTCGCATCCAGCTCGTCCCGGGCAACTCGGCCGGCACCGTCACCACGTACTACGTACGCACCCTCAATCCCAATTTACCTAGTTTCTTTACCAAGTAATTAGTATAAAATCAACAGTAACTAGTAAAAAAATAAGCTTTTAATTAACATTCACTGCACATGTGCATTATATCATTCAGACGTCGTCCGTTGGCGACAAGCACGACGAGATCGACTTCGAGTTTCTGGGGAACGAGACCGGGCAGCCCTACACCTTCCACACCAACGTCTACGCCGCCGGCGTCGGCGACAAGGAGATGCAGTTCAAGCCGTGGTTCGACCCCACCGACGGCCTCCACAACTACACCATCTTCTGGAGCCCCTGCATGATCGTGTAAGCCTGCCCGCCAATTCTTCTCCCGGCAAACTCTACGACGAACTTTTTCTTTTCACTCCATCGTTCCATTACGAAATTTATTTCTTTTCAAAGATTAAGAAAGAATCGAAATAGCTTGAAATAAATAATAATAATTGTTCGATGTAACCTTGCCCTAAGAATTAGTTATTGATACATGATATAAACCATTCTAATGAATTAATTGACTTCTTTTACTTATTGAAACAAATATCTAATATATATGTTAGTGTTCTAAGATTAAAAGTCTAGTTTAAATAAAAAATCTGCTTTATGCATTCTTAAATGGTATAAACGAGGGTTCTAATATCTCGTAGAAATTATTTGTTATGTCATAATCAGAGCAAACTGAGAAGCAAAATATCTCATTTCCGACGACGAATGAAACTCGATGCTCGGGACGGAAAATGATCGAGACCAATTAACTAATGCATGCAGGTGGTACGTGGACGACATCCCGATCAGGGTGTTCCGCAACTACGAGAGCAGCAACGGCGTGGCGTACCCGACGAGCCGGCCGATGTACGCCTACTCGAGCATCTGGGCGGCGGAGGACTGGGCCACGCAGGGCGGCCGCGTCAAGACCGACTGGAGCAAGGCGCCCTTCGTCGCCAACTACCGCGACATCCACCTCGACGTCTGCGAGTGCTACAGCAACGGCGGCTGCGCGGCGGCTGGCGCCGGCGGGTACGCGCCGCCGTGCCGGCTCAGCGACGAGCAGCTGGGGAAGATGCGGTGGGTGCAGGACAAGTACAGGATCTACGACTACTGCGTCGACTCCAAGCGATACAACGGCACGGTGCCCGTCGAGTGCGGCCTGCCGCAGTACTGATCGATCAATCGATTCGAGCGAGCTGTTCGATATCGCTCCGATCGTGACATGGAGAACGGAGGAGCGTTGCTGCCGCGTTCGTCTATTGCTATTTTGTCCCGATTGATTCGAACATTATATTGATATATATATTTTACTTCTTTTTGTAATTCACAGTTATTTTTATTTTGTATTTTTTTACAAGCATATACTTGTATATTTGCATGCTATAACATATATACGTGAAGACCCGGTCCATACGTACTCTGCATGTATATCTGTTTCCTGTTTTTTTTTTTTTGGTTGTTGTTGGTGAGGTTCATTCCATATCGTCCTTAACTCTAAAATTGACCGTCCAATAAGCCTCTCATTGTACCACGTCATCTTTTCTTTAATAACCTTTAGATGAAAAGGCCTCCTCACTGTGCCACGTCATATTTACGTTAATACCCTTACTGTTATAGAACGTACAATAGAAATAGACGACCAAAAGAACAAAAGACACAGATTTAACATAAAAATTCTTATAAGAAAAACCACAGACACGATGGTAAAATTCACTATATGAAAAGATATTACAATGAGCCTCTCACTCTTCCTATGGACTAATGGGTGTTAGGGGCCTTAAACATCACGCATGTCACATAATCTGCTAGCCTAACACTAGAACACCTAGGGTTTGGGGGGCAGGGAGACTTACGGTCGCCGATGAACGCCATGAGCGAAGACCTGTGCCTGCGTGATGCAGGCGTGAGGCAGTGGTCGGTGAAGATCCGGTGAGCTCGCGGTTCGGGGTCGCCGGCGTCGTCCTACAGTGGCGGTCGGCGGCCTTCCCGTTGCTTGACAGCGCGCGGTAGATCGGTTTGCTTAGAGTTTTGTTCAGGGTGTTGAACTCTCACGAGAACCTCCTCATTCGTGAGAGGCCGGTGCCCCAACCTTATATATGGCGCTGTTGCAACAGGGGACCGTAACCAAAACAGTTAGCTCCCTCGATCAGGGCGCGTAGACGTGGGTGTCACCCCACGTCTCCCTCTCCTGGCCGTTTGGCCTAGATCAATATCCAACATTCTCCCCGTTGATCGCAAGGCTAAACATCATAAGCCCTTTCTCAATAAAAGTTCACACCAAAGTAATGCTTCACAACAGTCAATTAAGTACCGCTGGACATCAGTACTTATAGTGCTCCCTTCTATATCGATCGGGTAACATAATACTTCATGGGAGTTGGTTACTTTATATGGTCATCTTATTCCAGAATCACAGGCTCTCCAATAAACCCATGCCGGCAACATGATCACGAAAAATATTGGGTGGTAAGCCTTTTGTGAGCGGATCCGCAAGCATAAATTTAGTTCCAATATGCTCAACCTTAATTGTTTGATCCTGGACTCTATCTTTCACAACATGATACTTTATGTCAATGTGCTTGGCAGCTGCACTCGACTTGTTGTTACTTGAATAGAAAACTGCGGGTTGATTGTCGCAGTACAAAATGAGTGGTCTAGAAATGCTGTCTACCACTCTCAATCCCGGGATAAAGTTCTTAAGCCATACAGCCTGCCCGGTAGCCTCATAACATGCCACAAATTCAGCCTGCATTGTCGACGATGCAGTAAGTGTTTGCTTTACACTTTTCCATGAAATTGCTGCTCCTGCGAGGGTGAAAATATAACCTGATGTGGACTTCTTAGTGTCTTTACACCCCGCAAAATCAGCATTAGAATAACCGACAACCTCAAGGTTATCGCATTTTCTATATGTGAGCATGTGACCTTTAGTGCCTTTTATATAGCGCAGGACTTTCTTAACGGTTTTCTAGTGGTCCGGTCCTGGATTTGACTGATATCTGCCAAGCATCCCGGTAACAAAAGCTAAATCAGGGCGCGTACATACTTGAGCATACATAATACTTCCGACAGTAGAAGTGTAAGGTATAGCCTTCATCTGATCAGATTCATAGTCATTCTTTGGGCATTGAAATTTTCCAAACTTATCGCCCTTAACAATAGGAGCAGGCGAGGCAGATCATTTTATGCATATTGTATTTCTTCAGTACTCTGTCAATGTATGACTTTTGTGATAAACCTAATATTCCTTTGGACCTATCTCGGTGAATTTCAATACCAAGAACATAAGATGCTTCACCGAGATCCTTCATATCAAAATTGGACGAGAGAAATCTTTTAGTTTCCCGCAGCATGTCCACACTGCTGCTGGCCAATAATATATCGTCCACATAAAGAATTAAGAAGGTGTAATTACTCCCCCTGAACTTAACATATGTACAATTATCAACATCATTCTCTTTAAATCCAAATTTCCTTATGACTTCATCAAACTTAAGGTACCATTGCCTAGAAGTTTGCTTCAGGCCATATATGGATTTCCTTAGCTTGCATCCCAAATGTTCCTCGTCTTCCACAACAAAACCTTCCGGTTGTGTCATGTAAACGTCCTCATACAAGTCTCCATTCAGGAATGCAGTCTTAACGTCCATTTGGTGCAACTCTAAATCCCAATGTGCTGTGAGCGCCATTATGATTCTAAATGAATCTTTGATTGAGACAGGCGAAAAGGTTTCATTATAGTCAATGCATTCTCTCTGTGTAAACCCTTTCGCTACAAGTCTTGCCTTAAACCTTTCGACATTCCCTTTGGAGTCACGTTTTGTTTTGTAGACCCATTTGCAGCCTACTGTTTTGGCTCCATTAGGAATTTCCACTAAGTCCCATACACCATTATCGCCCATAGACTTAATTTCATCTTTCGTGGCATCTAGCCACTTGGATGAATCCTTACTCTTCATAGCTTCCTTATAAGAGCTAGGATCATCCACCTTCCCAAGATCATCCTCATTCAAGTAAACCTCATAATCACTTGGGATAGCAGATCTCCTTACTCATTCTGATCTCCTGACAGGTTCATTAGCAGGCTCATTAGGCTGTTCATTAATTATCACAGAGGGCTATGAAGGCTCATCATTAGGTGCCGCACTTGTACTTTCAGAGCCCTCAACAGAAGGAGTAGCCACAGAATTAACTGGAAACGCAACAGGAGTTGCAACTACAGGATCAACTGTGGGCACAACCAGTTGGGGCATAGGAAAATTAGTCTGTCGGATTAGCGGTGAAGCAACATAAATCCGCTTCTCCTCAAGATCAATTTTCCTAGGCTCCAAGTCGCCACTGATGCCATCATTTTCCAAGAACACAGCGTGCCTTGTCTCTACAAATTTTGTAGTACGATCTGGACAATAGAATCGGTACCCTTTAGACTTATCAGGGTAGCCGATAAAATGGCAACTCACAGTCTTGGGATCTAATTTCCCAATTTGTGGGTTAAATACTTTAGCTTCAGCTGCACAACCCCACACATGGAGATAGTTCAAACTTGGTTTTTTCCCAGTCCATAATTCATAAGGTGTTTTAGGCACTGATTTACTGGGAATCCGATTGAGTATGTGTGCAGCGGTCTTTAATGCTTCCATCCATAACTTTACTGGTAAAGTGGAGTAACTCAACATACTTCGAACCATGTCCATAAGTGTGCGGTTTCTTCTTTCCGCTACTCCATTTTGCTGGGGATCACCAGGCGTTGAGTACTGGGCGACTATACCATTTTCTTGTAGGAACCTGGCAAAAGGACCAGGAATCTGCCCATAAGTTGCGTGTCGCCCATAATACTCTCCCCCACAATCCGAGCGCACTACTTTAATCTTTAGATTGTGCTAATTTTCGACTTCAACCTTAAATATCTTAAATTTATCAAGTACTTCCGATCTTTCTTTAATAGGATAGATATAGCCATAACGTGAGTAATCATCAGTGAACGTAATGAAAGAATCATAACCATCCACTGATGTCACAGGGAAAGGACCACATATGTCAGTATGAATTAATTCTAAAATCCCTGTGCTTCGAGTAGCACCTTTCTTTATTTGCTTTACATACTTGCCTTTGATACAATCAAGGCAATGATCATCCGAATCATTAAAGTCTAAAGGGTGGAGAATTTCATCTTTAATGAGACGTTCAATTCTCCCACTCGAAATGTGGCCTAAACGACAGTGCCACAATTTCGATGAAGTCTCATCAATTCGCTTGCGCTTTTTATTCACATCACATACATTCATGGATATAGGATAATCTTGCAGGGATAACATATAAAGCTTGTCGTGTCAGATGGCACGACCAACATTATCATTATTAAAATAAATCAAACACATTCCGTGTCCAAAATTACAAGAATATCCATCATTATCTAATAATGAAATGGAAATTAAGTTTCTTCTCATCGAGGGAACATAAAGAACATTATTAAGTTTCATTACAAAACCATTATTCAAAACTAAAGAAACCGATCCAATAGCTTGAATTTCGGCTTCCATCCCATTAGCCACTCTTAGGCTTCTTTCCCCTCTGAGACTTCTCAACATATGGAATCCCTGCAAGGAATTTGTAACGTGCACAGTGGCACCAGAATCAATCCACCAAGAATTTATAGGAAAATCAGCATAAAATGCTTCATCAACAAAAGTAATTTTATAAGTACCTTTCTTGGCGAGCCATTTCAGCCATCCAGGACAATCATCTTTGAAGTGGTCCTTCGACTGACAAAAATAGCACTCATCACTTTTCTTCTGTCCATTTGAGCTCCCAGGACCTGAAGCGTTTTTAGGCGCCTTAGGATGCTGTGGGTGCTGTGGCTTCTGATAAGGGGAATAGGCTTGTTCCTTCTTTCCCTTTCCTTTATAGTCACCTCTATTTCTAGAGGGACCAGCTTTATTTGAGGAGCCGACTTGATTCACAAAATCAGTAGCCCCCTCAGCTTTGAGCCTCTCTTCCTCCTGAGAAACATTAGCGATCAACTCGCTCATGGTCCACTTGTCCTTAATGGTGTTATAGTTCACCTTGAAAGCTTCAAATTACTTAGGAAGAGACATCATAATGTAATGGACAATGAAACCATTAGAAATTGCCATGTCCATTGTCTTAAGTCTGGCAGCAATATTGATTATGGTCAATATGTGCTCACGGACATTTCCAGTACCATTGTACTTAGTGTTCATGAGCCTGTGCATCAGTGTGGTAGCATAAACTTTAGAGGACCCCTTAAAGTGATCCTCGATGGAGGACAAATAGTCTTTTACCCTTTCCTTTTCAGGGATTGCTCCCCTTATGGCTTCACTGATGGAGTTCTTCATTACAGCAAGTGAAACACGGTTAGACCGCTCCCACTTCTCAGCATTAGTTTTGTACTCCTTCATTTTGTCATCAAAATTGTCTTCCCCTTCCTTAGGAGCGACAGGCTCATCGAACCTGAACGCATAGTCCAGATCCAAGAGCTGGAAAGTTGTCATAAGCGTAAACTTCCATTTATGGAAGTTACTACCATTAAGTGGCCCAATTGCATTAACTTGAGCGGAAACAGAAGCAGCTGAAAAAATTTTAAAATTTACATTAGGAAAGCGCATAACTAATTTGCATGAAAGTTAATCTTACGTTGGTATGATTAACAACATGCTCATAAGAATTTTTCGCATCACCGTTGGGCAGAAACGAAAAATTTAACATAATTTATCACATGCAATTACAATTAACGTTGGTCAAAGAGTAATAACATAAAAATTAGACATAATAACAAACATAATTGATAACATGCAATTACAATTAACGTTGGTCCAAAAGTAATAGCATGTAAAATTAAACATAACCCTCTAATTGAATTTCTTGTTGGTTCCATTCAATTAGGGGCATGACACCAGGCAGCAGAAATAATAACATAATATTTTTCAGCAGCTTAAAGACATTATATAGTAATATTTTCATGAGCGTCATCAAATAATCATTAATCATACATGAGATAAAACCATAAATACATGAAATATATATTGAAAATAAAAACCCAACAGTCTAAAAATCGGCCCAAAACTAGGCCTTTAACCCATAAAACTGCGCAACCCATGGCAAAAAAAATCCCGCGCGGGCCCAAAAGCCCCCCGCAGGCCAACAGCAATATTTTTTTTGTAAAACGGCCTACCGGCCGGCCCAGCAGCCGCTCCTCGCGGCCCAACATCCCGCACGCCCCGGCCAGCCCATCTGGCCCCGCCTGATCTCGGCCGCCCATGCGATCGGACGGCTCCGAGCGAAAATCGCCCGAGCAAAACCGAGCGCCGGCGCTGGCTCCCCAAACCCTAACCTCATTTGGCGTCTCCCCTCCGAAAAACAAGCGAGCGAGAGAGCATAAGCCGAAGCGGAGTGCAGCCGCCGGCCGGACGGCGCAGAGGCGACGGGCGGAGGCCGCGCCGTCGCGGGCGCTCTCGGTGACGCGCGCACGCGGTGACTGGCGACCAAGAAGGCGGCGCGCGGACCGGCGATGGCGGCGGCCGAACATGGAGGTGGCGTGCTGGCCGGCGATGGTGGCGGCAAGGGCGGGAACAAAAACGTAAGTGCCGCCACCTCATGTAGGGTTTGGGGATTTGGGAGAAAAACTTTAGGGTTCACCATGATTTTGCGTTCTAGGGTTCGGGATTCATCAAACTTTTGGGAAAAAGTAGGGTTTGCAAACAATCCTCCGATTCCCCTCCTTCTAACCTGCTACCCGAGTCCAAGAACAACCCTAATCCGAGACATAGGCATGCGGCTAGGGTTCTAGGAGACTAGCAGTTGCTTTGATACCAAATGTTAGGGGCCTTAAACATCACGCATGTCACATAATCTACTAGCCTAACACTAGAACACCTAGGGTTTGGGGGCAGGGAGACTTACGGTCGCCGATGAACGCCATGAGCGAAGACCCGTGCCTGCGTGATGCAGGCGTGAGGCAGTGGTCGGTGAAGATTCGGTGAGCTCGCGGTTCGGGGTCGCCGGTGTCGTCCTACAGTGGCGGTCGGCGGCCTTCCTGTTGCTTGACAGCGCGTGGTAGATCGGTTTGCTTAGGGTTTTGTTCAGGGTGTTGAACTCTCACGAGAACCTCCTCAGTCATGAGAGGCCGGTGCCCCAACCTTATATATGGTGCTGTTGCAACGAAGGACCGTAACCAAAACGGTTAGCTCCCCCGATCAGGGCGCGTAGACGTGGGTGTCACCCCACGTCTCCCTCTCCTGGCCGTTTGGCCTAGATCAATATCCAACAATGGGCATATATATAGGACGAGCTAAACGAGTCTCATACTAAAGAAAACCGAATCAGAGTCGATTGCTTCACATTGATACCACATCTAATACAACATGTGCATGATTCTGACAGTCTGACATGATGCAATGCAGTCTGCTAAACGGACACGACACAAATTCGGATTAACATTAATAATCTTCACCTTGAACTAAATTTCCTCTAGTAGTCGAAATACGGGATAAACTCCTCCAGATTTTCGCAGATCGCGATCTGCACGACGACGTCTACAAGACCGCCGAGGTGTTGAAGCTGTTCGGAGGGCAGGTATAAGCACCTAGATCACATCCATCCTGGACCCTAATGGATGGAAATCGGCATCAGCTCTCGTTTCCGTCATGCTAATCTTTAGATGCTCTGCTCTTTTAAAGAACCTTGACTGCTAGTCAGTTGAAACTTAGGCTCTTTCTTCTCTTATCATGCAGGTGTTTTGTCGTGACTTTGCCAAAGAACTGGAGTAACAATGTACCTCAAAACTGCTCACTAGTCGTCTGGTCCCGTGTGGCCATTGACTTGCGACCACCAAACCTTCCTCGGTTACCATCGCTGTAAATGCGCTTCTCCGCCTTGCAAAGAATTGCAATTGCAATGTCCAGTGAGAGCCTAGTCCAGTCGGGAAGTTACCAATTCCCCCGGGAGAAGTACAAAGCTTAGATGAATAGTTCGAGCAGGAGCTGGAGTTACCTGCTTCGTTTCAAGCCTCATTTTAAAAGGCGTGTTGTTCGCAGCAAGGAACAGATTGGTACAGTCCAAAATCAAGCATGAAATAGCATCTCCTACAATAATGAAGAAACAAGGTTCTATCAATTTTTTCATCCCATTCCCAGGTGAACGGCATTTGTTAAAAAAAAACTTTAAACAAAAGTTACATTAACTAGACAAGCTAGAGAAATTGCAAGGCGTGCATTGATCCACATCTAAAATGACGAGGTTTTGGATACAAAAATTGCACGGATGTCTCAAGCAAACCATCAAAGTTCACTTCAATTTGCACTTAACACACAGAAGTAATGCGCAAACAGCTCAATCATAAACATGAAAACAACAGCACTGAAAGCATTAACGTGTAGTGCACCAAACATCCTCACCACGAGGGCTATTCAAATGACCTGTAGCATTAGCTACAAAATGACAAAACACATAGCTTCTTGATAAATACCGCAGAAGATGGCCTGATTTCTTCAGAATGGTATCAGCAGTCCATTTCATTCCTTTAATTTCAAACAAGTGCAAGCTCCACACCAAAATCAACAGCCAAAACCTTCTTTGGTTTGGAACTATATGATTAAAATCATAATGGAACGAGGCATTGACTACACAAATGATGCTAGTAGAAGTCATCCAGCAAAAACACAAACTACACCATGGCAGTGCCAACGGTATCATATGGCATATGTGACCTTTTTACCTCAGCTCAAAACAGTACAGCAATCCGCAAGGCTTCTTGCTCTTATAGATTGAATATGTGATCTCCTGTATCTCGAGCTGTGGCAGGTGGCACTTGAAAATGAGAATGGGAATGAGTTTCCTCCACCAGTTCTCTCAAGAGTGGCAAATCATTTGTTTAGAGCAGGCAAATTGCTGGAAGCAGTCAAAATAATCATTGAAGTATGCCACGCTAACCAAAATCATATACCCCCCAGATAGCTCTTCATAATCCTTGCTTGGTGGAATTCAACGCCAAACACATTTGAAGCTACAGCCCATCCAAGTTGAATATGGCGTCGATCTGCTTGCGAATTGAAAGCAGCAAAACCGAAATCTGGCAAGAAAAATATTTAGGTGAGAAATCCAATCCCAATTACTTAAAATACAATGTAACAAATAGCAACTCCTGTTGACTTACAAGTAAAACCAGTTGTAAGTCAAGGAGATCCCACAGTGAGATGCCAAGTGGAGCATTCATCATCGCACCGGTGCTGATCCCTAATTAAAGTTAAAGCTATTCTGATGAGTCCCACCAAGCTCTCTTTATGGGATACAGCATCATTATTATTAATTGGCAAGGACCCTGGATCGATGAGCCCAGGTGAAGTGTTACAATGCAAACGCTCATGAAGAACACAAAATAGGGTACTGAAATTCTTAAGAAAGCTTCCATATATTATCCACATAGTATGGAAAGGCAAATAACTTCAACACTGCATGCTAACTGATGTTGAATTCATAGCAGCACACCAACCACTCTTTCTGGTAGGTAGTAATCATCTCATGCCATGGTTGTCACGGTGTAATTGGCGACCACAGCGCCTAAGAGGTGCCAGGACGCCATGGCAACACCACGGCAAGGCAGGTACATTGTACATACATACGGTCATACAAGCCGTAGCCGGTCCCCCTCCCCTCATATATCGAACCCACCTCCTCTCTCCTAATTCCCAAACCCACCTCTCTCCCGTTCTCTCCCACGGCCTCCTCTCCCTGGCGACTCCTCTCCCTGCTGCCTCCTCTCCCCGGTGCCTCCCCCATCCCCGTCGCCTCCTCCCCTCCCCGCCGCCTCCTCCCCCAGCCCGGTGCCTCCTCTCCCCGCCGCCACCTCCCCCTGCCCGAAGCCACCTCTCCCCGCCGCCGCCGCCTCCCCCCGCCCGGAACCGCCTCTCCCCGTCCCATCTCTGCCGAATCCAGATCCAGCTGTTCCCGCTAGACGGAGCCAAGGAAGATGGGAGGAGGCCACGGCGAAGCTCCATGGCGCCCCCCCCCCCCCCCCCCCCCCCCCCCCCCGCCGCGGACTGCCACGGTGCCTAGGTCGTGACAACCAAGCCTCATGCAATACAAAGGGCACTTTAATAACCTAAGAGCAATTTTCAGCAGTAGCTTAATGCACCAAACCATAGAACACACAGGTTCACTCTGAATTCTCCCCTAAAACCATATCCAATGACCTGCAACAGCAGATAGATCACTACAATGCAGAAAAAACATGGATAAGAGTGACCCTAGTGTCATCACCAAAATAGGTTATAGGGACATTGAAAATGTGACACTGCTATGCATCATACAGAAGAAACAAGGCATTCTACAAAAAAGAGAGAGAAATAGTGTCCAGTGACATTTTTGAAAAATGAAAATAATAATGTAATATTTGAAACAGAAACATAGGAAGAAAAAATGTTCAAATGCCACAAGTAGGTTTTGTTAGGGTATTACTATTATGCCGTCATGCTCAATAACTTGCCACCAACCAAATAGGTCAAACTTGCCAAAGTGTGGCCATAAGCCCAATAAGCTGGCCTATTGGATAAGCTAAACTCGGTCAATGAGGCCATTAGAATCATAAAGCTCTGTTTGGCATTTCTCTGCTCTGCTCTGCTGCAATGTGGGATTAGCTAGCTACAGATAGGTGGCACATATTTTAGTAAAATAGTTATATTATGATTCTAAAAAAAAGATGTTGTCAATTAGCTAATATATCCAAAAGAATATTTCATAAGGCCTTCAAAGAAACGCCGTAATGCCACACAGCGTAAATGTCAGAAGACACCTTACACCAACCATAAGCATTGACAGACTACAAGGATGCAACTTAACTTTACCCATTATATGGGGAGAGAGTATTTTGTTGGGCAAACTAAAGGTGCCGCAAGGTCAACTGGAAGAAAAACACCAATAGCACCAACATACTTGTCCATACCATAAATACACAGAATGTGCAAGGCAAGACACAACAGCATTGAAGGTAGTCTCACCAATGGTTAACTGAATGGACCAGCATGCCCTTAGGAACTAACTGATCCAAATGCTAAAGGTGGTTAGAAGGCCCTGGATTGTTAGCTCCATGACTGTGAGGATCAGCAAGCCCCTGTGGTTTTGAGAATGTAATATTCTTCCTTGGAGCATCAGCAGTGCCAAATGATGTGGATTGCAGCAATGCATTATCAGTTGTAGTACCCACTCTCTGCAGCAAAAAAGAAAGGAAAATTATAACCGAACGGTAAGCACCATAAACATCCATCGGTACTTTTTTTTATTCCTATCAGGTGAAAAAAAAAGCAATGCTGCAAGAGCCCAGGATGACATTCTGAAATTCCATGAGCATTTAAAATTAAGGTGACAAATATTCAAATGTTATGTTAAGGAAGTTGGAATATTTTCATCATAAATAAACAGAAAGAAGGGCATACCAATTTATCAGGGTGCCGATTATTAGAATGACTGTTCTCAGCAGCAGACCTGAATTGCATTCTGATTGCCGGGCGTTGCTCTGCTTCAAGCTGACCAGATGTTTCTGTTGGGTGTGAACCACTAACTGAAAGATTTTAAGTGACAAGCATGAGAATGTAATTGCCATCCTATATTCCTATAAAAGGTGTCATGAAAGATAATATCACGATAAGAGAAATGTCTATGACGTAAAAACCGGGAAGAATTTTGCAGGGCATTTGACCAATCAACATTTCTGGAAACAATTTTTTAATCCAGCAAGTACGATTTACAAGGACAGAATGATATTTAAAAAAACTATTTTGATGCCTACTGATACAAAGAAATTTGTGAATATGCTACCTTGGTGCTTGTCCATATTCGTTGCAACTGGCCGTCTACTTACACCTGGATCTTGCTGTCATTGGTGAGAGCAAGCGAGAGAGAGAGAGAGAGAGAGAGAGAGAGAGAGAGAAAGAGAGAGAGAGAGATAGCAAAATCAGCAAAGGTACTAAGATAAAGTTCACAAATATAGACAGGTAAAAAGTGAAACATCACTGTGGGAGAAAAACTATGTTCATTCCATTAAGTTCATCAAAGAAGAGGAAAAACAAAAGGTAAACCAACCCAGGACAAAAACAGAAAGCTTTTGCGTGTTAGTGAAAAATTAAGTGTGTCAAACCTAATTTAAGATGCATTATCTTCTGACAATTGTTCCATAAATTTAAAAGAGAAATAAAAAAAAGCAAGGTTATGTTTATGTGGCACGAGCAAAAGCATAGCATCTAAAAAGCAGTAATAGAACATACCTGTTGAGCCTTCGCCTTCTGGGATTGCTTACACTTCAACAATGTCCAGTCAAAGACATGATCAAACTGATAACCTGCAGGCAGCCAAATATTGAACAAGTTATTAAGCGTATGTCATAGAAGCACAATAGGAAATGTCACACTATTGCTTCTGATGCTATACCTTCACGGTCAAACAGATCTCTAAAGAGCCGTCGCAAAAAACCATAATCTGGTCGTTGATCAAATGTCAACGAATGGCAATAGTGGAAATAAGAAGCAAATTCCACAGGATGGGATTTACATAAAACCTGTAACGAGAAAACCTGATGAGCAGTCTCCATCAATGATATAAACGTGTAAAAAATTCCAATTTAAAACATGTAAGCTTAGACAACCTCGATAGGTGTTGAAAGCTTCTTCTCACTTATTTTGTCATACTTCTGCTTCTTTGTGGCAGCTTTTAAACCCTGCCAAGGAAGACTGGATGAAACATATAGTAAGTTAACATAGATATCGTAGAAAAAGTTGTTTAATAGGAAAACATATGGGTATGTCAAAATCAAGATCAAACCTGGTGGCCTATTGATCACAATGGTAATAAAGGGAATAGATCTACATATGTATATGTTGCTATTTATTTCAAAAAGTGTCAGCAACACATAGTCTTCAATAATGAACATGGTGCACTTGAAGTTATCTTTCATTACTCCACCACAATGAGAAGGAAAAAAAAACACTGTATGGATAGTTTGTTAACACAGAAGAATCCTACCTTCCCCTGAGAAAATACAGAAGAACATATCCAACGGACTCCAAATCATCTCTTCGACTTTGCTCTTGTAAGTGGTAACAACACTAAGTTTAGTGATTGATGTCAAAGGAAAGTAATGAAAAATGACAATATATTTTAGTATTCCAACTCCAAGCGTAATAATGAGGCTGGTACAATTAACACAATATACATGTGCATAATTCAAGTATCTCAATTAATGACGTCACAGAAATAGAATGGCCATATTGCTCACCAATCCCAAGATGAGTGTTGCAACTTGCATAGCGAGCTGTGCCGGTCAAGTTTTTATTTTCTCTGAAAAAAAGCATGTTAACAATACTCAGACTACATATGTAATAACACAAAAATTAGAAGATTAAATAAATGTCAAATGTACAATTACGATAGTTAAAGACAAAACATGCGGTTCTAAATAATTGGCTCGCCTATAAGGTATATGGCGATTGGTCGTTGAGTCACGGTATCTCTTTGCAAGTCCGAAGTCAATGATGTAAACCTGAGAGTTGGATCACAAAACAATCACGAATGAATATTATGGCAACATAAGTGTCAATAGCCAGCTTGTTACACACCTGGTTAGCATTTCGACCAAGGCCCATAAGAAAGTTATCAGGCTTGATGTCTCTGTGCAAATACCCCTTGGAATGCATAAATTCTATTCTTGTTATCTGCTGGAGCAAATGAGTAATTAGTTATAAACAAAGAACTAATGATAAAATGGGAATCCATAATATGAAGGGTTCTTCAGGCTGTACAGATAACAACTCCACTCCAGAAATCAGTTCATAAAAAGGTAAGCATAAATATGTTTGGTCAAGCACAATTTCAAAATTGCTTATAAGAGTTTGAATGCATTAGTAAATACAAAAGGAGCAGAAGCAATAGAACATAACCATGAAAGAAAAAATGCCAGGGAATCAAATGTTTGTTGTGTCTCATGGAATCCTGGTACAGGTACACTGTACAACTGATTTTAAGAGTAGATTAAAAGCTTTTTTAAAAACAGAAATTGTCTAGCCTTAACAATTGGCTGTTTTATTAAAAGTATGAACTGTGGAGTAAAAGCATTATCAACAAGAAATAGCAGGAATTTAACAGAAGAAATTAACTTCCACAACCGCATCGCCATTAGAAAATAGAACAAGACATTGAGGCAAATTTTCTATTATTACCATCTGATCCGCCAACATCAAGACTGTCTTCAATGAGAATCTTCGGCCACAATAAACAAACAGATCCTCAAGGCTTGGCCCAAGCAAATCAATAACAAGAACATTGTCCTCGAAATCAATGCCGCACCATTTTATGTTTGCGATACCAGCTACATGAATTCACAAGTGCCAAGAATTACCACATTAGCTATGGACCAATGGTATAGTAATTGATGCAATAGAAAAATATTTGTAGCTCAAACACATACTCCCTCCCTGAAGAGCATTATACAGCTTGGCCTCATATAGCAATTGGGGATGATTGGTTTTGCTGTTTTCCTGGACATAATCAATGCAACATAAATCAGCACAATAGAAGGGTTAACATTTAAGAAATCCGAAAGGAACATCACAAAATCATTTGTCGATATAAATCAATTCATGATGTAAAGTTATGAAATCTATTCACATTTTGTCTATACTCTCTAATTCCATTAAAGAACGATGATGAAACCATTCTGTCCATGACCAAGCCAAAAATAAAAATGGAAAAAATGAACTAGCACACCACATAGGATACTACAGAAATCTTGGTGAATCCTAATTATTTAATTCAAATGACACTAACCTACAAATTCCAAGATTATGGCATAAAAAAATGGAAATATAGTTCCTTTGCAATGCAAAAACACAGCCAAGAATGAAAAGCAATCAAGCCAAATCTAGAATAGTGAGCGGAGACATGTCAAAACCCACATAAGTCTTGCAAAAGAGAAATCAATTTATTAGGGCATAAATGATACCACAACTCTACAAGCAACAATGAGCAAGATGTTTAACAAACTGAAGCAATCAAAAGTTAGAAAAGACCATGCCATTCAATATTTTCAGTAGCAAAGTTCCCTAGACAGATATGTGGTTGACACTTCCGCAAAGTTTATACTTGGGGTCACAGAATTGTACAATTTGCCGAGTTGTCTTGTCTTGTATTCTCATGATCTGGAGTTGTTTCCTCACATGTAAATGTCAATTTGTCGTTTACTAACGGAAAAGATATGTGTCGCATTGTTATATTAAATGATGACCATCCCTACATGTGACACAACACTTTCCTCCTTTACACCTTCATACTTCAAAGTAACGCACCAAATATAGCAGCTACTCATAATCCATTAATATCATCCAGCATAAGAGAAAATTGGATAAAGAGCAAAAAAGAGATAGTTATATCACTGAAATTATGTGACCTTGTACCATGTATCTCTATAAATAAATGGACGAATAGCACAGCTATGGCGGGAACGATTACTCCGAAACCACAATGCCGTTGGAAAATTTTGAAATACAGGGCTTTGCAGAAGCATCAAGCAATGTGCACCTCCAAATCAAGCACCTCTCGTCTTTCGCTAATGAAGCCACCGAAATTGACATGTAAAAGGTGCTACAAACCTGCCATTTCGCACAAGCCATAAACAACCAAACAGCAAGGAATCCTAAGCAATTCTAGCTCATCAGTCGCAACAATGAATTGAGCTCAAAACCTAAAACTTGAGTCGGCCATTTCTAACATGCGCAACACGCTGCAAGCTAAACAATCAAAAGAAAAAAAAGGGAGCAATCTTCGCGGTGCCCGAAACCACATCATAAATCATCAAGGTTCCTCCAAGAACCCAACACTTTGCGCAAATAGCGGCACCAGACGCCGGAAAACCCAAGCAGATTCAACCAAATCTAACGCGAGCGGAGGAGTAGTAGGAGCTCACGATCTTGACGGCGACGATCTCGTACGTGTCGACGTGCGTCGCTGCAGAGAGAGAGACCTCATCAGATCCAATAATCCAATCGAGCAACGGGGGGAAGGAAGATCGAAGGAGGTGGGATCGAGATCGAACCGAGGTAGATCTCCCCGAAGGAGCCGCTCCCGATCTTGCGGCCCAGCCTGTACTTGCCGCCGACGATCCGATCCATGCTCAGCTCTCACTCCCTCGCTCTCTCTCCCTCTTATCAGAGCCGCGTCGGCGAGTGAAAGCTAGGGTTTGGACCGACGACGAAACCGGATGAAGGGGGACAGAGGGGCGGGTTGAAGTTTCTAGAACGGTCTGAGTGGATTAGGTTTGGTAGTTTCGCACCGACTCACGAGTTTCCGATGGTGCTGTCCACTTTTGGAAGGTGGCAACAGGCACAACGGTGATCACTCATGAGAGCGGGGAAAATGTACAATTACAGCTTCTTCTTCTTCTTTTTTGTCTTTAGGCTTATTTAAATCAAAAGATATTTAAATGTATTGGATTTTAATTTCAATTTTTTTAAAAAAAAATTGTCTTTTTTATTCTTTTGCATTGTCTGTGACAATATAACGGGGTTTTCAATTTTTTTCCTCATTTTTACTCAGAAAAATCTAACAACCATTACAGTGCAATTTCAACCAAAAACCAAAAACCACAGTCAGAAACTTAAGCCAAAATCTAGTTGGAACACCACCTGAATCAAAAAGTGCATTTAAAAATATTAATTGACGCTCATGAGTGTCTATCCGATAGTGCTACGCGTTTTTAGAAGGTAGACGGTCATACAGTCGAGAGAGTGGGGAAACAAGTAATGGTGTGACCTCTCTCAGGTGCTACCGATCCTTAGTCAATAGTTTTCTTGGTTGTGATGTGCTTTGCTTCATCATAGGATTACTCTCGCCTCATCTTGTTCTTGAATGTATTTAAGACTTTTAATTGAGTAGTGTATCTAAAAATATAAATTGACGTTGAGGAGTGTCCATCCAACAATGCTACGTGCTTTTGGAAGGTAGGCAGCCACACAACCATGAGAGTGGGGCAACAGGTAATACGTTTCTTGGTCGTGATTTACTTTGCTTTATCATCAAGTTACTGTTTTGCCACATCTTATTGCTAAACGTACTTAAATTTTAGCTGAGTAGTGCATCTATTAACTAAAACATGAATAACCAACAAACTAGCTCAGGGACTCCCCAAGGGAGGGGGCAGCGGAGCACCCAACTCAACGATTCCTGAAGCCTCCATGGCACCAAGCTAGCCTAATGTTAATAGGAATTCCCCCAAACTAGCTCGCCATGGGATCAGGCTATAAAACTATGAGATTGGGAAGTGCCGCACCTACCTGGGTAGGCATGGGGGTTTTATTCATGACATACAACCGAGAGGAAGAGAGCAAGAGGCAAGAAAGGCAAGGAAGAAGAAGTGAAAAAAAGAAGGAAACTGAATCATGTGCTGGCTTGACTTGGCTTAGCTTCACAGTTCACACTCATGGTTGCAATGGGCAATGTTTTTCTTAGGGGTGATTTTCTTTGCTTCATCATAGGATTATTTTTGTCACATCTTGTTATTAATTGTATTTAATAATTTTGATCTAGTATTGTATCTAAAAATATTGACTGAGCACTCACAAGTGTCCATCTGACAATGTTGTGCACTTTTGGAAGTTAGGCAACCAGGCATCTGTGAGAGTAGGGCAATGGGTAATGTTTTGCCTTGGCTATGATTTGCTTTGCTTCATTGTAGGATGTTTTTTTGTCACATCTTATTGTTGAATGTATTTAAGACTTTTATCGAATAATGTGTCTAAAAATATTAATTGACAATCATGAGTGTATGTACAACAAAGCTACATGCTTTTGGAAGGTAGGCAGCTAGCCAGCCATAAGAGCAAGTTTAATAGAAGAGGTGGCTGCCACCTCTAGGACTAGCCAAATAAGCAAAAAAGAGTACAAGTGGCTCATGGTGGAGGTAGCTAATACAATAAGTTGAGTAGATGTTACCTCTACTAAAGCACTCAAACATTTAATACTTGCATAAATATATCAGGGGTCACCTCTTGCATGAGGGGCAGCTTGCCTCTCTCTCCTCGTATGATGTGCTAGAGGTCACCTCTTACATGAGGGGCAGCTTGCCTCTCTCTCCTCTTTTCTCTCTCTTCCACTTAGGATTGTGCTGACGTGGATTTCGTTAGAGGTGACCTAGTCAGCATTATCGTACTTGCTCTAAGAGCAAGGCTAATAATACAGCCTTCAGCTGGCTGTATGGACACTTACAGCCCACTTATCAGTCCATTCATATAGTAGTTTACAGCCAGCTGAAGGCTGTATGACCCACCCCTTTCTCTCACAAAGTTTTTTGGTTCTTGTGCTTCAGCTGGCTGTAAACTTACAGCCCACCTCTCTTCTCTCTCCTCCACCTCAGCATACAGCCTACTAACAGTCTCTTATTATACTTGCTCTAAGAGTGGAGCAACAGGTAATGGGTTTCTTGGTTGTGATTTACTTTGCTTTATTATCGGGTTATTATTTGCCATGTCTTATTATTGAATGTCTTTAATACTTTAGTTGAGTAGTGTGTCTAAAAATATTAAATGACACTCACAAGTGTTTCTGCTACAGTACTACATGCTTTTGGAAGGTTGGCAAATGGGCAAGTGGAATATTCGAGAAGGGTTGAAGTGAATTAGATATGCTGCTTTGACACCACTCACAAGAGTATCTGATAGTGCTATGCACTCTTGGAAGGTGTCACAATAGTCATGAAAGTGGGGAATGGGCAATGGATTTCATGGTTGGTTTTGATTTGCCTTGCTTCATCGTAAGGTTATTTTTTCTCCATCATATTGTTCAATGTATCTAAGATTTTAATCGAGTAATGTGTATAAATATATTAATTAAAGCTCATGAGTGTCTCTGATAGTGTTGTGCGCTTTTTGAAGGTGCGCAGCCAGACAACCGTGAAAGTACGGCAATAGACAATGGGTTTCTTGGCTGTGATTTACTTTGGTTTATCATCGGTTATTATATGCCACATCTTATTGTCGAATATACTTAAGAATTTAGATGAGTAATATATCTAAAAGTATTAACTGAAAAATGAATGGCCAATAAACTAACTCAGGGACTCCCCGAGGGAGGGGTAGCGGAGCACCCAACTCAACGATTCCCCAATCCTCAACAACACCAAGCTAGCTTAATGTTAATAGGAACTCCACACAAACTAGCTCCCCGTGGGGATAGGCTATAATCTACACTCTACAGGATTGTGAGGTGTCGTTCCTGCCTAGGTGGGCGCAGGGGCTTAAGAGAGCATGAGTCAAGCAAGACAAGTAGAGCTATACAAGGCAAGGGAGAAGAAGCGAAAAGATGAAGGGAAATGAAACATACGGTGACTTGCCTTGGCTTAGCTCCACATGTAACACTTTGGCATAAAATCCACTCAAAGCCTAGCCCACCGTGGGGTAGACCCACGCATGCATAGTACCCTGCTTACATATTTATTGTCGCTTCGTTTAAAAGGGTTAACCCGAAGATACTACATTTGGACCCAACAGGTATTATATGCTACCACAACTCACTTTTATGGGACTAATCACACTACCACAACTCCATATGGTCCACCACACTAACAGACCGAGGTATTACACTTTAGTTGAGTAGTGTATCTAAAAATATTAATTAACGCACACAAGTGTTTGTCCTACAACGTTAAGCACTGTTGGAAGGTGGGCATAAGGACGGGTGGACACTTCTAGAAGGGTTGTGATGGATTAGAACTGCTGCTTTGACACGGCTCACGAGTGTCTGACATTGCTGCCCACTCTTGGAAGGTGCCACAACAATTATGAAAGTGGGGCAAAGGATTTCACAGATGGTTTTGATTTGCCTTGCTTCATTGTAAGGTTATTATTTTCTCCATTTATTGTTCAATGTATCTAAGAATTTAATCAAGTAGTGTGTCTAAATATATTAATTGAAGATCACTACTGTCTATTCGATAGTGCTGCATGCTTTTTGAAGGTGCACACCCAGACAGTCATGCGAGTGGGCAACAGGAAATGGTTTCTCAGTTGTGATCTACTTTGCTTTATCATCAGTTATTATTTGCCACATTTTATTATTGAATGTTTTTAAGAATTTAGCTGGTAATGTATCTAAAAATTGTTTGAAATGTGGGGAATATTTTAATTCCAAGCTTTATTAGGTGACAAAAACAATAAGCTAATGATGCAAAACTTACAACTAACAGCAGGCTACTCATCATACTTCAAAATATACTCAAGAAAAATATAGTAACAAAGTCGTGTGTGCGCGCGAACGACTTACTTGTTACCTTGATGAAGAACAGGAAGCCGTGCATGCTTGACGCAGTGCAGAACACAGATGACGCAGTGCAGTGGCGGTCGCGCAGATGCGCTGCCCAGAAACCTTATTGCCGCCCTTTGCAGGTACTCTCTGTGGCAAGGTTCGGAGATAGCCGCTCTCCTTCCTTCCAAGTGCACGCCGGGAAGAAAGGTCGACGAGGTTCAGACGGCACAGCACAACAGCACAACAAAAGAGCAGAAAGCAGAGGAAGAATAGAGATGCAAAATTCTCTCCTTTTTTCCTGGACGTCTCCAGGCCTTTTTAAAGGCGCTGCAGTTACTCACTAGTAACTGTTGCATTTCAAACAGAATTATGCACTGGTAATTGCCTCATCAAACCAATAATTCACTGGTAACTGATAATATTTAACCAGTGATTTACCCACTGGTAACTGCCTGTCATCAAAACCCAATTAAGCCTCAAATTCAAAAATTTGAATCCCATTCAAACAGAGAGAGTGAGGTGCAGGGTTCAGCAAAAATAAAGATGGACTTGGTCTGCCAAGTGGCGCACCACGTCACGGCACGGTCGTGCTTCACAAGTCACGCGATTTTCACGCAAAAATATGCTAATACGCTGTAAGATCGAGGAGGCCGACTAGAGGGGGGGTGAATAAGCGGTTTAAAATTTTTCTTCTAATTTAAGCTAACAGTTTTAACTTTAATGATTTGCCTAAACCAAGTAAGCAATGTAGCAACTAAATCAAGTTAAAATGGCTCAAGTGATCACTAGCACAATATGAATTATCCTAAGAGCAAGTACAATTCTAGTCTAGATTAAAGTTTGCTACTCTAATCACACAAGCAATCAAATGGTTGTAATGGGATAAATTGCTTGAATGTAAATGAAGCACAAAAGAGCAAACCACAAATGACACGATCACTTTTTACCATGGTGATTGGAGACTTGCCGGTCTCCCCTAGTCCACGTTAAGGTAAGCCCGAACGAATCGGACTGGCTCCACAAATTGATCCAAATCACCTCGATCACTATCGGTAGCTCTTTCCCTCTCCGGATAGACGAGCTCCAACCTTCACAATCTTGTCGGGCCTTCTCACAATCTTCTTGAGAAGATCACCGAACTCTCCCGCCAAGCCGTTTAGGTGCCGGCAAGCACCAAGAGTAATGAATCACAGCGGGCTTGATCACACTCAAGTACCAAACGGATCAATCTACAGATGCAATGCACTTGAATTCACTCAACTACCTCAATTGAATGCATAAGAGATGAAATGCGGTGTGAGAGGTTGCTCTATGCTCAAGGATGCGCAATAACGGTTCAACAACATGTTCTTGTGCTGGTGGAGTCGAATTTATACCCCCACCAACCTCAAATAGCCGTTGCAATAAACAATTCTGAAAATTCAGGGAAATCGGAACTACCGCAGTGTTGGGGGCGGTACTTTCGGATTTTTGCAGAGTGCACAGAACGGCTATGTCAGAAGTATCCGTTGACATTAAATGCGGTACTTCCGCCGTTGTAAGTGCGTACTTCCGTAATCCTGGAAGTTCCGATATGGCCGCAGAACTTCCGATCTCAGCGAGTTGAAGTTTTGAAAAGGTTGCTCTCTGGAAAAAAAGTTCCACTCACATTGGCCGGAACTTCCGATTTTTGGAACTTCCGACCTTGCGATAGTTCCGCCGTTCAACCGGCAGTACTTCCATTTTCCGAGAGGTTAAGTTCAATTCTGGTCGCTTTTTGGAAAAAAGGTTCCGCTCGGGAGGCCGGAACTTCCGGCCGATCGGAAGTTCCGCTTTTTGAACGCCAGTACTTCTGAAATTTCTGACAATGCACAATTTTAATTCAATTTTATTTCTAAGTGCATGCATGATCCTAAATTGATCCATAAGGCACGTAAGCACGTGATCAAGCATTTAACCATGATCCCTCTTAATAGTACGGCATCTAACCTATAATCTGGTCTTTCAACCTTTCTCCAAAGATCGGTAAAAATAAAAGGGCCCTAAACTATTTACCTTGTTGTCTTGAAACTCTTTAAATCTTGTGACATCTTTTTGTGAGCCTCTTTCTTTGCCTTTGAGACTAATCCTTTCAACACTTAGCACACAAATTAGTCCCATGATCACATAATGTCATTAATTACCAAAACCAATATTTTTAGGGGCCTAGATGCTTTTATACGCACGCGCGTGCGTGCACGCGTGTGTGACTAGACAGAACCCTCCTCATACTATCTCTTCCATATTCAAGGAGTGGTGATGACTCTACCTTATAAATCAGTCTTCCTCACCTTTCCTTAGCAATATGGTACTAAACCATGCATGTTTTGGAATTAATGAAATGGACCATAAATAAATGGGCCAATTTCTAACAAAAATATTAGCTGAAAAATCAATAGCCAACAAACTAGCTCAAGGACTTCCCAAGGGAGGGGTAGTGGAGCACCCAACTCAATGTTTACCTGAGATTCAACGGCACTAAGCTAGCCTAATGTTAATCGAGATTCCCCACAAACTAGCTCACCATCTAAAGGAATGCACGTAGGCTACGAAAGCAGAAAACAAAACTTTTCTACCGTGCACACAAGGACATCATGCTTAAGGAGGGATCATGGATCGTTACCACTAGACGTGCAGCGCAGCGGAAGAAGAGTTGGAGAAGCCGATCCAACCACGCGCGTCGAGGTAGTAGTGGAAATAGCCGATCGTCCCGAACAGATCGTCTCCTCCACGCAATCAACCACACCACGAGCAGATCCAATCTGTAGGTTGTTGATGCCGATCAACACCGCAACGAGCAGTGCCTCCACCGGTATCCACACATCCGGGGCTGGAACGCCGATCGCGAGTGTACCAGCACTCGCGAGCGGCTAGGGTTTGGCTCGAGAGGTGGCGGCTAGGGTTTGGCTCGGGATTAACAGAAGCATGCACCCCTCAGCCCCTCGCCTCCATATATATAGACCTCCTCACTTGGGCCTCGTGGACCGAGGCCCAATAGGAGTCTATCCGGATCTCTATCCAAATTGAGCCCACATCCGAATCACATTCGAATTAGTGTTCCAACCCGTTAAGTGTGCGACCCTGTAGGTTCACGTATACTTGGTCGCGACCTGGAAATGCCTTTCCGGTCACCCTGTTAATAGCGGCCTCTAGTAAGACATATTAACCCTAAAGTATACGTAAAGATCATATCGGCTGAACCTGTAATGTTGTCATGTACGAATCCCTTTGCCTCACGATATAGATTGAGCTCAAGGCAAGACCTGTGTCATCCTCTTAATAGCTCAATCACTCTCTCGATTCCGTGATGGATTATAAACTCGTGATTGACTCCTCAATCACCTTGGCATGGCCATGCACTTTCATAATCCATTACATCGAGGGGCTCAGAGATATCTCTCCCATAAGGAGGGGCAAACTCTATCTTGATCATTCACATCCCACTACATGTTTCATGGCAAACCCAAAGACTACTTTTATGACTACCCAGTTACGGAGTAGTGTTTAGTAGTCCCAAAATAAGCTACTACGCATGTTGGGAACCATGATGATCTCAAGTCTAAGGATTCCACATAAACACTACTTGAGACCAACTGATGACACATGGAATCTCTGCAGTGTCTCATGGCGGGTCTATCCAACATATGTTCACTAACACATGTCCATATTATTGATTTGGTATCACCATACCATGATCCATGAGACATGATCATCAATCAATACATATGCTGATCTTTGAATCATATTTGTTCCTCATATGATATATGATCAGGGATCATTTAGAAATAGCAACATTTTAGCATTAAGAGTCTCATGAATAAGTCACATACTCATTGATCAATAATGATAATGTCTATTTCAAGGAACAAAGTAATGCATCATAAACATAGTATGTGATATATATAACATCTCCATGTTGCCTCTAGGGCATATCACTAATAGGGGACAGGCTATAAACTCTGAGATTGGGGAGGCGCCACACCTGCCTGTGTAGGCGTGGGAGTTTAATTGATGGCATACAACCGAGAGGAAGAGAGCACGAGGCAAGCAAGACAAGTAGGAGCTATACAAGGCAAGGAAGAAGAAGAAGCAAAAAGAGAAAGGAAAATGAAACATGTGTTGGCTTGGCTTGGCTTAGCTCCACGGTTCACACTCATGGCCGCAATAGGCAATGTTTTTCTTGGATGTGATTTGCTTTGCTTCATTGTAGAATTATTTTTGTTACATCTTATTCTTGAATGTATTTAAGACTTTAAATGGAGTAGTGTATCTAAATATATTAGTTGACACTCAAAAGTATATGCCCGATAGTTTTACGAGCTTTTGGAAGTGGGCAGCCATGCATTAATGAGAGAGGGGCAGTGGGAAACAATTTTTCTTGGCTGTGACATGCTTTGCTTCATCGTAGGGTTATTATTGCCACATCTTATTGTTGAATGTCTTTAATACTTTACTTGAGTAGTGTATCCAAAAATATTAATTAACGTTCACGAGTGTGACCAAAATTGTTGTGTTCTTTTGGAAGGTGTGCAGCCAGGATCAACGCATCAGTGAGAGAGGGGCAATGGGCAACGGTTTTCTTGGTTG
The DNA here is from genome assembly GCA_017311315.1 of Dendrocalamus latiflorus. NCBI lineage: Eukaryota > Viridiplantae > Streptophyta > Magnoliopsida > Poales > Poaceae > Dendrocalamus > Dendrocalamus latiflorus. The sequence goes on from CM029640.1 coordinate 12,134,469, forward strand.
TGATTTGCTTTGCTTCATCGTAGGATTATTTTTGACACATCTTATTGTTGAATATCTTTAAAACTTTAATCGAGTAGTGTATCCAAAAATATTAATCGATGCTCACAAGTGTTTGTCCGACAATGTTGCACACGCTGCGTTGTCAGGTATCCATGAGAGTGGGGCAATGAGATTGGTTTTCTTGGTTGTGATTTAATTTGCTTTATCATATGATGATGACCCGACCCGAAAGGGAGGGGTATTCCACAGTTTTGACCTTGAGCCAGTTTAGTTTATTTTTCCATCCTATTGTTGAATGTCTGTAAGACTATAATCGAGTTGTACATCTAAAAATATTAATTGATGCTCATGAGCGTCCGTCCGACGATTTTTGCACGTAAGAGTGGCGCAATGGGCAATGTTTTTTTTTTTGTGATTTGCTTTGCTTCATCCTAGTATTATATTTTGACATCTTAATATTGAATGTCTTTAATACTTTAGTCAAATAGTGTTTGTAAAAATATCAATTGGTGCTCGCGTGTCTGACAATGTTGCCCACTTTTGGAAGGTGGGCAAGCAGGCATCCATAAAACAAGAAATAGTTTTTCCCTTTAGTCGTGATAAAGGAATAGCTATGATTTGCTTACTATACGTTAAAGAATATACCAACTATCAGCATTGAAGTTATGAGCAGACATAATTTAGTCACTTAATTTGATATAAGTTAGTTATGAGCGGACAATATTGCTGTATGTTGTACTGTATGAAATTATATTCTGGGCTTGTATCCTATTTATAAGTTTGGTAGATTTGTTGGCAACATATAATATTATGCACAAAAATAGTTGGCTGCCCAGGGTAGCTGCGTAACTCTCTCTCCATGGCGTGCACAAGTTAGAATACGTGCACATGCAAATATTTGTGCAAAAATGCGATTATATGTGTACTGTACAAACATGGCAAAAGAAACATACTTAAATTACCGTTGAACGACATATAGACAAGTCGTCCAACCATTGGGCAACTAGAATATCGCCAAACTGTTGGGCGACAAGACACTAGTCGCCTGACCTGGTTAAGCAACTAGTCTAAGTTGCGTAACGGTTGGGTGATTTAAAATAATAATGTAATTATTATATTAATCCAATGGAAATAATTATGGGGGAGTAAATGAAATCGTCAAACTAGTAATTGTGGAAACCGTACTCAGAAACTTTCAAACACAAGAGTACGTACCGCGAGGGTGAAGTTCTTCGCTAAGTGCATGGGTTACACATCGGTCGATGCTGGTACGTGAGTGGGGGGAAGGTCAACGACACGCACTAGCTTGGTGCGTGTCTGCAGAGTGTACCAGTGTAGGTACTCGTTGTACGCGCTGGGGTCATATGCGGTGGCCTCCTACACAAAGTCATCGAGTGCCTCCATCCACTCTGCCACCCACGATGCCATCTTCATGGCCCAGCTTGTCCCACTACCACCCCTTGTATTGTGCCTGCGAAATGTACAACTGCAATTAGAAGACATCATAATAGAACTGCGAAAAAATATAGTGACATGTGTTGTGTGTAACTCACACGTCGATCATGTCAGACACCCGACGCCCGACGGAGATTGGAACAATCTGGTAGAGGCCGAACTAGCGTATCGCCCTATGCATCGTGTAGTCCTCGATGAACACACTGAAGATGAGCTTCTTCTGTGTGAGCCAGTACGTCTGGTCGTGCAAGCACAGCAACGAGAGCTCAGTAGGGGCGTGGTCCACCATCTCCTGGTCAGAGTATGGCTCCTAGTGCATGTTATCAGTGGTGAGGCAGTCGAGGTGTTCGACGAAGCTGTCGTACACACGGGTGACCTGCAGGTGTGCAAACTGTGCTTGCAAGCCAGAATAGTGGTTACAAAGGATGACCTATAATACACATATAGTAAAGACTTTGGAGAGCACGAACCCATCTACGACACCAAAGGGACCCTGTGGTAGGTTGGTCTACGCCGCTCCTGTGGTACATGTCCACGCGGTATGAATTGCTATCGAGCAGTATCGACAATCCAAACGGGAAGCGCTCGAACGACCACAGCTGCAGCAGGAAAGGGCAGCCTGTGAGGATAGAGGCCATCCTTATCCTACAGCAAGCGTCGCACATGCTGTGGTATGTCATAGCAAGTATTGCTAATCCCCAACTGACGTGCACCTCCTCCCTGTCAGTGATGGCCCTCGCATACTGCACGAGGTGGGCGTTGATGGGGTCACTGTGGCTGTTGGTAAATAGTACCTAGCCGAATAGCCACAACAAGTATGATTCGAGGTGACGCGACACCTGGTACTCATTGGTGTCTGGGTCCATCTGCTCGACTTGTGCACAAACAAAAAAATTAGTAAGACCATCATATGGTAAGGATAGTGCATCGCTAAATAGGAAAAATGGATAGCATACGTACCTAGAACTGCGAAAGCCACCACATGGGCGGGCCATGCTTCTGTCGCGCCGGGAAGACGTGGTACGCTGGCACGACCTCAACCAAAAGAACCCTGTCAATCCTGCCCAACAGGTCGTCGCACCAGTTGGCAGGCGCATCCTGTGGGAAGGCAGCCTCTCTCGCGATAGGCAGGCCGAGTTGCACCGCGACGTCCTGCAGAGTGATGGCCATCTCCCCGAATGGGAGGGGGCAGAGCTGTCAGCAATGACCGATCGAACGGAATCATCGTGACCGCTCTGGGCTGATGTGGACCTTCCCAGCCCCCTCGACTGGAGCGTCATCCTCGTCGATGGCCTCCAACATCCACATAGAGGTAGAAAGCCTATATCGCTCAGCCTGCAAAGCACGAAGAAGTATGCAGTGAAAATATTGTGAAAAGATATGCCACAATTTGCAAACAAATCTATCTCTCTAGCGTGGGTCCAGTCTCCAAGCCTGTTGGGGTGTCCGTGTACGGACCACCCCTAACTAGGTCGCCTCGTCCCCGCCCTCAGGATGCGGGACACGACAGGTCGTGTGGTGTTGTGCGTTGTTGTGTCGGTCCAACAGGCTGAAAGGCCAGTTCGAACCACTAAGGTCACGAGCCATGTCTGCAAATCAATTTGAAGTTAGCAATTATGACACAATTACTGTTTAATTATTAATAGTGTAGCTTCAAAAATTCTTCAAATCATTCCTAGCCGATTTCACATATGCTATTATACCTATTTAATTTCACGTTGGTGCATATGCATTTATCTAGCTCTCTACATAATTTTAGGTCTTAGGTTCACTCGACTAAATTCTTCCCTCTTGGTATCGATTCTTTTCCCGTAATTAGTACACGTGTGACAATTTACTTATAGATATAACAGAAAGTAAATCTTAAATAATAACTAAATAATTTATACTAAGGTGTCCCTTTGAGATCCCTGAATTTTATTTTAGTCATTTGTGGATTTTGATGACTCAAATGCTATTTAAATCGTCACATATAATTTTAATCGCTACACGTAATCTAAAATCGTTACGTACTATTTTAAATCGACGCTTGATATTCTAATTGTCACAAACAGTTTTAAATCTTGTAATGGCTATTGATTATTCTAATAATTAAGAATACTTATTAGTGGGATTCTATAATTTATAAGAGACTAACAAAATTAATTGTGCCTTCAAATTCGCAACAAAGCGATCTAAATGACAGTACAACTATTAACAACCAAATTGGCATTATTTTCAAATTAAAATTTGTTTTTCTCGAGCATAGGAATTCATATGAATGTTTCTTATGGTTGATTACTTGCTCCACGGGGAGTACATAATTACTTGATAGTTGGTATTATAACATGCATCCAAGCATATAATAATGCATCTCAAGATATTGTGCTTGTAAATATGTATCTACAATTAAATACATAGGACAAGCAGCATCCGCTTCCAGTTGAAATATCAGCACGACCGAAGATGGATGTTACGAAGAGTATAACACCAACACCAATAAATGCAAAGATAAACCTGTAGTAAATAAAAGAAGTGAAAAAGAGATCTAAGGTAGCGTTTGGTTGGGAGACAAGGTGGAGTGGGATGGTCCTGTCTCTGGTTTCAAGGGCGGGATGGCTCCATTTTCTGTTTGGTTGAGGAGGGATGGGGCCGACCCGTTTTCTGTTTGGTTTGGGGACACCAAAAATGGGATGAGCTACCTGACAGGTGGGTCCCACGTGTCATTCTCTTTTTTTCCTTCCTTCTTACTTCTTCCCCTTTCTTCCAGAGCACATCGCGGGAGCAGTGCGGAGCTCCCCCGCGTGGACGCCGAGGTCGGGGCGGAGCTTTCCCGCGGGGCCGGAGGCGGAGCTCGACCGCGCGGCTGCCCGTCCGCGGCACAGCTCCCCCAGGCGGCCGTTCGCCAGCGGCGCAGCTCCCGCGCCTGCCCGCGCCTGCCTCACCACGGCGCAGCTCCCCCGCGTGGACGCCGAGGTCGGGGCGGAGCTCTCCCGCGGGGCCGGAGGCGGAGCTCGACCGCGCGGCTGCCCGCCCGCGGCACAGCTCCCCCGCGCGGCCGTTCGCCAGCGGCGCAGCTCCCCCGCCTGCCCGCGCCTGCCTCACCACGGCGCAGCTCCCCCGCGCGGCTGTCGGGGCCCGGGCGGAGCTCGCCCGCATTAGTGCTCGCCGGCGTGGCCGTCGGGGTCGCGGCGGAGCTCGCCAGCGCATGCCTCGCCCACGCGCCTGCACGCTCGTCCCACTTGGGACGACTCTGTCTATCCAAAAAAGAGGGACAGGAGTCACGGCATCTAGAGAGCATATTCCCTAGTGGGATGTCCTTGACTCTGCTTGTCTCGGAAGCAAACACCACCCGAGGTGGGATATCTTACTTGGGACGTCCCCGTCCCTCGAACCAAACACTACCTAAAAGATGATGCACAACGCATAGCATCTGAGCTCATGGAACTTCCTGCATGATCACTCGCATATACAACACTTCAAGCAGAACGTTGACAATTGTATAGTAGAAAAGGTAGCACTTTAATCAAACTTCACCAAGGTAACGCATACATATACTCATCTATCATGTTAAGCTCACACGATTATTGTGAGCACCAAAAATTAAATCATGCAAAATGGCAGCTCGCAAATGACATTATCAACTTCTTCCTTTGTTGTAGGACATCATTTCCAAAAACTTACAACACAACAAATTAAAAAATGTGATGTCTCACATTATCAATATAGTAATGAGATTCCATAGCTAAGAATAATCACAGTTATTAAATACAGAAAAGAATATGTGCCCCAGGTATAGTACCCCCAAGTGTAATGATTCTCTCTATGGCAACTGTGCAAGCAAGTCAAATCATTTTGGAGAATATATATGTGCAATTAAGTCATTGAATAGCAAGCTTTTGACTACAAGTGACAAGATATAAGTAACATGTAGAGTGTTAAACATCTAAGTAAACCATATTAAAAGTGGCATTGTGTTTCCTCAAATCACATAATTGCCATTACCACATAAAAAACCAAAGCTTTATCAAGACAAGGAGATACTCCAGAAATGACGCACCAGGCACTGGAGATCCCCTCCACGGTCCCATCAGTCAGGGACACATCAATAAGGAGAAGCAGTGGCCTCCCAAGCTGCACCAGCTCACCTCTTGGATGCACCACCGGCACCAGCCGCGACGGCAGCAGCGACTGAGTTAGCAGCACCTGGAGCCATACCATGAGCACGTATGCGCCGTACCCATCATGGACAGCCTGAACGCCATGACCACGAGGTTGAGTAGCTTGAGGACACATTCGACGAAGGCCACGCATACAATGATCAGCTAGTGGGGTGGTGCCTCCTCCTCCGCAAGGCAAAGACTTCACCTCACACCAAAATCGCAACAGCGGGGTGCATCAATTTTGGAAAAAAAAGTTTGATGTGATGGGATACCATCTGGACTAAGCTCATGTTTCCTAACTGTTTTTTGACGACATTAGGGAAAGTTCATTTTTCCTGATGGTTAACCCACCTCCATTAGTAAAAGTCAGAATAATCATGTCGGTAAAACTGCCGGTTTAGGAAGGTTAAGTTTTCCGGACGAAGTCTGCAGGACCATCAAGAATGTAAATAATCACCAGGGATAAAGCCATGGCCTGGTAGTGGAAGAAGGCGATAGACCTGTCCATGTGCTCTAGATTATGTCGGTCGCTATTGACTACTTCTTGAAGTCCCTATTCAAGGAACACGTCGAGCCATCAATTAGTGCCCCTCCTTCATCTGTGACAACGCAATGGCCCTTAAATTTCACAAATATGATGAAACTTTCCCAAATGGAACACATCTCATCGCTTTTCCAATCCCATACCCATTTTTAAGAAAGAAACAAACACTTGACTACCACAGGGCGGCTCCTTTAGCACGACCCCCTGGTACTATGTGTCCATGTTATACGCAACTGCATGCCTGGATTAGTTTGTGCACCTCCACCTTCAGCCACCGTGGCGTGCTCTTGCTTGTGCATGAGGGGCACCATCTCTTGCTACCACCACGCATCCTCACGAATCATGCGGTCCGGTTCTACTTCTCGACGGGAGGGCCTGGCTCAAGACATGAAAGTGGTCACTTGGTGTTTTGATGGAGAGAATAAGAAAAGAGTACGTGAAAGATAGAGAAAGAGTGGGTGAGAAGAGAGAAAGAAGGAGAAGAGTTGCCACATAAGCATTACCACCATGTGGATACCTTGTTAGCCTTACAAAAAAATTTTTGAACCTCATTTGCATGATTTAACAAGTTCCTTAATCAAATACATGATTTCATAGTTCAGTGACCTAGATGCATCTACTTCACAAGTTTGTATACCTATGGTGCAATTTACTCTTCTTATCTAGTAAGAAAAAAAAGAAAACAAAGAAAGGCAGAAAAAGATTGCAATGGTGTAGCATATACTTTATATATCTAAGTTATATGTTATTGTAATCGATGTACAAGAACTTAAAGTTTGTCTACGAATTAGGATTTGTTGTAAGCCTACAATTATCTTACTACTTTAAAGAGCGAGTTAGTAGTGGTCGTTCATCTACCTCTCCAAGCTCCTCCTTACACCTCCTAAAAAATCTCTAATAAAAAATAGAGAAAGCAATCAACTAAAAAATAAATTCTACTATCCAAAAAATTTCTAACAAGAAAAAACAACGGTAACTCTATCGGTGCGCGACAGAAGCCAAGGATGAGGAAGCTTAGGCCCCGCTTGGTTTCAGCTTTTAGCTTTTGGCTTCTAATTCACTATTCCTTAATTTCATTTTTTTCTAGCTTTTTAGCTTTTTTGGGATTTTTTGCCCTTTCTTTTTTTCCATGTTCCTTTACACTGTCCGTAATGAGATAACCTGTTTTTTTCTATTTTTAAAAATTTTAAATTTAACTATGATAAAAAACTACCAGCTACTACAGTGTAAAAGAAACCAACTACAACGAAAAAACCAAAAGCCACAAGAAAAGCCCAACTGAGTACAACATCGGAGTTGATTACTTTTAAGCTAAGCATGTAGATTGCAATGAGCACAGCCTTAATAAGGTGGCCCCTAACTGTAAAAGAAAAATATCTACACTAATTTTGTAGTATAAATCTATTTCTATATTCTATCTATATTATTACTACTTAAAAAAGAAAGTTTGTTGGTGGTGATTAATTTTCCACTCCCAACTCCCTCTTGCACCTTTCTAAAAATATACAAAACGTAAAAACAATCTACTAAAAAAAACAAATTTCACTAACATAAAAATTCTCTACCAAGAAAAAAAAACAAAATTCTACTAGGTACACAACAGAACCGAGGGTACGGAGGCACGACGTGGCAGAGCGTGTGGGTAGGCAGGCAGCGTGTGGGTAGGCAGGCTGATCCCAACAATATTGACTTAACTGCTGAGAAAATATAATTTTTTTTATCGGTAATAAATCACGAGCATTCGGGTAGTTATATAAAAAGCACCTGTTTAAAAATTGCACTCAATTAGCTAAATGATTCGGAACAACGTGGCCATTCATCTTTTAGATCACAGAGCTAAGATTTAGAGTTGGATCCTATCCGAAAATTGTGCCTATGTCTCCCTCATCTTATGTGCTCGCCACCACCGCCCCACATCCCACCTCTGCTTGCACCACCACTAGCTATCCCTATGGCTCCTTCCCTTCCCTCCACCCTCCGTGCCACGGCACCCTTGTCATCGCCGATGACATAGTATGAGAGCTGTGGAAGGCTAGAGAGGTGAGGGGGTGTTCACAGAGCAGGCACGGTTGGAGCTCGTCGGTCGAGACCAACGGCAGTCGGGTTGAGGTTGAGACCTCCACTAGCTGGGTTGGGCAACTGCAATACCTCTTTGCCTCGGGCCACAATCGCCCCTCTCCCTATCTCCAGGAACTACCGTCCTTCTCACCTTGCATCAACCTGCCTCCGGTGACTATGCCACCATTATGTCTTACCCTGGCTATGACGACCTCAAAGCGCTATGCTATGCCCAACATCGTATGAGGCGCAACGATGGATACGAGGCAACCTTAGAGTCCAGATTGGCAGCCAACAAAACCTCCATCCCAAAGCCCCAGCATCATAGGCTCAGTGTCCTTCCTGCTGTCATTGCAGGCTTGGAGCTGTTGTCCATCATATCATGCATGAGGCATGGATGACGCCCTAACTTCTCTCTCATTGTTCCCACGCCTAATTTCTTCAGCTGCTTTTCCTCTCACTTATGAGAAATTCTTTAGCTGCAGTTCTATGGATGAAAGCATGCATGAGGCATGGACGATGCCCTGGCATAGCCGCCACTTTTACAGGAAAAGAGTTTCGGGAGGCAACAACCAAGTCGGTAGGATTTCAGTTCTTACTGTAATAAGCCTTGCCTAATACTTGTTTCTTTGTAGAGCTACTCATCATGTGTTAGATGTAATGTGTGCGGAGATTTAAAATGGGAAAGGAATAAAATAGTAGAAGCAAGCAACATATCTTTCGTCACAATGATAAAGTGTTCTGAATTAGAGTACAATGCATGAGACATGCATATATGACTAGCCATGTAACAGAAGCTGCTGTTATATGCAGTTTTTTAAGATCTTATGCAGATTCTTATTGCCACAAGTGATTCTTTGCATATTATGACATTGATAGCGTAGTAGGAGTTGCTCTCTCTAGTTTATCAATTTTAATTTATTATGTAAGTTTAGGTTTTCTTTCCAAAGGGAAAAATATGAGTTCAGATAATACCTGAAGATTGTCTACTTATGGCTTGTGTGCTCACTCCTTGCATGCATTTTTTGAGTACAATTATGCCGATCTAAGGCCAATTACTAATGTGTATGGTTGCACAAAGTACTATTCCATATTATTTCAATTTTTGTATTTGCAAGAAAGGGTCTGAAGTCTGAACAACACCAACATGCAACTCTCAAGAATATGTGAAAATAATTAATATGCTGAAAAACAAAAAAAAATGACTTACAGTTTGTATGATTGAGATTTAAATTCTTGTGCCTTATACAATTTGCTCTTCCTTGATGTATTGTGAATACTGAATAGGAAACTCAACGAGATTTTGGATGAGCTGACCGCTAATATTATTAAACATGCAATTTTCTTGCTATATTCTTTTCATATTTTATATGGCTACCAAACTGGTGTAGGATTGGAGCTGAATTCCGTGAAGTACATCAGGTATTTGCAACTAATATCAAATGTGGGCTAAAGGCAGAGTCTAAGAAGTGATAGTAAGTTTGAAGAATCCATTTTTTCTTATTTTTAATGTTTTATTTTTTGAACTTATCACTTGTAGATTGAGATTTTTAATCTTGAAGTAACACTCCTAGCTAATTCTTGTGTTCTTTACATTCTAGTGGAAATATTAGATGATTCATCTTTTTTCGCAGAGTTGTTCTTCTTTGACCAGTTATTGTTGTTATTTGATGAATGACCTAACAGAGGAGAGAATGTTTCCAAAATGAAGTTTATGAATGATTGGACTATACTTCTCTCTTAATGGATTATCGCTTTCTTGGTCCATGGTTTTTTTGGAAAAGTTTTTTTTTGAAAAGTTTGGAAAAGTTGTTGAAACTACATCATAAGAGCTCTTTAATATGTCTGAGTCTATCACTCGTATCCTCAAAAAAAAATCTGTTACACAAAATTGGGGCTCAGATTATTTGTTGTTTCCACCAACTGATATTGTCAATATTTATTTTTTGCTGCATCTTTAAATGCTAAAATTATAAATTGCTCTTGTTTGTTCTGTTCTACTTCTACTATTTTGTAGGGTAGGAAACAAAATAGACAAATCAGTTTCAGAATTTCTCATTACAGTGAACACCAGCAATGATGCAGAGTCATACGTTGAATACTTGAATGGAAGTAAAAAAAGAATTAATACATTTCCAACCAATTTTGATTTCGATTTTGGTATATATGGAATGCAGAAATTCTGAAGGGACTAATCCAAAAATATATAGGTTCAAGATACCGGACAGAAGGTTCAATTTTAGTAGATCACTAAAGTGAAAAGTTGAGTCGGATGCAAGAAAGAACTTACAGGTAGCATGGGTGTGAGTCTCTTTTGGTCTTATTTGTTAGGAGGCTCAAATGTAATGGATTGTACTAATCAAAAATTGATAATACTCATTCCAAAGGTGGCTTACCTCAGAACTCTAAACTCTCTATTAGTTGCTGAGTTGAACACAATAGTTTATTGATCCTATGTTGTGCCTTTTTGGTATATTGCTCTTTCATCAACATCATGTACATTCGGGGTTCATTGATTATCATCTTTGCAGAAAGGATTAGCACATAATAATTAGAAAAGGGGTAACTAATTTAAGTATTAAATACTGTAATAGGAACCCTAAACTGCTTGAATGTAACTATAGTGTCTAATTTAAGTATTGGCGCATAGATATAGCATCACTCTCCTTTCTCCCCGCCATCGATTGGCACACCGGTCCCAGAGGAGGAGAGGGAAGAGGGAAGAAGAAAGAGAAGGAAGAAAGAAGGATTTGGCCTAGAAGAGAGAAAGAAGAGGAGAGAGAGAAGGAGAAAGAGGGAGAGAGAAAGGAGAGCAGAAGCCCGCGATTGCCCATCCTCATCTTCATACCTAGGGTAAAGAACCAAACCCTATCCCTTTGATAGCATTTGGATTAGTCAATGTTAGAGTAGGGGACTAACTACATAGTTGCAATTGGGATCGCCGGGAACACTGTTAGTAGATTGTGTTGAGATGTTGGGCATTATAGGTAGTTAACCTGCAAGTGTGATAAGTTAGGTAATTGAAGACAATGTTATTTTTATTTCCACGAAATCCTCGAGCATGTAATTTTACAATGTAATTTGCGAGGTATGACCCTTGTAAGCCTGCTTTTTGGAACGTGGTCGCCTCTTCTCACTGTTGTGTTAATTCGCTAATTTTCTTGTTGTAGAAAGTTAGACATGAGATTGGTAAGGCCGCTGTTCAGTAATGCATTCGAGTAGTAGTCTTTTGGTTACTGAGATAATGGGAGGAAATGTTCAGTGAAAGGGGATTGGTTAGGTTGAGTTTCACGTAGGAGTGACACCATTTTGTTGTGTGTTTGTATTGTTGTGGCATGTTTTGAAATGAAGTATTGGCCATCCATGCATCGTCCACAAAGTTAAATAGCAAGTGCATGGTAGAACAGTAAATTAGGTTGATGGTTGTTATTAGTTGAATTCAATACACTGTTTACCTTGGTAGTTTGAGATGATTATACATGTTTACATGGTAACTTTATAATGATTCTTGGATGATGCTACGATGATGGTTAATGGTAATAGTACATGATATGGTTATTTGATGTTGACACGTTGATGAATAATGGTTAATGAAACATGGCATAATGATATGCTTAAGAAGAAATGTTGTATTACATGCATACATATCATGAAAAGAGGTGGCCTTTGTGGGCATCTATGATTTACTTTGTGTAGATCTCCCACAGGAGTGGGAAATATAAGTCCTACTCTGCTAGGCACTTCACGAGAGTGGAGATTAATGTCCCCATATAAAAGAGGATAGACTATTGAGGTCCCTGTATAAAAAAGGGTGGGCTTGAGCAAGCATCGATGGGTGCTCACTTCACTATACCAGTATAAGCTAAAGAGAAGAGTATATATGTGCATGTGCATTTTCATTCTTTAATGATAATGAAAAGTTAATGCATAATAAAGAGTTAATGAATATAAAAAAGTTATTGGATAATGAATAGTTAATGAAATGTGGTTTAAGATGGTGACATGTGTAAGTTGATGTTTACTATTTATTATGTACTTGTTGAGTTTTCGGACTCATCCTTGCTTAATTGTTATTTTTATATGACCATCGAAGATGTCGTGCATGGGATGGAAATAGAACATACACAACACATGCAAACAATCAAATAGTTGTTCACCTTTGGCTCTCTCAGTATTACCTTTAGCAACTTAGCACTTTATTCTAGAATAAAGTCCATAGGATAACTTAGTGTTGAGCATTAGAATGATTTTTGGCAATGGTTAGTCTATCAGTATGGTGGTGATGATTGACTTACTACGATTGTTCAGTTGTAAGTTTAAAAATGTCCTCTCGGATGCATGGTTTCAGGCGGTCTCAGGCACGTGGTTCTGAGCATTCTTGGACGCATGGCCCTAAGCATCGGTGTGATATGTTTATTCGTATTAGTAGAACTAGTTATCTTTAATGCAGGTCATTAAATGTGTGTTGATAATTCTTTCTTGGTTATATAACCAAAGGAAGTGCTGCCAAAATTTAGTAATGATGGCTATAAGTTTAGAGTGATAATAAGTAGTGGTAGCATTTTGTGCTTAGACGTTGGGCTGGGGTGTTAGAAAGAGCTAGGTAAGCAAGGATGTCTAAAGTTTTGGAACCACAATCAACAATAAAAAACCAACATGATATGGCTCTAACTAAATTAGTTCAAAGTGATGTACTCTTGATTTGTTTGCATCATCTGAGTATGGGTTGCATAGACCTAAAGTGCAATGAGTTACATAGTCGTCCACAGTGGCAAAGCCAGGAACAAAATCGAAGGTGTGCTAAGGTAGATTGTCCAATACACAGTATTTTACTTTTGTTCAATTTAAATTCATGCAATAATAGAGAAAGAAAGCAAAACGAGAGACATACAAAGAAAATACCTCAATAATAGAAAACACATCCCAAAAATATATAAATATGCTTCCAGTTAGTAGAGATCAATCATGCGCATATCAAAAATAGCAAAATTAGTGATACGATAAGTAATTGTTAATGATCATGAACATTTAAGAAAAATATAACATACACTAGCACGCAAGATTAAATCATGAGGCAAATTCATTCTACGAGATTTCGTGCCTGGAATCGTCTTATGATACTAGCAATTCAAGTATGTCAATAGCAATAATAGTATGATACAACATACATATAATCTCTATTCTCTAGCTCTAAGAATTCAGGTCGCTCAATGTCAATAACTCAATATAATTGTACAAACTATAAAGATTAAAGAGTAATAGAAAGTTTTACCCTATGGCGGTGTGGCCTGTGGGCTGTGACTTTGGCCTCCTATCCTTGCTCACTCCAGTGTTTGTCGCCGTGTCAGTCCAAATAGCTGAATGCCCAATGGCTTCTATTGAAAATACCAATCCTTATGATGGTCGGCATCTCGGGCCTCTCAGCCATTTTGTATTTCCTGATTTCCCCAACCCTAGTTCATGCCTCGCAATCTCAGTCCGGGACCTCAAACGCAATGCCTCCAGCCTCCCCTCTCCCTGCAGCTCAACTTCTCCCCAACGCGTAGCTGCCTAGGTGCGGTGCCCAGCCCCCATTCGGCCAGGCGGCCAGCCCAGCTCCTCGACCTCGGCCACCGCCCGCCTACCCAGACTCGGCCTCGGCTCCTCGGCTGCTGGTCGCTCACTCGGACTCGGCCTCGGCTGTCGGCTCCTCCTTGGCCACCGCGGCACTGCCTGCCCAGATCTGCTCAACCGACATCGGGCTCTGCTTTCTGCCTCTTCGCTGAGCTCTACTCTCCGCCTTGTCGTCAGCCGCACACCGCAACTGCCAAGGCCCAGGTGCGTGCGTAGCACCTTGTCTCTCCGGCTCTCCCCACCACCCGTGCGTGTGGACTGTGGTATGCCATGGCCCGTGTGCGTCTGGAGTATGGTCTCTGTTTGTGCATGGTGCCACTGACTTGCGTGTGCGTTTTACCGGCCTGGGCCCTAGGGTGAGCCAGCCCAATTTGGGGGGGGGGGGGGGGTCGGAAGGTGGGCTGAAGCCTGATGAAGTCCACCCGGTGGCTTCGCCCCTAGTCGTCCAAGTACCATGAGTGTTTACACATATCTAGTACGGATTACATAGCCATCATTTACCTATAGTGTATTTAGTTACGTGGTCGTCCAAGCAAACCTTTCTGTTTCATACTGAACTTCATATGGTTCTTCCGTTTCATACTTTCTGTAAACCTTTCTGTCAACAAAGAAGCTGATGCTCATGGGCAAAGGAAAATAAGTTGTGATTATACCACAAGACCTCTGGGTAGATGATTTCTAATTTGGAGTTTCAACTGCATAATTTCTAAAATTTGAAATTGGAATATCTGAATGTTCAAAATACCATACAGAAATTAAACATTTATATTATGGATAATTTTTTTAAAATTAAAAAAGTAATCCACCAATAACACGAGTGCTGCCATCAGCATCGTCCTGACTCACCTGCATGCTTCCTCGAGCCTACCATCCCAATGTGTACACATCCCTTCTGCTCTGCCTGATTCGATACTGCCATTTTTCCTACCTGCCGTTTACCGACCCAAGGGGACGTTGTTTACATAAGGTGTAGCCATTACATGTGATTTTTCATGTATGGTTGATACTTATGCATAGTTTTCATTACGTGACCATCGTTTACCTAGAGTGTGGCGTGATACGTAACTCACTGTACTATACATAAAATGATGTCCATGCACCCATCGGATGTGCCTGAGCTGCTGAGCATTTTACACCCCCAGGTTACGAAACTTCTGAATCATTATTTTCATGGTTGTCTATCAATTTAGAGAAAACAAATAAAAATCATACTAAAGTTGGCAACTCACATGTAAGGCTTTTGTGTAAATGATGCTTAATTACACAGGTCAAGCCTAGGTTGAGCCGGCCATGATTGGAAAGGATCGGAAGGAGAAGACGTTGATGCACATGAAATCAATCAAATTGCCAGAATTCGGTTCGTTCTAGCCGTTCTGTGTGGACTGTACTCAATCGACATGGAAGAGCATCGTCGATTCACCCGCGGCCGCGGTGGAGAGGAGCAGCGATCTCCGGGGGACGGCTGCTGCCGGCGCGGCGCAGGCGGCGGCGCCACGTACGGGGAGAGCCCTCAATGTCGTCCGGCGCGCGGCGGGGCAGCCCGGTGCTGCTGCCTGTGTTGTCCTTGCCTGTTTGATTGGAGGCTCTTCCCCGTGCTATCCTTTATTCCTGGCTGCTTCGGTTGCACTTGGCGGGGACGACGCTCCTCCCCGGCAGATATATTGGCGCGCGCGGTGGGCACCTGCACTTGGCCTCGCTAGCCCAAGCACAAAAGGTAGTAATAGAGCTTGGTGACACCTGTCAAAGGTAAAGAAAGAGTTGGGCTTCCAGCTCAGGAAACAAAGAAACCGGACTTCAAAGATTTGCTACTCCCAACGTTGGTGTTTTAGCAAACCAACTCCACCCGATAATATTTTGACATGTGGTAATTTTCTCTAAACAAGCCCCTAACTTTTGTTCTCTCTTCCCCCACCCCCTTCCACCCTATTGAGCCACCATCACCGCACGCACCGCGGACGTTACCCTCACGGCCTCACCTCGCATCAGCGTTCACTTTGTCAAGCCCCGGAGTCTCACCTCGCATCACCGTTCACTTTGTCAAGGGAGTTTCTTTGAAGGATTCAAATCTCAGTCTTTCAAATGTATAAATACGGTGTTACAATACCATGTCTTTTTTTATCAAGATTATTCAATCATGATGTTTTTTTAGCTAGGATATCTTTTTCAGTACAAGGTATGGACTACGGTAGCAAATAATGTAGTATCGCTAGGTGCCTCGTCACTGTAACAATCTATCCGACAAGTTCCCTAAAGGTATTGGTAGAATATTGTAACAATCAATCCGACAGGTTCCAAGGAAAAAAAATAACTTCACATGCTATCCTAAAACCCAAAAGAACTTGCCATATCTTATCCTCAAACCAACAAACGTATTGTCCTTGACACACTATCTTGATCCCTGAAACCAAAAGAAAATATCTCTCTTTCTATTCAACTAGCAATACCTGCAGTCTAGAACATAGAAGAACAACTTCGAATTTCACTTACTGTAACCAACGACATCATCTTATTTGTGATACTTTATTTTGAGATGGTTGGGTAGCTTCATTAGATCTTTGTTGCTTCTTTTTAACACCAATTTGAGAAGTGATAGGCTGCATATTTTCTTTCGTTGATTAAACATGTGTGGCTTGTGAAGCATTTTTTTCTTTGCACTCTAGTTCATTCTCCACTAAGATTAGTGCCTCCTTTAATTTATCTTTCACAATCTGAGTCCCTCTGGGTGTTAATGAAGCCTTGTTGAAAATAATATGTCCTATGTGATTTAGCTCACTTACACACAATGCGCGAGTAGAGGTCTGGTTATTTGATGGTTCGAGAGAGGAAAAAATAGCCATTTCTTTAGCACATTTAGTTCATCTTGGCAATATATACCAATCTGGTATGATATGTATATTGTTCATGAGAAGTACCCTCAAATAATGGCAACACAACAAACCCAAAATTTCAAAAAGTTTGCAGCTGCAGGATATTTTAAGATCAAGGTGGTCAAGTTTAACTAAGAAGTACCTCTTGCCATCTTTATTTAGCGTGTATGTCACAACTTGGCCATCATTATTAGTTTCCAGACGATTCAAACACAAACTCTCAAATAACTTATCCTTAAATATCATAAATAATTTTACCGTGTATACATTAGCAGCATGCCCCAAAATTCCTCCCTTGGCCACAAAATCTGCAAGACTACCAATTTTGCAATGAAAATCATCATCTTGCTCTATTTGGCGCATGTCTTTTGCTTTCTCTTCATAGTGTTCAATTACTTCTACCAGAGGTAAGCATAGGCCCAAGATTTGATGGAATACATTGTTCGTGCTTTCACTTCTTTGGGTGGATTTCATCCTTGCCGAGAAGATATTGACACTAAATGTCGTTGACCATCTTTCACGAGCATCATACAATCTTGTGAGCCACTTGTTACTCTCTAGGTTGTATGTTGTAATCATGTCTTCCCAAATTGATTGGAATTCATCAACACTATAGCACCCTAAAAGGCATTTGTGAAACATGGCCTTGAACAAGGGATTTCCATATAGTCCAACAAGATGCTTCTTGGCATTTACAGTGAGATGCCATAAGCATAGTCGATGACATGACTCTGGGAGCATAATCTGAACTGTGTTAGCCATTGCTTGATCTTGATCTATAAAAACACACTTTAGTTGATGACCTCCCATAGCATTAAGAAATGTTTGGAATAGCCAAATGAAGGATTTAGTTGTTTCATCTAAAGGAAAAGCACACCCAAATAGCATATTCTTCCAGTGGTGATTAATTCCAACAAAGGGTGCACAAATCAAGTTTTACCTATTTGGTCTTTAAGTTGTATCGAACACCAGTACATCTCCAAAGAAATCATAGTCAACCTTAGATCTTCCATATCCTCCAAAAGAAATTGGTCATCTGACCATGTTGGTTCACTTGAACTGAATAAAACAATAATGGATCCTTCATCTGTTTTTGCTTGAAGTGTTCATAAACACTTTTGTCCATCCCCTGCTCCAATCATATTTTTCTTTATCGTTTGTAAGAAATTGTAGCAATCCTTCTTTTTGAAGCCAACATTATTCACATATCCAACTTGTCTTGCCAAGTAGTTGAATGACTGATTTAGTTTTATGCCAATATAGTACATGGATGTCATGATAGCAGCCTGAGAGTCTAAAACTTTCCTCCCAGATCTCAAATTACGCTTTTCTTCCTGTGTGGCAAGCTCATGATTATGCATGTCATTGATACGAGTAATCTCCCAAATGCTATATGCAAATGTAAATTGAACTCTGGCCATGCAATTGGTTCTTGTTGACAAATGATTCCGCTGTGCAGGATCATCCTTGTTAGAATTCCTCTCTCCTTTTGAACAAAGAAATTCTCGTTGCCTGATAACTCCATTCACAAGTGGTTTATTTCCTTTTCTAATACTGAAACCCTTATTAATAGCATATCGGTTGTATAGCTCATAGGCCTCTTCTTCCGATGCTACTTTTATTCCAACTTAAGTTCCAAGTCCAAAATGGATGGAAATGATCCCTCGCTTGCATGATGATCATCTAATTGATGCAATTCAAATGGTTCTGTAGGCCTAAATTGATAGATTGGACTAGCATGTTTTGTCCATTCACGAAAATAGCAAGAATTTTTTCTTTCTATACATTTGCTTTCAAAAATTCTTGCAAAGAAATGTAAGAATAAGAAAGAGATGATTTTTACCTGAATCCAGTGTTTTTGATCCCTTATGTACTCCATGCCCTATCTCCCAACTCATTTCCTGTTTCATCCATGCTTTCTCCCCACAGAGAAGAGAACGGGCTGCTGAGAAGGAGATCTGGATGAGCAGAGTTGCTGGGATGAGGAGGATCTGGATGAGCAGCTGCTGGGAGTTGGTTTGGTAGGCTGCTAGATAAGATGAGGGAGTGGCAGGATGAGTTGTTGGGATGAGAAGGATCTGGATGAACAGTTGCTAGGATTTGGTGGGCTGCTGACAAAAGGTAAGAGAAGCACTGGCGGGAAAGGTCATGCAACATCCAGGAGTGGTGGGAGTGGTGGGCCTTTACTTTACACATGTCTCTGTTTCATTGGGTTGTTACATAAGTCAGTATGTGCAACGGTGATACAATAAAATTCCTCCCATGCATGACAGCACGCAATGCTACTATGTGCTATTATGTATATTGAATTAGTATTTTAATCAGTGATAATCATATTTAATTAGTACTAATCATAATTAATTAATGTTAATCATGAACTAATTAATTTATGCTACTGTGCATGGCTTGCTACCGCGCTAGGGTGGCTCGGCAGGCTCGAACTCTTCTAAGTCGGGTAGCTACCTGCTGAACTTGGTATATCTATGGAGGAGACTAGATTTGCAAAAGCGGATGTTTTGGAGGCCAAATTTGAAAAAAAATAACTACAGTGCTAGTTATATGAACAGTTCTACACTTTAGACCATGGTCATAAAACCATATGCATCGAAGATATGTGTATGTGTATCGTGTTTCAAAAAGCTAATACTTTTAGTTCCAAATTTTAATAGGTTATATTACCATGGACATGCTAATCTTTACTGTGTGTCTTATTATATCTAGAATTCAAAATGGTGCAACTATGAAAATAGATGTCCAACTAGCCGCCGAATGTATGCCATTTAATGGTCCATAGGTTATACTATGACATTCTTTTTATCGAAGGTGATAATATGACTTCTGTTAGTCCGAAAATTTGTCAAATGCCAAACTAGTTAGCTCATCTTGCAAGTATCACTAAATTAACTTTTTCTTAGTTTATCAGGCGAACTAACTTGTCAAGTTGCACAAAAAAACTATATTGAGAGACTATTGCCAAGAAGTGGGAGCACTATAAGAAGAGCCATATTGAAATATATTGTTTAGTTTTTTCATCTCTATTACTTAAAAAAATGGTTTGTAGATCTTTTCGCCTCCTCCCCCTCCTCTTAAAACACATTCGCCTTCAGCTTTTCATAGCCGTGCGATCTTACTCAACTGTCCACAGCCATCCATCATCCTCCGCCCAGTACACGCGCGATCTCTCCCCACGACCCACACCTCCCTCCCCATTAGGGGTGGAAACGGATCGGATACGATCGAATAGTCTCAAATACGAATACGAATCTATATTTTTAAAACGAATACGATTACAAATTCGAATATTCTTAAATACGGATACGAATATTCTCAAATACGAATACAGATATTTTCGAATACGGATTTTCTCGGATACGAATATCGAATAAAACGGATTCCTAGCGGTTTTGCCGATTTTTCACTGATTTTTGACCGGTTACCGGTTTTAAACTGTCTAAATTCAAATTTTGAATCACAAAATTCGTACGGATTTTTCATGGGTTCTAGAAACGGAATAGTCTCGAATACGAATACGGATACAAATATTCTGGAATACGAATGCAGATATAAATATTCTTAAATACGGATATGAATATTCTCGAATACGAACATTTTTTAATACGGATTTTGCTTATCATATTCACATTTTCTCAGATACGAATATCAGATAAAACGAATTATCCGTTACCATTTTTCACCCCTACTCCCTACCCCACGCCGCCTCCTCCCACTCCTCCGCTCCGCCCGCGGCGTTCACGAATTCGTCGCCCCGTACCGCCGCCACCTCCTTCCCACCCCATCCGCCTCTCCTCCAACGCCAGGTCCCCCTCCCCTCCCACCCCGGCTCCCACCACTGGAGGTCTCCCTCTCCACCGCGGCCTCCTCGACTCCCACTCTTTCTTCCTCAAGCTCGACGCCGCCTCTTCCCCCTCTCATTCTCCCCGCTTGATCTGACGCCTCCGGCAACTTCCCCCACCGCCGATGGCCTCCCCGCCTCCCCCTTGGCCTCCTCTTTCCCTTTCTCAGCCGTTGCCACTCCATCTCTCTGGCGTGCGCTCTTTCTCTGTCTCAGTCTCTGGTCAGCACACGTTTGGTCTGAATTGTTGGATTTCAATAGTTTTAACACCTTGCCTTCTTGACCTTCTACTACAAATCCATCAGGCTGTTCCATGTAGATTTCCTCATCCAGCTCTCCGTTAAGAAAAGCTGTCTTAACGTCCATTTGATGAACGAGAAGACCATGTGAGGCAGTCAAAGCAAGTAGTACTCGAATTGTGGTCAGTCTAGCAACAGGTGAGTAAGTGTCAAAGAAATCTTCGCATTCTTTCTGAGTATAGCCCTTGGCAACAAGCCGAGCCTTGTATTTTTCAATAGTACCATCAGGCCTAAGTTTCTTTTTGAACACCCACTTGCACTCTACAGGTTTGCACCCATAAGGTCTATCTGTCAACTCCCAGGTTCCATTAGCGATAATGGAATCCATTTCACTACGGACAGCCTCCTTCCAGTAGTCTGCATCAGTGGATGCATATGCTTCTGAAATAGATTTGGGAGTGTCGTCCACAAGGTACACAGTGAAATCATCACCAAAGGATTTGGTTATCCTTTGTCTCTTGCTCCTTCTAGGAGCTTCACTGTCATCCTCCTCATTGACAAGTTCATGTGTATGTTCGAAAGGTTCAGGTGGTGTGATTGAACTGGGAATTATTTCAGAAGATTGACTAGTAGTGTTATGTGTATCTTTCATTGGAAAGATATTCTCAAAGAACGTTGCATCTCGAGACTCCATAATTGTACCAACGTGCATGTCAGGTACCTCAGTTTTAACTATCAAAAATCTATATGCAATGCTATGATTAGCATATCCCAGAAAGACACAGTCCACAGTTTTAGGTCCAAGCTTGCGTTTCTTAGTTATTGGCACATTGACTTTCGCCAAGCACCCCCATGTACGCAAGTAAGAAAGTGATGGTTTTCTCCCAATCCATACCTCGTATGGTGTTTTGTCCTTATTTCTGTTAGGAACTCTATTTAATACATGATTAGAGGTTAGCAGAGCCTCCCCCACCATTTCTTAGGTAAGCCCGCAGTGTCTAACATGTCATTCACCAAGTCAGTCAACGTGCGGTTTTTCCTTTCGGCAATCCCATTTGACTCAGGAGAATAAGGAGGCGTTCTCTCATGTATAATGCCATGTTCCTCACACAATAAGTCAAATTCGTTTGAGAAATACTCTCCACCACGATCTGACCTAAGTCTTTTTATCTTTTTGTTTAATTGGTTTTCAACTTCTGCCTTATAGATTTTAAAATAGTCTAAAGCCTCATCTTTAGTTTTCAATAAATACACATAACAGAACCTAGTTGCATCATCAATCAATGTCATGAAATATCGTTTTCCACCCTTCGTCAACACGCTATTCATCTCAGAAAGATCTGAATGCAGGAGTTCTAGTGGTGCCAAGTTTCTCTCCTCGGCGGCCTTGTGAGGCTTACGAGGTTGCTTTGATTGCACACAACTATGGCATTTAGAACCTTTCTTGATGGAAACGTTTGGAATTAAATTCATACTGGAAAGCCGAGACATCAAGCCAAAATTAATATGACATAGACGTGAGTGCCAAACGTTGGCCTCATCATCCACACTGCCACAAATATGGTTCACAGACTTATTGCAGAAATCTGAAAGGGAAAAATGGAACAAGCCTCTGCATTCATAGCCTTTACCAATAAAATATCCATGTTTAGACACGACTACTTTATTAGACTCAAACACCAACTTAAACCCGTCTCTACATAAACGGGAGCCACTAACGAGATTCTTGTCTATAGAGGGGACATGCTGCACGTTCTTCAGCTGCACGATCTTTCCCGAAGTAAACTTCAGATCTACCGTGCCAACAGCATGAACAGTAGCATGTGACCCATTCCCCATTAGGACGGAGGAATCCCGGGCGACCTGATAAGAAAAAAAACAACGAAATATTAGCGCACACATGTACATTAGCTCCTGTATCAATCCACCAATTGGTAGATTGACTAACTGAAAGAACAGTAGGTAAATTACCATACCCAGTCCCATCTTCAGTCTTGCCAATGGTAACGTTGACAGACTTAGAAGTCTGTCCTACAGGTGCCTTCTTTCCTTTGCGTTGTGGACACTTCTTGGCTATATGACCAAGCTCACCGCACACAAAGCAAGCTCTATCATCCTAATTGTTGTTGTTGTTCTTCTTGAAGTTGGTTGTCTGTTGAGCTTTGACAAATTTCCCTTTGTTCTTGCTTGAGGGCTTCTGTACCATATTTGCACTAGACTGCCCTCCATCACCCTTAGACGCGGCGTCCTTTTCCCGAGCTTTCTCCTCAATCTCAAGAGACCCAATCAGACTCTCAACAGAGTACTCTTGTCTCTTGTGTTTGAGTGCTGTTCCGAAATTCCTCCATGAAGAAGGTAATTTCGCAATAATACATCCAGCCACAAACTTGTCGGGTAAGGCACACTTCAGGAGTTCGAGTTCCTTGGCAGTGGCCTGTATCTCATGAGCCTGATCGACTACAGAACGGTTATCAACCATCTTGTAATCATGAAATTACTCCATGACATACATGTCATTGCTGGCATCAGTAGCACCGTATTTGGAATTCAATGCATCCCATAACTCTTTCGCGTCTGTCATGTGCATATACACCTCGCACAGACGGTCAGCAAGAACGCTAAGAATGCATCCAACAAAGAGAGTAGTGGCATCCTCAAATTTTTTTCTGCTTTTTAGCGTCAAGAACACCTTCAGGCTTGCCATTACTAACCCAGAATACATTCATAGCAGTAAGCCACAGAGTGACCTTGATCTGCCATCTCTTAAAGTGCACACCGCAGAATTTATCTGGCCTCAGTGCATCGGCAAATCCATCCATAGTAAAACCACAGTGCCTACAATAAGGTTTTTGGATTGCTGAAAACATAAGCACATGTAGGTTCAATTTATTCCATAAATAAATCATGACATCAAGCACGCAAAGTAACAGAACCATCACAGGCATAAATGATCTAGACATGTAAACCAGGCAACTATACATGAACAGATCTTATAGGGAGAACAGGGCTGTGACGTACCGATGGTTCTGTTCTGATCGATCTGCCGGTGTTGACGCTGCAGGCACGATGTGAATGACACGAGGTCGATGACGACGCGCCGAAGCCGAACAATGAGGAAGACGAGCCAAAGTTACAGCAAGCAGTCGCGCAGAGCGCTTCCCAAAAACCTTATTCGCCCTTTCCCGGTGCAGAACTTCAAAGGCGACGGTTCCGGAGACCTGCTCTCCCGAACAACAGTGCACGCCGGCGGACAGGATGGAGTAGACTACGTGGGACGGCGCAACACAATGGAGGAGGCAAAAACCCTAGATTGATTTTCCGCTGTATTTTACATGGAGGCGGCGACTCAGTATTTATAGAGAAATCAGGACGCGTGATCAAACTGCCTGCACGTTCTCCATAACTCGTAACCGAAACGGATTAGTTGCGCGTAACCGATCCGGATTTACCGCCACTCAACACAGCAAATAGAGAAATCAGGACGCGTGATCAAACCGCCTGCACGTTCTCCATAACTCGTAACCGAAACGGATTAGTCACGCGTAACCGATCCGGATTTACCGCCACTCAACATAGCAAAATAAAACTACAAAAGGAAGTTGGGTCTGTGCAAGCACCTCGAGCCGATTTTGGCTGACCATTCACGCAGGTGCCGCGCGCCCACGCCCTTCGCCCCGCCCGGCCCGGCAAGCCGAGCGAGCGCGCGTGTTCCTCTAGTTCTCTCCCACACATGCCTCAAGTGGCTAGGAGTGCACCCTCCCTTTTAAGGTGGTCTTCCTCTCCTAGAACTAGCAATATGGTACTAAAGTTCACATGCATGCCTCCTTTGCATGAGTGGGCCTTTGAGATTTTATTTAGTAATTATTCTTCTTATATGGGCTTGGCCCACATAATTCAACATTATTGATAGGGCTAACGGCGAGCATTCATTTTAATCGCCTTCATCACATATTGCTCCCGAGGATTTGGAGGGACAAGGTAAGAGTCGACAACAAAGGATCTCATCGTGATCTGCCCTTTTCTTGTTCTCTATAGCTCATTCGACTCAATACTTCAGTTCTAGAAGGCTCCATGCATTTCTTCATTCTAGGTTCATAGGGAGGAACAGGCGAACAGCTCTGAAAATGTTGCTCCATTCTTCAGAAATGCTGTATTTTTATTCTGGTTTATGCATGTGATGTCAAGGTCTCTAGAAATGGGTTTTCTCCTGAGGTGTGGTAGTGGACCTTCTATATGAATTTCATGAATTTCTCAATTTCAGTAAAAGATCATGGATGCCAAGATGGGAAGGAGGACGTCAACTGTAGGAGGACGTCGACTGTTGGAAGAGTCATTTATTTTACCATTTTCTGGCACTGTGTGTAGAACAATGTGGTACAAACTTGAAAGAAACGGCCTTGTAATTTGAATGCATGTGTAAATTTTGGACATACATGCCTTTTAATTTCTAATTTCACAGGTGTGGAATTGCTTACCAGATGGTGTTTGTACTAGGACTCTCCGCCAGCATTCTGATTATGTGATCTGTCTTGCTGCAGCTGGAAAGAATGTAATATTACTCAGCCCTATGCTTTTCTGCGAAACTATTAGTTTTTTATCCCTTCAGTTTTACCTGGTTTTTGTGCCTCTGTGTACTATAGAGCAATATTGTAGCCTCTGGTGGCCTTGGTGGTGAGGTCTTCATATGGGACCTCGATCCTGCTCTTGCTCCTGTAGCCAAATCTGTAAATGGAAAAGAGGATGAGGTTCCTAATGGAAACTCTGGACCTTCTTTGAAAACCTTGTGCAATGTAAATTCCAGTAGCAACATTGCTTCCAGCAATGGACAATCACATGGGTACAGTCCAATTGCTGCCAAAGGTCACAAAGATTCAGTTTATGCGTTGGCTATGAATGATATAGGAACATTACTCGTCTCTGGTGGTACTGAAAAGGTATTATGTTCTTCAATTTTTGAGAACAAGTATTAAGTTTTCCTTGTGGTTAGCAGGCCCATAACTACCAGTTTCTGTGGACTCTCCTTTAAGACCTCTCCTAGAATATTCCTTATATTCACTGGTTTGATGTAGGTTGTCTGTGTTTGGGATCCCAGGACCGGATCAAAAAATATGAATTTGAGAGGGCACATTGACAATATCAGGGCTTTACTTCTTGATTCTATTGGAAGGTTTGTGTGTAGTCATCATCAAATGCTCTTATATATTCATCTAAGCTATGTTGTTCCTTTTTCTTGACAAGATCCCTTAAATTTTGAATTTCTTCTTTCCTACTGTTGCCGCACTTCATACTGCCATCAAAATCTGTTCTAGCTTCTTGCTGCCATAATAATGTATAAGTGCTTCATGATCTTTAAATTTCCTGCAGTTACTTTTGTTCCGTTGTTGTAATTAGTATCTGTAAGTTTACATCTGTTATAATTCCAAGATATTTGCATGCTCCTAATTGACGGCTTTTGCTTGGATATGGTTGTACTTGGCCTAGCAAGTTTATTGTTTTGTGCTAAACATGTTGGCCTTCTATTACATTTGTCCATAATGAAAGAGCCATGGGTCGGTAGTGCTATTGTTTTTATTGTGAATTGCCTCAACACATAATCTTTTTATTATATTATACGGTTCATCGGGTGCAAATGAGTGATTATTATGATGTTAGATATTTCAAAGGTAAAGTGTACATTCCTGATAATATCATTGCCATCTCTATGCATTTCGAAAGTACAACTTTATAGACCAACAAAATTATCATTTACCCCTTTTCCTGCTGTAACATTTAGTTTGACATGGTTGCTCTGAGCAGTGTTCCCTGTCTATTTTGAATGGAGCTTGCCCCTGAAATATCCTTTTGTGTCAATCAGCACCCACTATCTTTTAAATTGCATCAGTCAAGTCGTCAGCAGTTCAAACAAGTAATTTAACTTTTCAAATCAATAGCTTTCTGTTAAAGGTGACAATAATCGCCAGAGTGATCACCCCGGTTACCATCCTTGTCAGGTAACGTGCCATGTAATCCATTTCCATGTATAGTTTTAAGTGAGTTGTTGATGTGGAAGGGGCTCATTTGGCACAATAACATGATGGTGGCAGCTGCCGTCTCATATTTAACAAGAAACATGCTGTATTAATAAACCTTAATGTTTCAGAGTGGTTTCTTTATGTTGAAGAGTGATTTTTGTTGTTCTGACACTATCAACTGGGGTATGTCCTAATATTTTCCCATTAATTTTTGTCTAAACATGTGCGACAATTTATTGTTTGGTATTTTGCTTGGAGTGGCACAAAGAAATTTGTTTCCTGTATGGTAGTTTACATGCTATACTACTTTGTTATAATCCAAAATCTTGGTGCATAGTTTCATCTGCCTTGGTGAGGTGCCAATCAAGGAATGATGGATGTCATATTTAGCTTAACATAGCTCTGATGTAATTGACGCACTATTTTGGCTTCAAAAAGGTTGGACTGAGCATTTGAGCCGTGCGAAAATTTGTGCTATAGCATCAGTAGCAACATTTTAGTCAACGGAGTGTTTAGCCTTTGAATAACTCTATTCACTTCTTTTTAAGATCGTCTTTTTTGGGTCCCAATCTAAGAATGATAAGTGAAGCTTTTCTTTCTCATATTGCTTTGCAGCTCCGTATATATTGATCAGCTGATAACCAGTTGTGTTTTATGAATTTTTATCGGGATATAAATGACTCCAAGTCAATCTTATTTAGTCATGTTTCTTTCCTTCATATGTGATCAAATTGGCTTCAAAATGATTACTTGCTTTGATGGATTAGGTTTCCGTTGCAACGCAAGGGCACATAACTAGTTAGCTTACGCTTTTGGGTAAATTGATTAATGCATATAACTCAATGTGGCATCAAAGTCTAGAGTTCAAGCTTTTGCTAACGATATATTTTAAAGAAATAATTGTGACCCACTTCTAGTCCATGTCTTAGACCTAAAAGAGCTTAGACATGAGAAAAAGTGTTAAACTATATTACCTATTTTTTATTTATTTAAATTTTTAGATAAACGATTGGTACATTAATTCAATAAGACTTGGTACATCATACAGATACTACGCCCCGCGGGGTTCCTGGATGGCGAGGGCGGCCACGTCGCCTCGAATGCTCGGCCGGCCGGCGCGTGGCGGACGAAATTCGCGTACGGCCGGCCGAGGCACTTTCCTTGCCTTTTTTGGAAATTACGTAAAGGTCCTTTTTCCTCGCGAAAAGGTCCCTGCAAGTTTTTTAAGAAAAAAATTCTGGATAGCGCCCCGCGGGTTTCCAAAATTACGTATAGGTCCTTATTTACTTACGTACAAGTCCTTACAGGTCCTCGTTTTTTTACAAAAAACCCCTCTGATTTTCCCGAAATTACGTATTTGTCCTCGATATTTTTTACGAAACTCCTCACGAATTATCGCATCTTTTACTTTGGTACATACGGTGGCTGGCGCGGCGTGTCGCCGCGCCTTTGAGGCTAGTTAATTCAATAAGACTTACCTTTTAGTCAAAGCTCCTTAGAGGAGTTGTACACCTGCCACCGGGGAAAACAAGAGAGTGACCCCGCTTCAGAGGCTGGCGCTTCCCTCGTTGACTATCTCCTCCTTGTTTCTGTGCGTGGGTTTTTTTTGTGTTGTAGTTTTGGCATTTGGTTTAGGATTTTTGAATTCTGGTTATTCGTGAGAAGTAGTATGCAGAGGAAAATAGTCGCATGCAATTTTGGTCGGCATAGTTGAACTCAGTACAGTGTTCACTATAATTTACCTGTAAGACCCTGTCTTGAAAAGATATACCATGTAAAATCTAGTTACTGTAGCAGGAAGCGATAAATCAAAGCCAAAATCAAAAGAACCCAGCCTATAATCCATATTTACTGTTAACAATTTCTGTTCCTGTGTCAAACATTAAAACATTTATATCACTTTACTTTCCAAAAAAAAAAAATCACTGTGCTTGTCTGTTCTGGTGAACGTTCAATCGAATCACAGTTTTAGTTGCAATATGATCCTATGAAGGATTTCGTTCTGATATTTTTCGCATGAAGTTTACAGTAGTTTCTTTGAAGTTTTTCGTCCATATGTGTGGTAGTTGCTGTGTAATTTAAGTACCTCGCCTATTTTGTGAAAACTCTCAGAACAATAGATCATTTCTCATTTCGTTTTGTAATCATGCCACATTACTGATCGAGTCAGTCATTCCCTCTACAGTTCACTTCTGCGTAATGTATCCTAATCTACTGATCCATTATTCCACTTGATTACATCCTGCTGCTTAATTTTGTTGATAATGATATATTCCACTGTAATATACATAGCATATGAGCTGTGGAGCTTGGCGCGAGGGCAAAATTGCATTTACGTAGTTCCCCATTAACCAAGCCAGCCTTATTTCAACTGCGAGGACCAGAGGTTTACAGATACAAGTTCAGACACTGAATTCATTGTGGGATGTTAAAGTTGTAAGTCGGCTTTGTTCGCTTGTTGAATAACAGAATTAGGAAGCCCGAAGCTGGGTATTGCAAAGGCTGGATGCTGCAGATTGCTCTATACCGCTTCAATGGACTGGGCGGCTGGATTTCCTTTTAGTAAAACATTGTTTGCTGTCTAGTACGTTTTGTCGACAGATTACGGATTAACAGATGAACCATATAGCAGTAAAGTAGTGTGGTTCTTCTCCTCCACTACCAAATTCCAACCCCCAAAATCTCTCTTGCTAGTTGGTAGGAGTATGACTCGAATTGGTATTCAATTTGATTTGGGCATACGCATCAGCCTATTCAGTCTCGTTGCACGGAGGTCGGAGGCTGACACCAGCGGCAAAGTGATATGAGGACAGCGGGCGAAGAAATCTTCGTGGAGGGGGAAAATAAAGCAGAGTGGTGAAATCTGCTACATAAGTGGTACATGTTTTGTGTACATGTGCGTATATGGGTGGGTATTGCTTGTGAGAACATAGGTAACTCGTTTTGTTCAGTTACTAGTTGGATGCTCGTGCGTTGCTACGGATTAAAACATAATCATAACATTTAAAAAGTCTAATTGCAAAATGATAGGGAGCAAAAGAAATACTCTAAAATTAGTCTATCAAACAAGA
The DNA here is from genome assembly GCA_017311315.1 of Dendrocalamus latiflorus. Lineage (NCBI taxonomy): Eukaryota > Viridiplantae > Streptophyta > Magnoliopsida > Poales > Poaceae > Dendrocalamus > Dendrocalamus latiflorus. The sequence continues at coordinate 12,164,322 of CM029640.1, forward strand.
ACACTATAGATCCACATATAGAAAGACTTTGACTTACAAGGATTGCCAAAAAAAGAAGAGACGTAATTAATTGCAATTCACAAATAAAAACTTTCCACAGGGGTTACATGGTACAAGCTGAAAAGAGAACACTCAGTTACATATGGGAAATCTCGCATCCAGAAAATAGCAAGCTAAACACCTGTATGAGCATATCCCATGGACAAGATAAAAGATATTGACAAGACGTCGTCGAACAATTCACAAATGGATGCACTCATTGTTCCTAGTGATATTCAATTAGGATATAACTCCATTCCACAGATATATAAGAAAGTTTCTTGATACTACAAATACTACCACTAAAATTAGATAGAATGGCATGAACGCATGTCCAATTTGCTATGCGTCAAATTACACATTGAAGCACAATCATCTAGCAAGCATGATAGCTAGAAGTATCTTAGCCACAACATTTGCATCTACTTCTAGCAAGCATCCTAGCTATGAATATCCTAACCAAAAGAACCATATCAACTTCCTTCATGACAAATCACATCTACTTCCACCAAAATGAGTCTTGCACTTCTAGCAATTATATAGCTAGAGGTCCCTTAGCCAAAAGATTTGCATTTACTTCCCCTAATAATGTCATGGAGAAGCATTTCCAATAAGCTCGTTGTTGACCCTACAAAAGATTCCATAAATGATACTCAGAAACAGGCATATGACGTTTTGACGGTCTCATGTATTGACCAAATGTCATGACATCAACACCAGCAGCCCTCAACTTTTCCATTATGCCAATAACCTGATCAGGAGTCTCCCTACAACCCAGCATAATTGATGTCTTCGTAAGGGTGCCAGGAGGGGCATACTCTTTTGCCATTTTCAGAACATCTATGGACTGCTTAAAATTAGCACGATAGTCTCGCACATTTCTTTGCAGCTCTTCCACTGTTTCAATATTGTGTGCAAAAACATGCAACCCGGAAGTTACAACCTTCTCTACACAGCTAGAATCCCCTCGGAAATCTGGTACTACAAAATTACTACTTTAAGAATTAAGGGTACAATACATGGAATATTGGAATGCCTAATATTAACAGAGGACAGATGATGTATCAAAATAATGAAATGACCAAACAATATGACAAGATATATGTGGCTTACCAAGTGCTTCAATAAGCATTTCTGGCTTCAAAACCTTTAACTTCTGTACTGTTTCAGCAAAGTGACCACTCCTTGATCAGGTAAATCATCTCGATCAACACTTGTAATGACTATGTAATCAAGGCCCCACGAGGCAATAGCCTGCGCAACATTGGAAGGCTCATCTGGATCTGGTGGAGGGGGAGTCCTTGATGTCTTGACATTACAAAATCTGCAATATGACGACTTCTCAAATTCAACTATCAAACAGGAGCTTTGTGCTCCTTTCTCTAAAAGGCGACTCCTAATAGCAATAAGATAGACTGCAAATCTAAAGCAAACTAATGGAATAGTACATAGTACATTGACAAAGAAATCCGTACTTATACTAAATACTAAGAAGATTAGTTTTTGCACAGCCTAAAAAACCTAAACCTTAACCTCCATCAAAACGGATGGCATTACTGTCAAAATATCATTTACTGTCAACCGCGGGAGAGGGGGAGCCGGGGGCGAGGAGGTCGGCGTGGCGCGGCAGCGGGATCATGACGGGGGAGAGCGAGCTCGGGGAGAGGTCCGACGCCGGCGGCGACCCGGCGGGAACAGATCAGAATGGATCAAATCGGAGCACGAGCGGCAAATCGCCGGGGGGATTTTGGCGTCGGGCAGGGGGCTGGCGGATCCCGATACTCACGACGTTGCCCAGGGTGACGGCGTTGAGGAAGGTGGAGGGGCGGCGCGACGCGGCGTCGTCGGAGGGGTAGTCGTCGGCGAGGAGCGAGGCCGCCTGGCGCATGGACTCGGAGAGCTCCGACCACTGTGGTCGGAAGTCGGCAGTCGAAGCCACGACCACTGCGGTCGGAAGTCGGCGGTGTGGTTTACGACCACGTTGTCGAGATCGGACGGCGTTCGAGCGGCGCGGGGAGATCGGACGGCGTTCGAGCGGCGAGGGAAGATCGGATGGCGTCCGAGCGGCATGGGGAACTCGGGGAGATCGGACGGCGTTCGAGTGGCGCGGGGAGATCGGACGGCGTTCGAGTGGCTCGGGGAGATCGGACGCCGTCCGAGCGGCGCGGGGAGATCGGACGGCGTCCGAGCGGCGCGGGGAGATCGGACGGCGTCCGAGCGGCTCGGGGAGATCGGACGGCGTCCGAGCGGCTCGGGGAGATCGGACGGCGTTCGAGCGGCGCGGGGAGATCGGACGGCGTCCGAGCGGCTCGGGGAGATCGGATGGCGTTCGAGCGGCGCGGGGAGATCGGATGGTGTCCGAGCGGCACGGGGAACTCGGGGAGATCGGACGGCGTTCGAGTGGCGCGGGGAGATCGGACGGCGTCCGAGCGGCTCGGGGAGATCGGACGGCGTTCGAGCGGCGCGGGGAAATCGGATGGCATCCGAGCGGCACGGGGAACTCGGGGAGATCGGACGGCGTTCGAGTGGCTCGGGGAGATCGGACGGCGTCCGAGTGGCTCGGGGAGATCGAACAGCGTCCGAGCGGCGCGGGGAGATCGGACGGCCTCCAAGCGGCTCGGGGAGATCGGATGGCGTTTGACCACGTTGTGAGGGGTCGGTGGGGGCTTCGACCACAGTATAAGTGGTCAGAGGGTGTTTTTGAATGGTCGGTGGGGGTCACGACCACATTGTGAGAGAGTGAGCATGGTCGATAGACTTCCGGTTTGGTCACCACGTGATCGTGAAGGGTGACGTGGTCGTAAGGAGGCTACGACCACGTTGTAAGAGGGGCTGCGATCACGTTGAAGGCTACGACCACGGTGTAATTGATCGTAAGGAGCAGCGACTTCAGCGGGAAGATCTGAGCGGTCGTAAACTGCTACAGTTAGTTTACGACCACGTTGAAAAACGATTAGAGTAGCGAAGAAACGTGAGCGCAATATCATATTGTACATGCATAATGCGATGGAATACAAGCTACAATGTTGCAAAAGAGGGAAGAAATTGCAGAGAAACTATAGGCCGCCGGCTAAATACAGAATTGAGAACACCAAGGATTTTGTTCTATGTCAGCTTGAATTCGTCGAGATTCAGAGCTGACTGGATGAGCCTTGGGAGCATCAGAAAGAGGGTCTGTTTCTTTTGAGGAATCCCTCCCATGCTTTCTTCTCTTGTCACCGTCTCCATCATCCTCAGAGTTCCCATCGCTGCCACTTCCTGATTTGCTTCCTGCGGTTGCAGTTATTCCAGGGCCACTGTTCAGCAGAATATCAAGGTATAAATAAGAAGTCCAAAAGAATATCATAAAACAAACTATACAAGCATAACTCACAGGTCCATATCATAAAACAAACTATACAAGCATAACTCACAGGTCCAGAGTTCCATTCGGCAAATCAAGAAAAGAAGTCCTTTGCTATTACCTTACAGCGCTCATTCCTCCTGCATAAAAACACATTACACCAATATTAAGAAAAACTAATAACAATACAAAAAGCATTAAGATGAACTGTACAAAATTTCAGCATATATGCAAGAAAACTATAATAGTTCAAAATTACATATATCAAACTTGTTGTTTCCATGGAGTTAATAATATAGATTAATGCTTAATCTGATGCGGTGCACAACAAAATAGTGAACAATCTACCATGAAAAAAATGAAATAATCAGAAAGGTTGACATATGCATATAATAAGCATGCTTATTACTTTCTGAACATAAGCCACTACCCAAGAATTCAAATAAAGCCTCTGGCCCCATTGTTTGTTGTTAACAGATAAAGAATGTTCTCGGCTGTCCTATACCCGGCTGTCCTACTTCAACACGGGTTCTCACTACGATTTAAACTCGGATTCCGACTCCGATACGACTTCTACTTCAACTCCGCTTCCGATACGACTTCTACTCTTTTCCTTCTACGACTTTGAATTGCGACTGCAATTCGACTTCGATTACACCCAAATTTTGCACATGACTCTAAAACAAGATTATTTACAACAGAGAGCTCAAGGGATTAGAAGTTGGCGCTGTGGTTTACGACCACGTTGGGTAGTCGACGGCTTACGACCACATTAACGCGAGAAGAATTCGGCGGTCGAGGCTTCGACCGCTATGGTCGATAGTCGGCGCTCTGGCTTACGACCACGTTAAGAAGTCAGTAGCTTACGACCACGTTGTAGCGAGAAGCAGTCGGAAGCCAAGGCTTGGACCGCTGTGGTCGGAAGTCGGCAGACTTCGACTTCAACCACGTGGGTTGTCGGCAGTCTTCGACCACGTTGTGAGGTGGTTGAACGTGGTCAGATCGCCTCGGGCTCGGTCTATTGTGGTCGTAGCCGGTCGGATTTTAAAATTTTATCATATTACATGTTCTAAAACTAACAGGTGGTAAATTTGTTGGAACGTGCATACAAATATGTTCTATTTTTTTTAAATCCGTAGCATCGCACGTCTGCTCTCAATGTCTCAACAACTTCTAATTGCTATCGCACGTCTGCTCTCAATGTCTCAACAACGTCGTACATGGTTCTAGGTGGTCGTAAATGCTTTTGAGCGGTCGTAAACGATTACGAGTACAGCCAAGTACTCCCAGACATAGTCGTAAGGGGTTACGACCATGTTGTGAGTAACTGAATGTGGTCGAAAGATGCTACGACCACGTTGTGAGGGGTCGGTGGGGGCTTCGACCACAGTATAAATGGTCGGAGGGTGTTTCTGAGTGGTCGGTGGGGGTCACGACCACATTGTGAGTGGTCGTAAACTACTACAGTAAGTTTACGACCACGTTGAAAAACGATCGGAAAATCGATTGAGGCGGTCGGAACTGGTCGTAAGCTCTCGGAACCGGTCGTAATCAATCCTTACTGGTCGTAAACTACACTAACCAGTCATAAGAGGGTCCTAGGAGGTCGTAAGACTTTCCACATCGCTTACCTTTGAGCTAGCTTCGCTGTGTTGGAAAGTCTTACGACCTCCCAGGATCTTCCACGACCGGTTAGAGTCGTTTACGACCGGTGAGAATCAAATACGATCGGTTCAGAGTACTTACGACCAGTTCTGAACGCTTCAAACTCTTCCGATCGCTTTTTCAACGTGGTCGTAAATTTACTGTAGCAACTTACGACCACTCTGCAATATCGCTGCTGCTGCCTTCCTTCAGCCGCTCGAAATACCGTGATCAAAGAATTCTACGATCACGCAGTGATGCTGGCGATCACTGTTCACCGTGGTCGAACACACGTACGACCACGTTCACCTCCTTCAACGTGGTCGGAGTCGCTTCCGACCACGTTCTGGCCTTCCCGGTGTAGTCGTAGCTCGTTACGACCACCTTCGACTCCCTTACGACCACCTTCACCGTGGTCGTAGCCTTCTCTGCGTAGTCGAACCCTTTACGACCACGCTCTGCACTCCTTCAACGTAGTCGAAGAATCACTATTCCTTTGCCGTGGTCGTAAAATCACTGTTCCTTTGCCGTGGTCGTAACTCCTCTCGATCACACCTGCGGGAACTTTGCCGTGGTCGTAACTCCTCCCGACCACGTTTCCCGTGGTCGTGAGTCCTTTCGACCACGTTTTGCGCAAACACACGACAAAACAATGCTCTGTGTTTCTCCCTCTTTTTGGTATTTTCTCAATGGCTTGGTCCATCGAATACATGGCTCTAAGCCTCTTTTTATACCCGGTTCTATGACTATAACACGGGTTCGACTACGATTACAACTCGGATTCCGACTCCGTTCCAGATACGACTTCTACTCTGTTTCTATTACGACTTTGAATTGCGGCTGCAATTCGACTTCGATTACACCCAAATTTTGCCCATGACTCTAAAACAAGATTATTTACAACACGCTGGGGGGCCGGGCAGAGGAGGTCGAAGGCGGCGGTGAGGCTATGTCGTCGGTGGCGAGCGGCGGCCGGAGAGGGCCGGATGACTACCGAAATGCGTTCCCAGAAGTGCATGGATGCCAATGGTGCAGTTGGTGACGGCTAAGACAACCTTGCAGTGAAGACTACCTCTAGTTGCTCAGCACCAGAAGACTACCTCAAGTCACACTTATTAAGACTATGTTTCTTAAAAATGAAGTAAATAGTGAGATAGATTAAGACTCATGCCAAAAGAGATTCATGATGAGTTATCATATTGTTGAGTCCATAGCAATTATGCTTAAAGAGCAACATTTCCAATAAATAACATCACAGCTATTACATCTTTTGAAGCCACCTAAATCCTCACACGCCTAATAAGTTCTTGTATATCTTCAGGAATGTTGTCTTTAGATTCGTTGTCCTTGTACTTCAACATCTCTACCAAGAAAGCTCTCAGAGTAGTTTACGACCACATTGTGGCGTTTATGACCACTTTGGCCGTGGTCGAAGGCCACCAGAATTGTTTACGACCACATTGGGCGCGGTCGAAGGTCATCTGATAGGTTTACGACCACTCTGGCCGTGGTCGAAGGGTATCAAGACCATTTACGACCACGTAGTGTCGTTTACGACCACTCTTGCCGTGGTCGAATGCAGCTACGACCACCTTGGCTGTGGTCGGTAGTCGTAAGTCAAAGCCACGACCACTGCGGTCGGAAGTCGGCGTTGTGGTTTACGACCACGTTGTGGAGTCGGTGCCTTACGACCACGTTGTCGAGAGCTGAAGGCATTAGAAGTTGGCGCTGTGGTTTACGACCACGTTGGGTAGTCGGCGGCTTACGACCACATTAACGTGAGAAGAAGTCGGCGGTCGAGGCTTCGACCGCTATGGTCGATAGTCGGCGCTCTGGCTTACGACCACGTTAAGAAGTCGGTAGCTTACGACCACGTTGTAGCGAGAAGCAGTCGGAAGCCAAGGCTTGGACCGCTGTGGTCGGAAGTCGGCAGACTTCGACTTCAACCACGTGGGTTGTCGGCAGTCTTCGACCACGTTGTGAGGTGGTTGAACGTGGTCAGATCGCCTCGGGCTCGGTCTATTGTGGTCGTAGCCGGTCGGATTTTAAAATTTTATCATATTACATGTTCTAAAACTAACAGGTGGTAAATTTGTTGGAACGTGCATACAAATATGTTCTATTTTTTTAAAATCCGTAGCATCGCACGTCTGCTCTCAATGTCTCAACAACTTCTAATTGCTTAGCAAGTTAATCAAAAGGCCGATACCTTGGTCTGTCAAACATATATTTGCATGGCATTTTTTCACCCAAAATTATTACTTGAAGACATTGCTTGGCTGTAAACATATTCCACGTGAACATCCAACCTATTCACTAATCATTTTCGGGATACAAAATTAAGAGAATTTAGCGTTGAAAAACTTGATAACTGGGAAATCAAGAAAATCCACATCCAAGGTGTCGGTTCAATACAAACTAAAGGATAATGTTTAGCCTTATACTCACTTCTGCTGCAGTCATGACCATGAAACCCAGGGAAGCAGTGGCTTACGACCACGACAAACATGGTCGTAATGACTTACGACCACGGCAAATCGTCAATAGATGTGATCGAAAGGCATTCGACCACGGCAAAACTGAAGGAGGCGTCATCGGCAGGACCTACGACCACGGCAAGGCAAAGTAGGAGGTGATCGAGAGGTTTACGACCACGTTGTAGGAGCGCAGAACGTGGTTGTAAAGCGTTATTGATCATGGCCAAGGAACAGTGTTTTTACGACCACGACAAGCTATAGTAGACGTGGTCGAAAGGTGTTCAACCACGACAAAACCAGAAGAGGTGAGATCGGTAGGTGATACGACCACATCAGAGAAAGATAACCGCAACGAAGAAGTTTGAACGTGGTCATAAGGAGGCAACGACCACGTTGTAAAGTCACTGAGCGTGGTCGAAGAAGGCTACGATCATGGTGTAAGTGGTCGTAAGAAGACTTACGACCATGGTAAACGTGGTCATAACAACTTACGATCACGACAAATCTTCAATAGACGACCGCAACGAAGAAGTTTGAACGTGGCCGTAAGCAGGCAACGACCATGTTGTAAAGTCGCTGAGCGTGGTCAAAGAAGGATACGATCTTGGTGTAAGTGGTCGTAAGAAGACTTACGACCACGGCAAATCGTCAATATACGTGGTCGAAAGGCGTTCGACCATGGCAAAACTAAAGGAGGCATGATCGGGAGGACCTACGACCACGACAAGGCAAAGTAGGAGGTGATCGAGCGGTTTACACCAAAATTTAGTTTAATCTGAGAATAGCTCTTTCTATTGGGATTTAAGCCTTTGTGACATGCTCGGTAGTTAGGCTTACAACAATGTGGTCGAAAGGGTCATTTACGACTTGGTAGACGTAGTCGGACTTACAACTTGGTGTTCAACAGAGTCTCTATGACTTGGTAGTCGTAGGCGATCGACTTGGTAGTCATAGGAGGCACTTAATTAGTGGTCGGAAGCTTTTACGACCATATTGTGCTGATTCTGCAATGTCTCAAGCCTTTTCAAGTGGTCGGTCTCTACATTGGTCATGGTCGGAAGTCAGCAAAAGACTCTACGACCACGTTGATACCGGCTGGAAGTTTTACGACCACATTGTCAGCGGTTGCACTACTAGTTTTTAGGTCTAGGACAACGGAGCGAAATCGTTGCAATAGGGGAAAAATAGATGCAATATGTACCTATTGCAACACATCACTTCCGTTGGCAAGCGTGGCAAGTACTTGCGTGCTTAAAAGATTGTGCAACAGATTGTGATTTCGTTGCAATACCTATGGTTATTGCCATGCAATATATTGTGGCAATTGTTTGTTGTTGCAACGAATGATGTCGTGGCAATATAGGCTATTGCCACGGCTGACTCCGTGGCAATAGCTTCTTTTGCCACGAAGTTTGGTCGTGGCAATAGTATCATTTGCCACGAAAATATTGCGTGGTAATAGGTTCTATTGCCACGCCAATGGTTAGTGGCAATAGACCCTATTGCCACGGAGACCATTTCGTTGCAACAGGATACTGCTACAGGAGGTGTTTCGTTGCAATATGTTTTATTGCCACGGAAGGCGTTTCATTGCCATAAAGTTATTGCGACGAAATATGTTTTGTGGCAAATAGATCCTATAGCAACGAACATTGTTCATGGCATATAGTAGAATCGCAACATAGTAGCGGCGTTGCAACAGCCTATCAAAACGAAATACCAATTTTGCATACAGGTTTATCGCAACGGTAAAATTTGCGGTAACATATTGAGCATATGATAGTTTATTATAATTTGTTGTTGCAAATTAATAATCAAATTAGGAACACGGCTGGATCAAAAACACATATATTAATTCAACACATAATAATTTAAAAGTGTCACCACTCATGCATGAATTACATATCAATCTCCATACTTAAACTACAAAGTTTGTAGCTAATAACAAAAGTACTATCACTTCTATTCCATTTGTCCGTGCTTCTTTGGCATGTTGAATTTCCTGACTTGACGACGCCACGACTCTGTATGCTCTGATCAAATTGTTTCATCCTGATAGAACATGAACAATAAAGAGGGACCTTAATGTGAGTATTGTCCAGCAGCACATACTTAAGTACATCATAATGCAAGTTTAGATATACGAGTTACAGCTGAAAATAGCAATCCTGAGTTCTCTAGTTCAGTTGCGTTTACCAAGTGATTCCAGCAGCACATACTTAAGTACATCATAGTGCAAGTTTAGCAAGTGATTCCAGCAGAATTATTTAATTTCATTTCATTTACCGATATGTAGTAGCCCTACTTCACCTGGTATAATTTTTTTGTAGTTTAGAACAGTATGCTATATTTGACATAAGAACAATGACAGATGAAGATTAGTCACATTTTCATTTCATACCTGATAGTCCCTCCTTTTCTTCGAACGAGTTGTAGCAGTATTCTTCAATTGTTGTGGAGGAATGAAGTTCGATGAACCATTATTAACAGCGACATTTTGGAAGAGGCTTCGGTTAAGATTAGAAGCTCGAGTGATGCGAATAGGTGGCCTAGCATCCTTTTGTGTGGTCACGATGCTTGCTGGGTCATTCTGCAAATGTAAAATGTAGAATAAAAAATATTGGCATCCTGATGTGTACTACTATTAAAATATGTTCAGCATGCATGCATCAATTGAAGTTCAGGGAAGGTACACATCAGCAGGTTATCAATAGAATGTACAAAGTCCAAATCCCTTATGGCAGCAAACTATTTGCAAATTTTGTTACCTGTTGTAATGTTTCTTCCACATGTTCAGGTGTCTTTTCTGTGGTGTTCAATGTACTATCTGGGTTAGCCTTGTCCAATGTTGTCATGTTTTCATCTTCCTCACTTGGATTAGCCTCGCTTTCCCTTGTGCTTAATATACTTCCCTGGTTAGCCTACATATGGACCATGAGGAAAAACATTAGGACCTGTTAGGCTGGGTGGCTGCTGCAAGCCATCAACAACAAACAGGCAGCAGCTGCTGATGCGTATGTACAGATGTAGTACCTGTAATGTTGCTTCTCTATGTTGTGCTAGCAATGAAAGGAACTCTTGCCTAAGTTGTTCTCTTGCGTTCCTTTCCTTCTCCAGTTCCTCTTGCATCTCTCGCCTAGTTTGTTCCCTTTCAGCAACTCCATTTGCAATTTGTTCCTTTAACATTTGCACCTCATCTTCGAGCTCATTATTTTTTCGCTGGGCTGCAGCTGAAGCACGGGATTGTTCATCGAGTCTGTCTTTCAACAGTTGGCTTCGTGTGGGATATTTCGCCATGTATCCATGACCATGAGCTTTGCATGATTTGGTACCGGTGCTTTCCTTGTAACTTGATTGGAAAGCAATGTTTTCCTCTTCAACTGTAAGGAAGTCTTTATCTGGCTCTGTTGATAGGTCAGTAATTTTGAACACTGCATCATCCTAAGTGTGATAAGAGAAAATAAGAAGTTAAATCAGTTAAGTTTTATGCACAAAATTATGATAAATATACTAAGTCATGAACAAATTAAATTTACTACTCACATAGACATCCCTAGAAGCGTTGTTTGACCATTCCCCGTTCTTCGTGTGGGTAGTCATCCAAAGAGTCAGATCAGTTGGCTCTTCTCCAGTATTTGGGTCTCTCTAAGATGGCAAACATTGTGCCTTGTGAACAATTGATCATTTAAGAACAGAATCAGATAAGATTAATTTTTCATTACCTGCTCGTAGCTACATTGGGAGAACAGTTTGGATCCCATTAGATGCTTGGTCTTCTGTTTTTGACGGTTTTCAGAGTTTTGGCTGCTGACCCACTGCAAAAAAGTTTACAAGTGCACTCAACAAAGCATTCTTGTCACCATATATGTATTAAAAAAATAAAGTAAGACAGCAATGTTCAAATTCTTTGGCTAAGGTAAAATTAATAGTCTAGAAGATAAAATTATAAAACTACTGCTGTCTCTAATCAAATAGGTCACTGATCAATAGTCAACTATTGATACAAAATGATGTATGTGCCTTATTTTAACTACTACTTACAAAGGTGTTCTGGAGCTAACTCCTATATGCCTTATGCAGCAATTGTTCAAGTCTAAATAAGAATTATATGCATCCTAAATAGTGGTAGTAAAAAGCATATATGTCTGTAACACATGCTGCTGCATATATTTTGTAATTGCTATTGCTAATGCATCAACTATACAAGTCCTTACATTAATGGTTACTATCTCAATTCCATTCACTAATTGGTAATTGCAGAGAGAAAAATTGAACCTTGAATTTTTCAGTTCCAAAATACATTATCAAGTAGTGCCATTCGACAATGTCTATATCTTCAGGCTTATGTTTCATTCGCTCAGCGTAAGTGTTGTATGCCTTGTATGTAGAACTGAATGTTGATCGCCATCCTTTGTACCGCTCTTTAGCAATATCCCATATCTTTTCCGTTGCATTCTCAATGTTTGGAAAATCCCACCTACTCTGCTTGTATTGAAACAGAAAGTGAAGGTGAAGTCGTACGTAATTACAGAATTAACATACTTATTTACCAACAAATAAAAAGATGCAACTTACTAGCAAATCCTCTGCTATTGTAATTTTGACATTTTGCTTTATATCTTTCCACTTTTTGACTCCAATAAGTGAAGCCCTCTTTCTTGTAAACATTACCACTTCATCCACAAATGTTCGGGAGTTTTCTCCTACGGGGCCTCCTAACCTTGCTGAAAATTGAATTGATAGTTTCTGCGATGCATTCTTGACTCTCTTGTTAGCTGCTGCTAAACCTTTAAGGCATCCACGTACACCTTTCTTGCACTGTTGGGAGCCACCTCCTTATGAGCAATTTAAATGTCATTTAATGTACACATTCAGAAAAAACTAATTGAACCTAGAAAAAAGAATTGACAGAAGGATAGCATACCATTTTGTTGTTGCTTGTTTTTCCGTGCATGAGATGGCCTCTCTGGTGGTGTTGGGTCGCTGTCTTGACTTTCCTCATCTTGAAGGCCAGCTGGATTGTTGGTATGGTCCTCTTTCAAAAAGGATACTGCACACATTATAATACTCATCAGAGAAATATATGTTAGTTTGTAAAACTAATAATATGCTTGCATAGTTCGGTGAAAGATTTGAAAATTACAGATATCATCAAGATGGCCTTTCGTCCTTAACCATTCCTTATATGTTTTGATTGTTTCATCCCTGTAGTCATCCATAAATTCTACAAGCCATGAATATATGTTAGTGCAGTTGCCAATTCAGTACTTCTATTAAAAACAGCGTGATTTTAATTGTAGCAACATATATAACTTACCCGTGTGTTCTTCCTCGGCTTGCAGATTCGCTAGCCAAACCTTGTATGCATCAAGTTGTTCATTTGTAATTGGATCATCACAATTTTGTTGACTCCTCTTTCGCTTCATGGGTGTTATGGTCACCTGATTGTCTTTTACTCGTTCCCTTGACACTACTAATCGGACTTTTCTTTCATCTTGATTGCTTTCAATCATTCTGCCTGCATCACGACTATAATCGATCGGCTCCAGAGTTCCTGATCCGGAGGAAAAGAGAGACATTGAAAATATAATCTACCCTACCATATTACTGTCTCTTGCTTTCCCATCAAAGAGCAGACAAGTAGGAGTAGCAGGACTGAAGCCACCATCAAATACCTGGGGAGGGAAGCATCATCCGTGCCGTCTTCTTCAACGCCAGAAGTTCGAGGTGGAACCCGTCGGTCGGCCCTCGTGATGGCGAAATCCCCGTCGGTGGCGTTGGCGGCGGGCGAACCAGTGATCGGCGTCGTCGATGGAGTCATCGCCATCGTCTTGTCGACCTAGGAGACGGAGGCGGGGAGACGGAGGAGGTGGGGGACGAGGCGGCGGCGGGGGAGGTGGGGGATGAGGCGGCGGGGCGGCGTGGGAGGGGGTCCCGTGGGAGCGGGCGCCGGACGGAGTGGGGAAGGCCGGGAGGGCGAGCCGGGGAGGCGGGGAGGCCGTGGGAGGTGGGGAGGCCGGGGGAGGTGGGGGACGAGGCGGCGGCGGGGGAGGTGGGGGATGAGGCGGCGGAGCGGCGTGGGAGGGGGTCCCGTGGGAGCGGGCGCCGGACGGAGTGGGGAAGGCCGGGAGGGCGAGCCGGGGAGGCGGAGGGAGACGGGGAGGCGGGGAGGCCGTGGGAGGTGGGGGACGAGGCGACGGCGGGGGAGGTGGGGGATGAGGCGGCGGGGCGGCGTGGGAGCGGGAAGATTTAGGGCATATATCCCGCGCGATGGTTTTGGGGAAGATTTAGGGATGAATTTGGGCGGGATGTGCGTATTGTGGGGAAGTTATTAGGGAGAGAAAATTTTTATGTTTTTTAAAAATATAATAAAAATAAATATAAATAAATAAATATATTTATTTATTTATCTTTACTATTATAAATAAACGGTGTTGCAGCCTAGTGATTCAGAGCTAAAACGTTTATTACAATAATAATTAGAGTGTTGCAGCAGTAGAACAATAATTAGAGACAAAACACAATATTACACAAGCACAAGGTTCCCAATTTAAACAAAAAAATCATCATCTCCATGTCCTACGGAATTCACAGGTGTGACAATTCCATCATCTATGTAGGTGTCATCATCTTCATCATCATCATCTAAGTCCTCATCATTGGGTTCAGGTACAGGAACCGCCTTATCTATGACAGAAGCATCAACACTTACCCCTTCCATGTCATTCCTTTTCCAATTTGTCAAGTCTTCATGTAGGCGGGATACATTCATGTCTTCCAGTCCGACGACCAGCGACTCAACATCGGGTTCTCCCTCCTTTTCTGCACCTACCACATCAGGCATGGAAAACAAATTCCTAGGTTTCATGCGAAGCACTGTGCACCAATTCGGTTTTGTCGCACAAGGCATATAAAAAACCTGCTCAGCTTGTGTCCCTAAAATGTAAGGCTCATTGAAATATCGAAAACGAGTCTTATCAACATCGATGATCCCGTATTGATCCTTGCTGAACCCTCTTCCTTTCTTCGTAGTAGCAGCAGGTACATCGTACCAGTCACACTGAAAAAGTACGACTTCTTTTTGGTTGGCAAAATCTAGCGTGATAATTTTTTTAATCACGCCATGTGATAATTTTTTTAATCACGCCATACCAGTCCATGTTGCCGGTGCTGTCATCGCCCTTCACAGCAACACCACTGTTTTGTGTAGTTAGGTTCTTCTCTATGGCAGCCGTCCGAAACAGATATCCATTTATGTAGCATCTGTTGAAAAATCGAGCCCGATGGTCTGGTCCCCGGGAAAGGGCATACATTAGATCACTTGTTTTTCCTTCTTCATATAGTTTGGAGATCTGCAATTAGTTCAAAGAAAAATTATTAGGCAAATACGTGACAGCATAATGAACCAATAAATAAAAAAAATAGTAACTCACTTTACGCTCAAACCAGCCTACAAATTGCTCCTTGTGACGGGTTTCAACATTCTGTGCACTCATATTTCTAAGCTCATCCTTGTGCTTACTAAATTAAAACAAAAAAGAGGGCATCCATTAGTTGAAAACATGAAAAATAATATATACTTGAAATTTAGTACATCTAAAGTACAACTTACTTAATCTATGGAATGGCCTCATCACAGTTTGTAATTATGTAGTGCCTCATCCGATGCAACTCCAACCTAGAAAGAGACTCGATAGTACATCCTTTCTTACTATAGTCAATGCTCCCAAATATGCTTAGCCCAGATGGTGGTTCGTTCACAGCAGCGCTTTCATGCCGCTCTGGACGATTAAGCTTGGTGTCGACGTCTTCCAAGAAGCGAGAGCAAAATGTCATGCACTCCTCCGAGAGATATCCCTCGGCTATTGAACCCTTAGGGTACGCTTTGTTCCTCACATAGCCTTTAAGCGTACGTAGATACCTCTCAATAGGATACATCCATCTGTAACACACGGGCCCTCCAAGTCTAGCCTCCTCAGCTAAATGAACTGGCAAATGCATCATGATATCAAAAAAAGCTGGTGGGAATACCATCTCAAGCCGACAAATAGTCTCTCCAATCGAAGTGCTCAAGTTTTCAACCTCTTTTTCATCCAACTCCTTTGAACATATTGCATTGAAAAACCTACTGAGCTCAATCAGTGGGATAACAACATCTTGTGGTAATATGTTGCGTACTACTAAGGGTAAAAGTTTCTGAAAGATAACATGGTAGTCATGAGTTTTGAGAGAAGACAGCTTACACCCAGTGACATTCACAGATTTCTTGATATTGGAGGCGTAACCATCAGACATTTTCACTCCTTCTAGAAATTTGCATAATACCGTCTTTTCATCATTACCTAGAGAGTACAGAGCAGGTGGCAAAGTATACTTACCATTCTCGAGCAAAGGATGTTGATCCTTCCTTATCCCTAGATGTTGCATGTCTAGCCGAGCCTTCTCACTTTCCTTAGATTTATATTTTATGTCGAGCAAAGTCCCCAATATGCTCTCACATATGTTTTTCTCAATGTGCATCACATCCAAATTATGCCTTATAAGCAATGAGCTCCAGTAAGGCAGTTCAAAAAAAATACTCTTCTTCCTCCAATTGTGCCATCTAGTTTCTTCTTCACGCTGCTTTCTCTTTCTTGTTGCCTTCCCGGAGGTCACTTGCTCGAAACTCTCATACTGTTCCATCACTTGCTGACCAGTCAGTGGCACTGGAGCCTCCCTATTTTCCATCTTGTTGTTGAAGCTGATCTTGTTCCTGCGCCACCTGTGGTTCAAAGGCAAAAAACGGCGATGTCCCATGTAGCAATGCTTGGACCCGAATTTCAGCCATAAGTAGTCAGTATCCTTGTGGCAGTACGGACATGCAAACTTTCCTTTAGTGCTCCATCCAGATAGCATTGCATATGCAGGAAAGTCATTAATTGTCCAAAGTAGAAGTGCACGCATAGTAAAATTTTTCTTCAACTTTGCATCCCATGTTTCAACACCCTTTTCCCAAAGATCCTTTAGCTCATCGATAAGGGGCTGCATGTATACATCAATGTTCATTCCTGGAGATTTCGGCCCTGGTATCAACATCGACATCATCCAATATGGTTGTTTCAAACACAACCAAGGAGGCAAGTTATAAGGGATTATGATCACAGGCCATGTAGTGTATGTAACATTCAACATCCCAAATGGATTGAAGCCATCAGATGCAAGGCCCAACCTAACATTGCGAGGATCCAATGCAAAATCCTTATACTTGTCATCCACATGCTTCCATGCCAATGAGTCTGCAGGGTGACGCATTTTCTCATCACGGACCAATCCTTCCTTATGCCATCGCATATATGATGATGTGGTCTCATTCATATACAGTCTTTGAAGCCGAGGAATAAGTGGGAAATATCTTAGGATTTTACGTGGAGAACGCTTTTTTGCTCCATCAGTGCCACTAGCCTCATCATTTCCAACGGAATCGGCCGTTTTCCACCTAGACTCACCACATATTGGACATGTATCCATCTTAGCATAATCACCTCGGAATAACACACAATCATTCTCACATGCATGTATCTTCTGGTAGTCTAGCCCAAGATCTCGAACAACCTTTTGCACTTTGTCCAAGGTGTTTGGGATACAATGTCCTTTAGGGAGCACAAGCGAGAACAGATGAAGTATGGACTCCAAGGAACTGTTACTAAGTCCATACATGCATTTAATCTGAAATAGCCTGACAATGAAAGAAACCTTAGTTACCTCCTTGCAACCTGGATACAATTCCTTCTGTGCCTCATTTAATAATTTAAAGAATTTCCTTGCTTGTTCATTTGGCTCTTCAATATTAGAACCGATGATGTCACCACGAATAGCGCCACTGATTATTGAAGAAACTAGATCATTGATAGAAGCCCCATCACCTGTTGCACCTTCATTGCAATCTCCTTCATCTTTGTTGTCATCGTCAGTCAAAGCTTCACCATTACCTTGTTCTTGGATGAAACTTTCATCAAACCCTCTAACTAGCAAGTGTCTTTCAACCTCATATTGTAATCTATAGGACATGCAACGACACCTTGAACAAGGACAGGGTGCAGTTAAACCTTTAGATGTGCCTCCAAAAGTAGTTTCAATGAATTTTTTGAATCCTTTTTGCCACTCAGATGTTGACTTATCCATCCGCATCCAACTGCTCCCATCATGTGACATGCTTCCAATAATTATCAATCAAAGTATAACAAATTAAAACCAATCTGTCCAAATTAACCCTACCTGTAAAATCACAACATACACAATTAAAAAAACTTATTAATAAAACAGAAAAAATTTAAACCTCCGTTGCCATCTCGAAGATAACCGCACGCCCGCACGTCTACCAGTCCCCTGACGTCTCCTCTCCCTTCCCCCACCGCCCCCCTCCTCCTCCCTCTGCACCCGCCGCCCCCCTCCCCCTCCTGGCCTCCCCCGCCGCCCCCCTCCTTCCCCTCCCCCTCCCGGCCTCCCCACTTCGGCTCCCCCGCCGCTCCCACCGCTCCCCCGCACCTCCGCTCCCCCCGCTGCCCTCCTCCCTCTGCCCCCGCCGCCCCCCCCCCCCTTCCTGGCCTCCCCCGCCGCCCCCCTCCTTCCCCTCCCCCTCCCGGCCTCCCCTCCTCGGCTCCCCCGCCGATCCCACCGCTCCCTCGCACCTCCGCTCCCCCCGCCGCCCTCCTCCCTCTGCCCCCGCCGCCCCCCTCCCCCTCCCGGCCTCCCCTCCTCGGCTCCCCCGCCGCTCCCACCGCTCCCCCGCACCTCCGCTCCCCCCCGCCGCCCTCCTCCCTCTGCCCCCGCCGCCCCCTCCCCCTCCTGGCCTCCCCCGCCGCCCCCCTCCCCCTCCTGGCCTCCCCCGCCGCCCCCCTCCTCCCGGCCTCCCCTCCCGGCCTCCCCTCCCCGATCTCTGCTCCCGCCGCCTCCCCGCGCCTCCCCCCATCTCATCCCTCGGCCTCCCCTCCCTCCGCCTCCCCCCATCTCCTCCCTCGGCCTCCACTCCCTCCGCCTCCCCCGTGCCTATTACCGCAGTGCCCTAGGGGTGAGGTGATAGCAGCCGCAGGAGCCCTAGGGGAGAGGATGCAGCAACCTCACGATGGTGGTGACCGGAGGCGCTCTCCCGCCCCTGTTCCCGGGATCGCAGGGCGTACTGGTGGGAAGCTCGCGGTCGCCCCTGCTCCCGGCGGTGGCCTGGACCGTCGGCTTGACGAGTCGCCAGCAGGAGAACGGCAAGGAAGCAAAGGTGAGACAATAGATTCTTTATTACTTCTTGATTCCCAACCCCAACTGCAATCCGACAATATATATGAGGTGATTTACAGGGGAGAGTCCGATCTGGACTGCAATCCCAACCCCAACTCTGAAACGGACCGTCGGCAGGATTTAATACCACCAACGCTGATTCATCTGTATTCCTTCTGCGCCAAGAATGAGACTTACCATGCCCCCTACTAGTTTTCTCATCCTCCCATTTCTTGGGCTCAGTTGTTGCCTCAGCTTTAGCAGCAGTGGACTTTTGAACTGCTTCGTTATCATGACTCTTGTTGCCCACATAGTCTTCACATGGTGTTTTGCCTAACAAGATTTCGAGAATTTGTCTGAATTTAGGGTTGTAGATGTGACAATTAACTTAAAATCCTGTCGACGTGCAACAACCTTCTTCAATATACCAAACAGAACATCAGTATTGAGCGATCTCTCATGTGCTTTATCCATAACGACAACACAATATTTGTCAGGTTTAGCATCCTTTAAGGTTTCACGGAGCAGTACTCCATCTGTCATATACTTTACTATAGTGCTAGGGCCAGTGACATCCTCGAATCGAATAGCACCTCCAACTTTATCTCCGAGCTCTGTCTCCATCTCCTCACTAATCCGCTTAGCAACACTCATGGCAGCCACACGTCTTGGTTGAGTACAGCCAATAACACCAGTAGTGGTATATCCATCCTCATGCGAATACTGAGTCAGTTGCGTAGTCTTCATCTTGTAGAGTATATTACTTAGTAATTCAATGGCTGCTGTTTCTTATGAGTTATGATTTTGATCAAAATTGGCAGATACACTATGAGACAACTGGTCCAGAGATAAGGGAGGACACACTTGGACAGGTTGATATTTTCGTCATGGAGATAAGGGAGGACACACTTGGACAGGTTGATATTCAACTGGCATTGTAGCCGGTAGGTCGTTCCTTTGTTCAAATATCCGTTAGTTCAAAGGAGCTTAACCCTAAGAACTTTATTCCTCTAGAGAAAATGAGAAAATGTGACTGATCCAGGGAAATGATTATGTGCTATCTTAGTCACCTTTGTGAAGTTGAATTCAATCAAACATGTAATTAACTGCACTTGCTACAAGTAGGTCGTTCCTTTGTTTGCTGACGGTAGCGTCTCCATTGATCTTGGCTTCAAAGGCCTCGTGCCGTCGTCTGCCTCGCCATCGCCCCTAATGCCATTCAAGGTTTGCTTCTTCTCATGCATCTTTCTCATGTAACATCTCTGTTGTGTTCGATGTACGTACGTCTTGACGACGATGTTTTCGCGATCGATGGTTAATCGAGCTGTCGAGCTGATTTGATCTTGTTTGTGATTCTGTTTTTGCAGAGAGCTCGAGCAGGGGGGTGGATTGTACAGTACTCGGCTACGCTTCTCTCATGTACATTCATTTTTTTAGCTTTAGCAACCTGATTACAGGCAGGTTAGCACGTCTGTACTAGGACTCGAGCGCAAAGAAACCGCCATGCGTGCTTCCTGAACTGAATGTTCATGGGGCTAATGAGATGCGCTTTAGGATGGACTTATACAGGAATTCTTTGGATGCAAATTCCAATAAAATTTGTGGTATCGAAAATTCAAAAGAATTATTCCCTCCTGTACATCAGTTTTCTTACTGTAAATAATTACTAGATGCTTTTCTCATTTCCGAATGACTGTCTCAAGCTTCAGAATTCAGTCTGGCCTCCTTTCACTACTCCAACTTAAGTATGCCTTTTCAATCTAGAGTTTCGTTGTTCCTGTTTTACAACATCAATCAGATTTGAACTTCCACTGAAATTCGGTGCCATGCTTATTGCTTTTCTTGCAGTATTGGTCTGAACGTAATTTAGAGTCCTTTCTTCCCCAGTAAGTAGTGTAGGATCACCTTTTCCATATTGGAACATGGTACTCAAGGCATCTGGTTTCTACAAGCCTGCACCTGGAAGCTCTGAAACACCAAGCTGATGTGCTGAAGTTAAGGATTGCTTGCACATCAGCACATCTGATAAATCCTATTGACCTTCTCCTTGCAGCAGAATCCAAGTTGATGCTGGCTTGCTGCTGCTATTGCAAATAGAAGAGTTCTGTCATTCTGTGGTGCTTTACTTATTATTACAATGATAATGATGCATTGAAAAGTTCCAACCCAAAGGCAAGAGCTGTTCAAGCATATTCCGGTGGCTCACCATCCATTCTTTTTTGCAAAGTCAAGACTGAAAAAGCAAATGCAAAGGGTTGCACTACATAGGCTGAATCTACCATGTGAGCTACAGAGACAATAATTTGATCACAATTTTTTTTCCCCTCATGAGCTTTGCAAGAGCTAATGGACGAGTGATTTGAGTTCTTTTTTTCTTTCACTTTTGATCCTCGTACAAAGCTGGGTATCTGAAATAAAAAGTCTGAAAACTATACTAGCTTTTTTATATCTTCTCTCTCATTTTTTTAACGACAGCCTTTGGAGATGTTCATATTGACTGTGGCTGATAGTTTTTGGTTGAAAATAAATATTATTTGCTAAAAGAAGTGGCTTTTAGGTGGAGAGGGTGAGCGGTGGGGAAAATAAGTAAGAGATACGTGTGTGAGACACGAACAGGATGAGTGGGACCCTTTATCTTATCCCAGAGCAAGACAGGAATAAGAAAAGTAGAAAAATTGCTTCAAGAAGCCGAATATTCATATTATCTTTTCTAAACAAAAGCTAGAAGCAGAACCCAATATAAACATGCCCTTTATCTTTTATGCTCGGAGCTTTGCGTACTATTTGCCACACAATCCGAGGAATCTCTTACCCATATTTAGGTCCTACTCCAAATTACTTCAATTTCTGGCCTTTTCTAGCTTTAGGCTTCTTTTTTTTTGCTTTTTTTGGTTTTGTGTCTTTTTTTCTCTTATTTGTTTGCATTGTTTGTGATGATATAATAATTTTTTTAATTATTTCTATTTGTTTTTTAGAAAAATTTAACAACTGTTATAATGTAATTTTAACTAAAAATAAAAAATCACAAGTAAAAGATTAAGCTAGAAGCTAGTTAGAGCAGCGCTGATCACAGGAGGAACCCAGTTCGTTGTCCTTCTTGCAGCCTTTTGTTTATTCTTAATACGGCCCAAACACCAAAACGTGCGGAGAGGCTCATGAATTCATGGGCTGGGCCAAAGCTATGATGACTGTAAGGAGGAAGAAGCTTTGAATTGAAATCAATACTCCTACAAATTTATAAACGTGAGATTATAAGTTTTGAAAAAACTGAGATTTAAGCTATTAAGGCAAATACTGTACTTGCTTAACTTTGGGACAAAAACGAAGAATGCAAAAGAAAATGTAGGGAGTGAATTGTACTTCAGAAAAAAAAATGCCGCGGATGGTGGAGGCGGGGTGACTCCTGTTTTGTCAAGTGAGACCTCCTCAACTGCGTTTTAGTTGTCACTTTTCAATTTTTTTATCTCCTCTAGCAATTAATAACTATAGATAATATAATTCCTCCACACCAATTTGGCCCTTGCGTTGAGCAGTTAGGCCCACGAAAACAAAGCGTTGCAATAACAGATTATTGCCACGAACAATCATCATATATAGCAACAAATTTATTTCGTGGCAATACAAACTCATTTCATACGCATTGTTAGGAACCTTTTGCAATGCAATTGATGACTATGACAACGTAATAAAATTGTAGCAATATTGTCACCCACTCGCAACGAAATTCTATAAGGTGGCAATACCTCCTAACTATTGCAACGAAAATCAATATTATCACAACGCAAGACAACCGTGGCAATAAAGTCATACTACTCGCAACCATTTTCTAAATGGTGGCGATAAAGCCACCTTATTACAACGAATTCAATGACTATCGCAACACAATATTTTAGAAGCAATACTGTGCACATATCGCCACGGTTTTGGCAAAACGTTGCAATAGTACATACCTATTGCAACTAATTTAGTGTCGTTGCGATGCGTTTCGTGGCTAAAGGGTCGGAATCTAGTAGTGTTGGAAGCCGGAAATCAAGTTTACGACCATTGTGTCGCCGTTCGGAAGCCATTTACTATCACGTCGTCCTTGGTCGGAACCTGGTAGATGCGTTTTCGAGTGGTCGGAAGGCCTTACGACCACTCTGGCTGAGGTCGAAGGCCACCAGGACTGTTTATGACCACGTTGTGGCATTTACGATCACGTTGGCCGTGGTCGAACGCAGCTACGACCACGTTGGCCGTGGGCGAACCAGTCTACGACCACGTTGGTCGTGGTCGGAAGTTGTAAGTCTAAGCCACAACCTCTGCGGTCGGAAGTCGGCGCTGTGGCTTAGGACCACGTTGAGTAGTCGGCAGGTTACGACCACGTTATCGAGTGCTGCGGTCAGAAGTCGGCGCTATGGTTTACGACCACGTTGAAGAGTCGGCGCCTTACGACCACGTTGTCGAGAGCTGAAGCGATCGAATGTCGGCGGTTTACGACTATGACCACATTGGGTAGTCGGCGGCTTACGACCACGTTAACGCGAGAAGAAGTCGGAAGTCGAGGCTTCGACCGCTACGGTCGATAGTTGGCAGACTTTGACCACGACCACGTGGGAAGTCGGCAGACTTCGACCACATTGTAAAGCGGTCGAACGTGGTCGTAGCTCAGTCGGCTACAGTCGGACGTGGTCGTAGCGCTATCAGACGCGGTCGGAAGTGGTTGATACCAGTCGGTTATAGTCGTAGCGCTGTCAGACGCGGTCGGAAGCCCTCGGTAGCGGTCGTAACGCAGTCGGACGTGGTCGGTTGCGGTTGTCAGAGTGGCTTGGGACTCGGTCGGTTGTGATCAGAAGGGCCTGTAAGACGTCGGACGTGCTCGGGACGAGGTCGATAGCAGTCGGAAGTGCCCCGAAGTGGTCGTAACACTTGGAAACCAGTTGTATGGCTTCTTGGAGCAGTCGTAACCACTGGGAATCGGTCGTATGGACATCTGGGGAGGTCGTAACGACTTGGGTTGAAGTCGTAGGCTTTGAGTGTTGCTTGTTGTGTGATCTCGACCAGTCGTAAGTTGGTACGACCTGGTTGGGTGCGTTGGAGCTAAAGCTAGCGATGGTCGTAGCGGTGTTGTGTGCGGTCGTAGGCTGTAGGAAGGCTCTTGTGAGCTCGAGGGTTTCTACAACAGAGTGGTCGTATGAGGTCAAGACTTTGTGCGATAAAGTTGTAGCGGCTAGCGTTGGTCGTGGCTTGTGTCTGCATGGTCGTAACGAGCTTTGGAGAGGTCGTGACGACCTACTCTATGGTCGAAGGCTACTGGGATGTCTTCTAGGGCTTCGACCACTTCATGTGTTGAGCATTTGGGTGGTCGTAGGGGGTTTACGACCAGGGGTTGTGCTATGTTTGTGCACTGGAAAATTTGTTCTGGACAAGTGAGCTTGTACCGTCCCTCCATGATTAGAAGGAAGTGCACGTGTGGAAGACCCCTCTTTTGGAACTCAACGACATACACATAAGCAGCCACCTTACCAAGGATGTGCTTCTTGAACAACTGTTCCTTGAGGTGCTCTAGTTTGGCTCTGAATATACGCACAATGAGATCTGGGCGGTCCTGTGGGCATTGACCTTGTTCTAGCTCACGTATTATCTCATCCCAGTTAGGATTACATGTCATTGTTAGGAAGATGTCTGGCTTCCCGTACTTCTGCACTAAGGCCATAGCATCCGTGAATCTTCTTTTCATATCTCTCGGGCCCCCAATGAATGATGCTGGAAGAACAATGCGCTTTCCCACCGCATCGGCTCGACTCTCTCCAGCTTGTATACTATCAACCACGCCTTTGTACAGGTCGGCACGTAACTCTTTTTGGTGATGTAGTCCAACCGGGTACTCTCAACCTTGATGTACATGTCAACCGCATATTGTTGGAATAGGCGTTTGCCATACAGTATGGCATTGAAAATCCCACGACGCATTTGGAATTTATAACAGTAGTAGTCTCTGGCGGAGACGCACAACCGACTATTCAAATCTAAACACAAGAAAGAGCCACATAATATTAGGCCACAAATAAGCACAACAAAAAGGATGTGTCATGGAAAGTTAATAGAAAACTAACCTGGATCCTCAAAACCATAATCATCACCATGTTGTCGAATTATATCTTCAATGGGCACACCATCCTTCGGGATCTGTGGATGCCAACCAAGCTCCCCTCTTGGGAAGAAGAGTGGATATGATAGAGGGTCGTAGCATCCATAGTACGGTTTGATGTTGTATTTTTCATTGTTGTTGCCATATAGGATAATGCTACGGTCAAATTCCCTACGTAGCTCATTACCCTCGACCCACACAGCAGCCACCTCCGATGTTATTGGTCTATTATATACTCGTTGGTCCATCCTTATATCGATGTTTAGTGAGACACGATATTCCTCAAGATTTTCAACCTTGCCAAGGCTGCGGAATGTCTCAGAGTAGGGATTTCCCCGAAGGATATTGACTAAACTCCTCATGATTGCTTGGTCAAGGTTAGGTGAGTGACGGAATCGATGATCGAGGTTGGGATCATCGTCATAGAAATAGAGCTCCAAATGATTTGGACCAGAGTCGCTTTGGCCAAATGAATGTACATTATGGTAAATTTGGCCATGTGCCCTGAAAGTGTAAACCCCTGATCTCATGTTGGTGTAGTTCTCATCAAGACTAACGCCTAAGGTAGTGAAGGAGAAGTGGCCGTTGAAAAATCTAATGTTATCTCGAAAATGCCTTGCATCAGGATCTGCACTCGACCAAAGCCTTCTAAGTTCAGGTGGAGGTTCAGGCGTAGCCAATTTTATTTTTCCATTTCGGCAACAAAACCCCTTCGACGCATATTGAAATTTCTTTGCACCGCAATGGCTGCAGTCTGCCACGGTCTTTAGCACATGTGTGCTATTTGGTATGTTACTGTAAACATGTTCATAGGGATCATGTTGGACAGATGCGTCTTCTACATCGTTCGAATCTATGTCTTCTCCCACATCCAAGTCTGAATGGGTTAGAGTATAAGCATCCAGCTCGGGCTATCCATGATTAAACAATGATTGACAAAAATAAAAATAATACCTCCACCGGCGAACATGTAGTACTCCTCGTCCATGTCCTCTTCAAGAATTGTATCTAGATCTACAATCACTTTTAGATGTGAATACATGAGCAGAATGGCATTTTTCTTTGTAAATGAGAGCTAAAATCAAGCAAAGAAGGTTACCATCATCCATATTTGAAATATTGTCGGTTTGGCGCCATAGTGATGAATTTTCCATGGATGAGGTGCCACCCTCCGGGCATTCCATGGATTGCATTGCGAGAGATTCAAGACATGGTGTATCTCGCCTAGTTGCATAGTTTGCATTCATTTTATCTAGGAGTGCTTGCCTCTCCTCTGGTGGTAAACATTTCTTAAGTGCTCTACGGCGTGCATTCTTCTCTTTTCTCTCCTCTTGTGTCAAACTCTGCCTACGAGCTCTTTGATTGGCGTTCCTCTCCTCAAGTGGTAAATTTTGTCTACGTACTCTTCTATGAGCATTAATCTCTTGTCTCTCCTCAGTTGTTAAACTCTGTCGACGTGCCTTTTCACGATCTCGCTTTGCTTGCCTTTGTTCAGGTGTAAGTTTTGCATACCACCTATTTTGTCGATCACGTTTCGCTTGGATTCGTTTATATGCAGCTATTTCATGTTGGATATTTTGTTCACCAATGCTTGCTTTCCCTTGCTCACGAGAACGCTTTCGTCCTAAGATATAACCAAAGTAAATTTTATTGATGCATATTAAAAACATGTTTTCCCATATATATAATGTGTAGCTAAAGGTGGTACCCTTTGAGCTCTCTCCTTCTTCATGCAAGTTAGTTGAAGTGAGAGTACTATGAGCAAGAAAAGTCATAGATGCTTCGTTCAAAACTTCCTTATCTAAGGAAGCATAATTTGGGCCTACACCATCCGATGGTTCGTGTATTACGAGCCCTGTTGGAGTTCGTGGTATAACAATGGGGGTAAGATCTCATTCCCTTTGCCAAGTTTGCATCCAACACTGTTCGAAATATTCATTTAAAATATTAATGCAAGCTCATGTTTTATTTTGAAAACTTGCACTTCAAGAATTACAATATAGGAACCTTTTTTCCCTTTGAGATCTTGGCTTGATGGCTGTGACATCTTGCTAAAACACCTTTCCCTAAAATGAAAGGTGTAAGACAAAAAAAATAATATGATACAAATGGCAAATTTAGCCTCGTCGCAAGGACATGGTTGTTCAAAACATAATTTCATCCCCAAAGAAAATAAATTATACTGGCATGTACAACTTTACAACATTCAAGATAATTACATAGCACAATAAATTACATGTACAACTTTACAACTTTGAGTCTGGCCAGATGGTGGATCTGCTATAAGAACTAAGTTATATTGAATATGCTTACTTCAGCAACTATTTAGTGCATTTGGAAAGAAAGAAATGAAGCTTATTTTCAGAATAAGAAATGGTTTGGTGTGCAGGTTATTTTGATGAGAATAACATCGACGTTAAAGAGCTGGAGGGTGCTTTGCCAAGATACACAATTGCCAGCGATGGATCAATGTACCTCGTCAATTGTGAACAGAGCAATGCAACCGGAGCGCCTGAAGTGGAGAGAAGATGGTGCTGAGACTGAAGGTGTTCAAAAGGCAACCGAAGGAAAACTCGCAGCTGAACACAAAGGCTCAGTTGTCCGGCGCTGAGACCTCCGCATCGCCTCCTCCCCACAGTCCTCCGGCGCTGAGACCTCCGCCTCGCCTCCTCCCCACAGTCCTCCGCCCTCCTCACGACCGGGCGCCTGCCTCCCCACCGAATCCCGTGCGCCTCCTCCCCTCCCTCCTCCACCGCCGCTTCGCCTGTCGCTCCTCCCCTCCCTCCTCCGCCGCCGCTCTGCCCTCGCCTGCTCCCCTCCCTCCTCCGCCGCTCCGCCCTCGCCTCCTACCCTCCCACCTTCGCCGCTCCGCCCTCGCCTCCTACCTTCCCACTTCCGCCGCTCCGCCCTCGCCTCCTACCTTCCCACTTCCGCCGCTCCGCCCTCGCCTCCTACCCTCCATCCTTCGCCGCTCTGCCCTCGCCTCCTCCTCCCCACCCCGCGCCATCATCGCCTCCTCCCCCGCTCCTCCTCCGACGCCTCCTCTACCGCTCCTCCGCCGCCGCCTCCCCCCCCCCCCCCCCCCCGCGCTCCGCTGCCGCCTACGCCGTGCCAGCCCACGCTCCCACCCTCTGCACTTCAAAAATTCATTCGCCACCCCCGTGCCAGCCCGTGCTCCCGCCCTCTGCACTTCAAAAATTCCTCCGCCACCCCCGTGCCAGCCCGCGCTCTGCCCTTCTGGACCCAGACCACCTCATAAGTCTTTACAACCGATTCCCAGCTGTTACGACCGATTCCCAGCTGATACGACCGCTTCTGAAAGCCATACAACCAGACAACAGAAGCTACGACTTTCAGCTTAAGTCTATAACGTGATCGAATGGACTTCCGACCACAACAGACCGCGCTACGACTACACCTAAGTGCTTCCGACCGCTAACTACGATAACGTGGTCATAGGCCACGACTACTCAACGTGGTCGAAAGGTAGTAACAGAAGCTACGACCGCTTATTGCGTGATCGAACCACCTTCCGACCACGTTGATCGCTTTCCACCGTGGTCGAAACCCATTCAGACCACGTACACCGAGTTTCACCGTGGTCGAAGCCCTTTCGATCACGATTGACCACTTCCGACTACGTTCCAACCTCATCCGACCGCTTACGACCTCAACCGATTGAGTCTGACTGCGCTTTGAGCACATCTGACCGCCTCACAACGTGGTCGAAGTCCGTCGGCCGACTATCGATCGCGGCAGTCAAAGCCTCGACTTCTGACTTCCTCTCGTGCTAACGTGGTCGTAAGCTGTCTTGCGACCTCCGACCATGGCCAATGTGGTCGTAGTGGCTTTTGACCATGGCCAAAGTGGTCGAAAACCTCTCGGGTGACCTTCGAAAACCTCTCGGGTCACCTCCGACGCCTCCTCTACCGCTCCTCCGCGCCTCCTCCTACCTCTGCCCCCAACCGGTGAGATGGAGGTCGCACCGCCTACTTCCTCCGCCCCCGCCGTCGCCTCCTTCCTCTCCTCCGCCCCCAACCGGCGCCATCCCCGCCGTCGCCTCCTTCCTCTCCCCCGCCGCAGCAGCGCCTCCTCCTTCCTCCGCCCCCTTCCTCTCTGAGCCAGCCGCCACGGGGAGGCGGCGATGGTGGCGCGGGGTGGGGAGGAGGAGGTGAGGGCAGAGCGGCGAAGGATAGCAGGCGAGGGCGGAGCGACAGAGGAGGGAGGGGAGCAGGCGAGGGCAGAGCGGCGGCGGAGGAGGGAGGGGAGGAGCGACGGGCGGAGCGGCGGTGGAGGAGGGAGGGGAGGAGGCGCACTGGATTCGGTGGGGAGGCAGGCGCCCGGAGGACGGAGGTATCAGCGGAGGATTCTGTTGGGAGGAGGTCTCAGCGCACGACATTCGATTTTGGGGGAGGAGAGAAGCAGAGGGAGGCCCACATGTCGGCGCTTTTTTTTCCTGTGAGAGGCGGCAGAGCGTCGGACGCACCATCACCTTGAACTCGTTCTTTTAAGAGTAGAGATTTGGTGACTTCGCTTCCTCTCCTCGCTTCCTCTGCCTCTTTGGAGCTCACAGGTTTTTCAGCTTCTTCTTTTTAGCTTCTAAAAGCAGTTTTTCAGCATTCAAATAGTCTTTTCAAGATAGAGTATTTAGGCTGATTGTAGTATATACTGTAGCGACTCTATTTATATCAGCCAAAATCATATGTAAGTTTCCGTTATTTTGTATCCTCTCATATAAACAGCCTAAAAGCTATAAGTCACATTTAAAAGTCATAAATCGAAACTGAAAAGATCATACCCTTCAGATACATTTTGTCACAGCAGTTGGTACTATGACCTTATGCTATCGTAGTACACGTCTGCACAATTGTTGTGGTACTAAAGTTTCACACACCGCCGGATAACACAAGCAAAATTGGCTAGAGTACGCAAAATTCAACTCTGGTCACTAATTTTTCAGAAAGCGAAAAGCTGTAAGAATATATTGCTATGAAGTATTTTTTGGGAATAAGCCTATATAACACATCAAACTTTATTTAAAAATTCATCTAGCATATCAAACTATAAAACCAGATATTTGATCTCTGATTACGTGACGTGATAGGTGGACGATTTTATCATGTAGAATAATACGCTGGCTAAATTAGATCAATAACATATGAAATCTACAAGAGCTTCTTCTCTACTGAGTTTTCAGTCGTGCTTTCATAACCATCGTCTCCCGTATTTCTCTCTCTATTTGTGTCAATTTGGGAGAGAAACTTCGGTGAAATGTTCACGAGTGGAGGATTAGTGCAATCATCACCCTATTTAAAAACATTGTTCCCCTCTCGTCAGTAATTTTTATGTCCCAAGAAAGAAAGATAAGATGGCCTGCCACCAAACTGTGCTCCCTCTGGCCACAAAACAAAGTGGTCTTGGATAAGCATTGACTATCAATATCTTTTTAATATTCAAAATAGACACATAGGAACTATACATGGATTTGTCTTAAAATGTATTTCTATAATATTTTAATTTTAATAGATTTAATAAATATTTTATAATAAAAAATAAATCATTAAATTATATTTTAGAGACTGTCTAAAACGATTTTTTTTTTACTCTGAGGAAGTTTAGTTAACTTGAGGAGGGTGACCGATGGGCCCATATGCCCGGTGAGGACGGACTTGACGAGGGTGCACTCGAGGAGGTGGGTGTGCAGCTTCCTTGAAACGATGCTCCCGGGCCTTCTCTCTCCCATTCCTGTGCATTAATTTGGCTTGACTGCGGACGAAGCGAAGGCAAGCAGGGAACCAACCCCATCACCAGAAATCATGCATCAAGTGCTTACAGTGTCTGAAAATGTGCCTCATGTTCCTCGCAACTATAATAGTGAAAAGAATAAATTCACTTTTGGGGCGTGCTCTGAAGGCTGAAAGCTCTATCTTTTAGCTTTTTTATATAGATTTTTTATTGTAGCGGTTAACTATAATAGAGAAAAGAATAAATTCACTTTTGGAGTGTGCTCTAAGGGCCGAAAGCCCTGTCTTTTGGGTTTTTTTTTATTATAGTGGTTAACTATAATAGAGAAAAGAATAAGTTCACTTTTGGGGCTTGCACTAAGGGCCGAAAGCCCTGTCTTTTGGCTTTTTTATAGATTTTTTTATTGTAACGGCGGTTATTTTTTTGTGAGTTAAAAAATAAGAAAAAATAGTAAAAAAATTCAGAAAAATTGGAAAACACCGCTAAAGTTTTTGGGATAATGCAAAGGAATAAAAGAAAAAAAACAAAAACAAAAAAAGATCAAAAAAATAGTTAGTGCATGATAATATGACTTCTGTTAGTCAGAAAGTCTGATAAATGCCAAACTAGTCAGCTCATCATCAGGCGAACTAACTTGCCAAGTTGTAAAAAAAACTATATTGGGAGACTATCACTGAGAAGTGGGAGCACAATAAGAAGAGATATATTGAAATATATTGCTTACATTTTTTATCAACTTAAGCTTTTAAGTGAATTAATTAGTGCATATAACTCAATATGGTATCAGAGTCTAGAAATCCTAAGTTTAAGACATGTCTAATGCAATATTTTAAGAGCCTAGATATGAGAAAGAGTGCGTGTTGAAGTATATTGCTCATTTTTTCTTATCAGTTTAAGTTTTTGAATAAAGTGATTAGTGTGTGCAATTCAGTAAGACTTAGGCACCGTTCCAACTGACTACGGCTTTCAGCTGTTGGCTTTTAGCTAAAATTACATTGGATTGACTGTTATCTTTCTCTAAGTAATTCAATTAAAGAAAAATAAAAAAATAAGAAAAAAAATTAAAAATATTGTTATATGTCCACTGACGGCCCCATATGACATGGATCGAATACGAATTGAATAGTCTGAAATACGAATCCATATTTTTAAAAACGAATACGGATACGAATGTGACTTCATAATTTTAAAACGAGTACAAATACAAATTCGAACATTCTTGAATACGAATACAAATCAAATGTCATAATGAATACGGAGTCGAATCGAATATGTACTTAATTCGGTCGAATACGAATATCCTAAAAAATTTTGTAATAAATTTCGGTAGAACAAATTTATATAACATGACTACACATTTATACGAGTTAGTAGTGTAGCACATAGAGTTGAAAATTATGCAAAGTAATTTTCACTTTTTGCTTGTGAAACTTGGTTCATCAAAAAATTACTTCCTACAATCATCCTCTGGGAGGTCGCCATGGAAACGGAAGTCTCGAATACGAATACAAATATGAACATTCTCGAATACAAATATGAACATTCTTGAATATGGATATGAACATTCTTGAATACAAATACAAACATTCTCAAATACGAATTTGCTTACTACATTCACGTTTTATGTGATAAAATGGATTATCCTTCCAATTTTCCATCCCTAGGGAGGTGGGTGTGCAGCTTCCTTGAAATGGTGCTCACGGGCTTGACTGCGGAGGAAGCGAAGGCAAGAAGGGAACCAACCACAGCCAGTAATCATGCATCAAGTGCTTACACAGTCAGTCTGTCTGAAAGTGTCTCATGTTCCTCGCAACCATAATAAAGAAATCAATAAGTTCAATTTTAGTCCCTTAAAAAAAAGTGGATTTCTTAAAAAACAAAGACAAAAAAGTGCTTTTCAGGGATCGATCCATCTCGCGCTCTCTCCAAACTGCTTTTTTGCTTTTCAGTTGTGAGGATCTATTCTCACCAAAATAAAGAAAGAAACGGGAAAAAGTGCTTTTCGGCGATCGGGAACCTCCAACAGAAACAACAATGGATGGATGCATCCCTCATGCATGACATGATATTCGCCGTTCTGCCCAACCAAGTGAACCAACCAATGAAGTAATCTATTATCCCCGCTTCCTTCCGCACAAACTTCGCCGCTACAATTGCACGAATGAGTGTTCGTTCCTTCAATTGCTCCGCACGAACTTCACTAGACTTGCCTGTTGTACTATCCCTTACTTTTTACATTTATGGAGTATGTACGCATACACAGTAGCTACACACTAGTAGTATGCACTCCATCTGAAATAACAGCTGCTACTAGTACAAAGCACTGACTCCTTTACTGTACATACAATTTCCAAAAGGCCCTTCGTAACTGTTACATATACAGATATCTTCTTGATTACCATGGCCCAACTTCTTGTCTACTTGTCTTCATCTCAATCTCAGCAGCACCAGTAAGTCTATACTTGGCTTAGCCTACTACCGATCGAGCCAGCCAGTAAGTCTATACTTGGCTTCTTTACTTCCCTTGGTGTCTATTAGGGGTACATATCTGACTTTTTCATGAACGGCAGGTGATCGCTTAATAATTTCACGGTGACTGGTAAGAAAATCGGCGGATCGGGCCATCACATCAAGCTTTATTTCAGCTCAGCTACCGATCGTTGTACAGAGGGTTGGTGATGCCCCACGGCCGGAGGGGGGAGGCGGATTAATCACTGGAGCTCTCCGAACCTCAGATTCTATTACAAGGTACCGCTTATCTCGTATTGCTTCCTACGTACTCCCATCAGAAATACATATGTTTTAGAAAGTGTGCAGTCAAGTTTCTTTAAATTTGATTACTAATATAAAAAAAATTAGATTCATCATGTGAAAATGGTATTATTAGATTACCATGAAAAATATTCACACTCCATAGACATGTTCTATGTAAAAAGACTGCACTACCCCTGGTTCTGTGATGATGTATTTTCCCGCATTGCTTAACATACTGTTTAAGCTGATTTCTTGTTTCTTTTTCCAGCCATGCTGTGCTTTTTTTATCATTTTTCGGACTTGGTAATGTTGTGCGTTTAGCTTACTGTTAACATACTGTATTTTCAGCCATGCTGATCATTATCTTATTCGATCACGTACTCCACACAGGCAACAAAGAAGGGAAAAAAAAGACGAATTGACTGTGTTACACAGTCATATCAAGTTGTAAATGTTCAGACTTAGTTCATATCAAGTTATAAATGTTCAGACTTAGCAATTTACGAAACATTGCAGCTAACAAGCTAGAAGCTCTCAAGAAAAAAGTGACTAAATAGTTCTGTAAGCATTTTCTGAAACATAGCAGCAAACATAGCATCTTCCTGTACAAGCTCAGTAGAAACTAGCTAAAGATGCACACAGTATAGTACTCAATCAGTTCTGTAAACATTTTCTCTAACTGCTTAGCTGTTAGCAGCAATTAGAAATTTCAGATATGACTAAATTAAGAATCAACAATGACTTGATACCAGAGAGAACGAATTATTATCACATCAGAAAATCAAGAACGAACTTTTGGTCAATCCCCAACAGACCTACACATATCGCCAGGTTCACATGAATCCCCACATAACCAATCAATACGTGATAGATGAGGTCGGTGAGGATGTCGCGAAGGCAGGCCGAGGTTGCGCCGGAGGGGAGGGAGCCGAGGCAGCCGGAGGTCGCGCGTCGGTGGCGAGGAAGCCGAGGCAGGTGAGGGCGATGAGGTCGCGTGGCCGTTTGAGAGGATGACGAGATGGCGCTCGCCGGTGGTGGTGGTTAGGGGGTGGCGAGTAGCCGAGGCCCGCGGACGCCGATGAGGTCGCGCGGCCGGTGGGGAGGTAACTGAGGACGGGGGAGGCGATGAGGCGCGGCGGGGTTGAAGTCGCCGGCCCTAAGGTCACCGACGCCTGGAAGAAGAAGCGCTCACCAGCGGCCGTCGCGACCCACAGGGATCTCGGCCGCTGTCGCCATCGCGCTAGGGCTGCGGCGCAGGGGAAATGGATGCGGGGAGGGTTGAGGGTGGAATGAGTTGCTGGTTTTGCTCAATGGCAAAAAGGACGGGTAATTTCGCCCAAACTCCAGGGGCAACATCGTGTTCGGGTGAGCCTCCCCCCATGGTGCAATCCTTCGACTGGAAACTGTTCACATAAATATCAATTTAGCATTTTTTTTTCAAATTTACCTTCCAAACACTCTTTTTTTTAATAAATATAGCCTTCTCCCTGAGCTCGATAGCCACAACAGATGACACGTATTATCTGTCGCACTATAGCAGCTCGACAGAACCTGTCGAGCAACTATGGCTCAATAGTGTCCAACTGAGCCCTCACACATCAGCGGGTGTCCGAACAGTGCATGATTAGCACTAATGCCACATGATTCACACTAATTATCATAATTGATGCTAATTAATCACTAATTACTCAATATTTTAAGCGGTGTGCGGTAGCGATGTCCCGTCAAGCTCAATGAGGGGGTTAGATTTGCAAAAACGAACGTTCATGAGCCAAATTTAGAAAAAAATGGTTACAATGTCATTTGTGTGAATAGTTCCACCCCTTCTGCTGCTCCACGATTTTCTACCTAGGGACCTGCTCCGCTCCCAGATTTTTCGGAGTAGGGAAATTTTGCATGGCTACGCTCGCTCTAACCTGCAAGCTAGGAGTTGGAGCCATGCCTAACAGGCATTATAACCAACTGCTATTTGAAGCTATGTATGCCATTAGTGCTGGCCAAATGGACAGCACAGCCCGGCATGGCCCACTTAGAACGTTAGCCTAGATGGGCTGTGCCATGTCAGATCGTGGGCCGAGCCACAAACCCAGGCATGACCCACTGAGCTGATAGGCGATGTTGTGCCGGCTCGGGGTGAAAGCATCTAGACCCCTAAAAATGGTTTTGGTAAATAATGAATTTATATGAATATGGGACTAATGTGTTTGATGAGTGTTTGAAAGGTTAAAGTCCTTAAGTGGATAACAAGACGCATGCCAAGGATAAATGTGAAGATCAAAAGTGGCTCAAGACGAAGGTATACTTAGACTAGGACCCTCTTTTACTTTTACCGGTCTTAGAAGAAAAGGTGGAAGGCCGGATTATAGGTTAAATATCGTACCATAAAGAGGGATCATGGCAAGTAGCTTGAAAGCACAATTTTTGTGCAATTTGGATCAAACTAAGATCATGCATTCATTGAAAATCTGATTTAAAAGTCAAATCTGTGCTCTGTCTGAAAAACCGGAACTACCGCTCCACCGTCCTGAGCGATACTTCCGGCGCTCGGAAGCTCCGAAAATCTGAGCGGAACCTTTTTTCTAGAGAGCACCTCCCGGAGTGTTCGATGCTCTGTCCGAACAATTGGAAGTACCGGTGTGTAAATTGCGGTACTTCCGCTTGCTGGAAGGTCCGGCATCTGAGCGGAGCCTTTTTCCAAAGAACACCCTCCGGGTGATTTTTAAGGTATGTGGAATCCGGAAGTACCGGAGGTTTAACGCCGAAACTACCGTGCGAAGTGGTAGTTCCGCTGTCTGAAGCGGTATTTCCAGAGCACAGAAGCTTTGGTAGCAAGAACGGAACCTTTTTTTCCAGAGAGCACCAACTTTTGGTTCCGGCCCAAACGGTACTACCACACCGACTTCCCGGAACTACCGTAGAGCGGAAGTACCGGATTTATAATGGCGGTAGTTCCGCGTCGACTTTCAAACGGCTAGTTCAAAGGCTCTGACATAGCTGTTCTGCCACGCCAGAGCCGGAGCGGAAGTACCATCCTTTTGGCCTGTGTACTTCCACTCATCCTGATTTTTCCTGAATATTTCTCTCAATGGCTAGAATTGGTAGGTAAGGGTATAAATACCCGTACCACTATTCAAGGACAGATGTTAGAGACCCCATTGAACATCCTTGAGCATTGAATATTCACCTCACACCTCATTCACTCCTTGTGCATTCATTTGAGGTGGTTGAGCCAAAAAATGCATTGCATTCAATAGTTTGATCCTTTGGCACTTGTTTGCAATCAAGTGAAGCTGGTGATTTATTACTCTTGGTGTTTGCCGGCACCTGGACGACTCGGTGGAGGTTGACCGGTGATCTTCTCAAAGAAGCTTGTGAGAAGGCCCGGTGTGCGTGTGAAGGTTGGAGCTCACCTACCCGGAGTGGGGAAGAGCTACCACTAGTGGATTAGAGGTGCTTCGGCTTAATTCGTGGAGCCAGTTCAATTCGTTTGGGCTAACCTCAACGTGGATTAGGGGAAACCGGCAAGTTTCCGAACACCATGGTAAAACATCGAGTGTACTTGTTTCTCTCTTGATCCTTTTAGCTCTTGTTTATTAATCTTATTGTGATCATTTATTTGAGTTAGAGCTAGTGTTGATTCTCAACTTGACTAGAATTGTGTAGGAATTAAGTGTTTTACACTCTTGCTATATTAAAATTGTAAAGAATTAATTAAAAGATAAGAAAATTTAAAACCTCCTATTCACCCCCCTCTAGTCGGTTATCCTTGATCCTACACGGAGCCATTTAGCTCAACGGGTCAAGAAGGCTCGTCTAGCCTATTTCAGCTTGAAATTTTTAAAAAATTGTAATAATTCAAAAAATATGTAGAATTCGAAAAATACAAAATAAATTATAGAAATATAATAATTAGCTTTATTAATGTTTAAATGGTAGTCCTGTTAGAAACTTTGCCAAGTAAAAATTCAATTTGACAAACCTTGGCAAAGAAAAAAGAGTACATCCCATTGCTTCGTAGTACATGTAAAAATAAGAAAAAGTACGATGTACATCGATGCTCTAAGCGTCATCGTTTAGATAAAGATTGTTGAACGTGGCTGCCAACTCTGTATTCCCTACAGGGTGTTGAGCTTGCAAATCAGCATGTTACCAGTCTTTCGCTGTTAGAAGTACTTCCATCATCTCACTTGCAAGACTTATTCTTCTCTTCTCAAATATTCTCCTAAAAAGACTGGATGCAGACTCGGGAGAAACCGTCGAGACTGGAACAATTAACACATCCTTTGCTAATATGGATAGTATCGGATATGTTATCTTATGCTTGTGCCACCATTCCTAAATATTGAAGTCCTCTTCCTAGTGATCTACGGAAAGCAGATAGTTTCCCACTGCTATGGTGGTTGTGTATTGCTCTAGTACTTGAAGTTGTAGAACTTGATCTTCCAGAAGAATCTGATGCACCAAAGATTTTGCCCCATATATTTGTTTTCTTACCTGTGGTGGATGCTGTTGGAGGTTGTTGCAAGCGAACTCTCTGACACTTTAGTTCATTCTTTTGATAAATATCAAACAATTTAGTATGAACATCTAAAAAAATAGTTAGAATGGTCTATCCCTACAGTGTCACTTAGAAGTACAAGAACATTAGTAAATCCTTGAATTTTAGCTTTTGGATCTAAAATAAATGCAAATACGTATAAATATAGAATATCTTTCCAATATTATAAATATTTAGTTTTCATAGAGTAGACTGTCTCTTGTAACACTATCTCATTTTCATCAGCTTTCAAGTGACCCGCAATCACAAGAATATGATGTAAAATTAAAGGAGATGCTGGATAATTCACTCTAGATGAAGCAACAGTAAAATCATAAAAGAGTTCCAAAAATAGTAGTAACTTTTTAGCGACATACCAATGCTGCTTAGTCAATAATGTGTTACCATCATGGCGTGATAGTGTGCGTAAATAAAAATATAAAATGTACTCTTGTAGGGTAAAAGGTGTTATAGCATCATATAAGTAGAGTTTCACTTTACCAGCATGTTCAAACCAAACTTTCTTGGACGTACATTCATCACAATGCAAAAGTTCTTATACACTGCTATTCATTTGTTAGAATGATTAACAAAGTATATTGCATTGCGAAAAGCTTGAATATACGGATCCAATCTCTTTAAACCACATTTAACTATAAGATTAACAATATGACAGGCGTATCGCTGATGTAGCAAGAAGGATTTGTCTCGTGTACTAACTAACAAAGCGAGAATATCCATTGTTCTAGAGTTTGCTACAACATTGTCCAAAGTAATCGCAAAAAAATTATTTGTAAGACCAAGATTTTTCACAACTTTGATAATACATTCTACAATATTCTTGCCTGTATGAGCTACATTAATTAGTTTAAAGCCTATAATTCTTTTCTCCATTACCCAGTTATCGTTAACATAATAAGCAACTGCACTAAGATAATCTTCCCTATCCCGACAATTCCATATGTTCGTGGTCAAGGTCACCAAAAATATACAAGTCTCAAAGAGTTCATTCTCGAGTTGTTGGCTATCTAGAAACTAAAGAAAATCTAGGATTATGTGCAATCCTAATGTAGTTTTCAAATGCTTTAGACTCACCAAAGTTTAAAGTTAGATCCTGTGAGGCAATTAATTGACAAAGAGATTATCGAGCAACCTCAGGACTATAATCTCAGTTACATACCGTACCATCGGGGTTGTACTACAGCTCCGTCTGCCTCATGGTTATATGTTGTTTTTCTTTACATCTTTAGGCGTGTTTGATCAAGTGGCCCATTCCACCTATAAACTTTGCAGATAATTCATGATGATAA
This sequence comes from Dendrocalamus latiflorus, assembly GCA_017311315.1. Taxonomy (NCBI): domain Eukaryota; kingdom Viridiplantae; phylum Streptophyta; class Magnoliopsida; order Poales; family Poaceae; genus Dendrocalamus; species Dendrocalamus latiflorus. The sequence goes on from CM029640.1 coordinate 12,203,548, forward strand.
ATTTTACAAGTAGCACATCTTACCTGAACTTTGGTTTCATCTCGCTTCATTATGTTATTGAAATTGCCAACACCTCTGACATACTGGGTCTGCATCTCCTTGCTCGGTGCTTGTAGACATCGCGACACTTGTAGAGCCTAATGATGGTATAGCCTCCTCTCCTGTTAGAAGAGGAGGTAGAGTTGTTTCATTCCCGAAGGATGCAAGATCCTTTGAAGAAATTCTGAAATCGCTAACGGGAAAATTATCAAAATTTTCCATGGAGAAAAGTAGAAAATTGCAAAATACAAATAGAAAATTACACTTTTATCTATTTTATATCATAACAAAGAAAATAAGAACAATAAAAATATGTAAAAATTAGCATTCTTGCCTCTTTTCTTGATTGTAGCCGGATCTTTAAATTTTGGATTTTGGCAAAAATATTTCAAAATTTTCCAAATTATCACAAAGTGGATCAAAATTTTCACAAAAGAATTCGGAGAAGAGAGTGGAGGTTGGAAGGTGGCGAAATGAGAGGGGGGGGGGGTTGCTGCCTAATTATAGAACAATTTGAGATTTTTTGAACTTTATTTATATTTTTAAACTTCAAAATGGCTATAAGTAGCTAGAAAATTCAATTTTTTATCATTATCATGCTTAACAGGATGAAATCGTGCTAAACGGGCCATGCCTAATGGGCTAAATGGGCTATTGTTCCGAACGAGCTGTGCTCATGTTGGGTCGCTCTAGGCCTAGCACTATTCATGTCATGCAGGGTCGGCATGTTGGGCCGAGGTGGCAACCTAAGCACGGCACCATGGCATCATGTTGTGCCGGCCTAGCCCATTGTTTTCATGGGTAATGCTATGCCTGGGCTAGGCCAACGGTGTTATGCTTCAGGCTGGCCCGACAGACACGACCCATTAGCCAGCACTATATGTTGTCATTGGGAATCAAGGTAGAAAGACAATGAACCATATAGGAGAGGTGAGAATCCATCAAGTTCGTATAATCTAAACATTATGGATTACAAAGATCAGTGTGCAGCGGTCAAGCTTTTCTCATGGCGAGGAATTTGCTTAATTGAAAACCCTTGCTTATCCTTGTAGGACACTCTTTTTCCTTCAATAATTTGATAATTTAATTTTGTTTCTACTTTCCACCAAATTAGCAAACCAATAAGAATTGTGTATAATGTAGAGTTAAAAAAATAAATCAATAAAAATCTACATTCTATATTTTGGACTTAGCAAAATAAGCGACGTAGAACTTTTTTTCCCTCTGATTAACGTGGTTGAGAGAAAAATGTGATGGCTTATTTTACTATAATTTTTAAAATATAATAGATAGATAGATGCAAAATACATGATGTTCTAGTTTCAACTAGCAGAATGGCCTACACAATTGCGTGGCTAAATCTCTAAAAGAAATCATGCAAACAACCTTCTTCATATATAGCATCTAAAGGACTTAACTTAAATTGAGATCTTTGAGAACTTAAAATCCGAATAACTTTCAACTAAAATTGGGAGCTTCCAATTAAAACATAGCTGTAGCTTGGATAAATTGCCCCAACCTTCAACTAAAAATTTACCTAACTTTGAACTAAAAAATTCGCACTTTCAGCACCAAAATCCAAAATAAAAAAATTAACTCAAATTCACTCGCTTTCAACTTGAAAAATAATAGCCATTCAACTCAATCTATGAACTTTCACTTGGATTCCCTACACACACAAAACACATGATGGCCCACATCAAGTAGGAGCACCATAGATCCGGTGGCGATGAGAAGGGGAAGCACGAAGGTGAGGTTGGCCACAACAATGGTAGGGCAAATGGACAAGCACAGAGGAGAGGCAGACATGCTGCCGGATGTCTATGCAAGATGAGAAGGGGAAGCACGGATGCGTGGTAGGTCACAATAGTGTCGAGGAGGGCACACGAAGAAGGGAAAAGGAGAGATCGAGGTGGGAGATAGTGAGTTCGCATGGAAGAAGGGCTGCGTCAGTCGATGGAGCGAACAGGTAACCCGGCCGTGTAAAAAAGGAATTAGAAATCTACAAAGCATGTGGGCCCTACAACCGATAGAAGCCATGCACTTGGAACCGGAACAACAAGCATAGGAGTTTTAGCATTTTCGGAGTTCTTAAGTAGGTCCTTGAGGATGTGGCGTACTCTCTCATTTCTAACCATCTATTAAGCATATCTCGCATTGGAAATGGCCTAGTACCCTCAATTGCCCTGGCAGCTTCAGCTTGTTTCTGCAAGGCTGAAAATCCCTCCGCACATATGATGAATAGGTATGGTGATAGTGGATCCCAATGCTCGTAGACCTCGCTCTAGTCGAATTACTTCTTTTAAATCTATATTAACCTTGACTGACTACTATATTAGGTGGGTTGTTTTGGACTATGGCTTATGGCTTAAAATTTTGAATTGTGGCTGTTTGCGAGAGGTAGTACGCACAGAAAAAATAGTTGCATACGATTTTGGCCGATACAACTAAACTTAGTACACTTTTTACTACAATATTCCTGTTGACTTCACTTTGAAAAAACACACCGTACAAAAGCTGGTTACTGTAGCAAACGCAACAAACCGAAGTCGGAAGTCTGGCCGAACCCAGCCATTTCAGGTCAACCCATCTACTAAGAAACCCATCCTTGTCATCATAGAATGCAATAAGTTCCACTCTACCCGATCATTCATGGCCCTTCTCATGTCGAGCTTGATAGTTGTCAGCCGTTCCAGATTGGCTCTTTTGTTCTGCATGAAATGTGTGAGCTTATGCTGGAGGGATACTACCTGTGATAATCTGACCCTACACCCATGACAAAAGAGCTTTGGCTTTCGGAAAGCAATATTATGCAAATAAGCTTGAGCTGGTTTGCATGTACTCCCACTGTCCCACAATATTTACCCAACGATTCTTGATGCCAGCCACTGCTAATGCAATGACCTGCAACAATTATTCACCTAATCACACTCTTAGCTTCCAATACACACAGTCATGTACGAAGTTAGCTTAACAAATTAGCTATCCTCAAAGGACTGCTTCTGCAATCTCATAAGGAAATCACAAGAGCAAAGGAGTAGAGAGATTTCTCTCAAAATTTCTGGATAGGAATTTCGCTAAACAAGAACAAGTGGTTTAGATAAAGTTTTGTCAGAAGCCCCTAAAATAGTACATGGCTATTTTACACTAGAAAAACCTTTCTAGCTAGGTGTGAGACTGACCCAGTTATGGTGTGTGAAGCAAACCAGCTGCTGGAAGCCATCACGAGTGGAAATTCGAAATCGAGCTCATTCCCCTTGACAGCCTGGACAGATGGTACGAAAATGACCATAACTATTGCTACACACCTCCAATGCGTGCTAGAGATGCCCATATTAACGTCAGTTCATCTAGGAAGTAGATGGATATAATCTGGAGTTTGGATGCAGTTTGTTGATCCCCACAGTGTGTGCCTCTTCTTCCCTCACCTTCCGCTGGATCAACTGGTCATTGGGACATGTTGCCAAGCAATGCACATCCATAGCTAAGTCCTTATTCTTGCAATGCACTTAGCTTAATAACCTCTATACTTGAAAACCTGAGAAAAAGCCATGCACATGAATACATGATTTAGGTAGTATATAATTCTCATTGATATCATAGCTAGACTCAGCTGGGAGTGAATTTACCTCTTGTTGTAGTTTTCTAGCACAGTTCCTTGTAAAAGCTTATCTATGGTCATTTCTCATTATTTTTTCTTAGATTTTGGGCTTCTTCGGTCTTTGCATGGTAGCTTGGGCAAATATTGTGAAAGGGAGAGGGTACCTACGAAATGAGCTTGTACAGCGTATTACACAAGTTTATCAACTTTTTGCTCACTTCCAGTGATCTATTGACCATAGGGGTACTCGATCTGTAGGCCAAGACAATATTCCTTGCCCTAGCACTTCCTCCTAACTGTTAGAATTTCATTACCATGCATTTCTGATTAAAAATAAAGTAAAGCCCATCAAAACACTAAACGGAGTGTTGTTGTAGCTTGAGTATCATGTTACCTAATGCCACCATTTACATACTCAAATGACACATTAGATTAAATTCATAAACTTTGAACATTGAAATATCAGTTAATAAAATGGCTTTCGAAAAGTTCTTAGATAAAGCTTGTGAAATTTTCTATAAAATTTTGTAACCAGTGCATTTATTCTAAAAGTTTTTATAGTAAATTGCACTTTTTTCTTCCTTTTTTCCAAACAAAAGCTTACATTTTTTAGGGATCTGTTTAAGTGATTATGTCAAAGTGGCATAAAATAAACTAAGAATAATATTTTTTATTTTGTTAGGGCATGTTCGAATTTAGATAAACACCTGTTTCAAGCTTATTTGTTACTTGGACTGTATAGTTATAGTCAACCAACACAGAGAAGAATTAGAAATAAGTTGGATGTTTAAAGTATTTTTTGGAGTTTTTTAGTTGAATTGTTAGTTTGCTTTCCTCCTATTAATGCGAACTTCTATTAAATTTAAATCCTTATTTAACAGTTAAAAGCACACATGCAGACTTTCCTGGTAATGGTGTCCGCTCTCCCAAATCCCATGGAAAATAAGCTTCAAGGAATAGTTTGTAGAGAAACTAAAAGTAGAAGCAGCAGCAACTGTCTTGTTGTATTTCTGTTAGTATTATCTGAACACAAAATATACTTCTGTAATGCTAATCCGTACACTATTTGCCCACAGGACGAAAAGAACTATTCAGACTCCCAGTCACGATGAGCATATCGAAGACCATTGGGGTCATTAGTGGCATCAATGAGTGTGTTAATTTGTTTCAATGGGTTAGATCTGCCATCTCATCCCTGTTTTCCCAAAGGAACGGAGCACAGGATCAAAAATGCCTTAGGGATACTCTACCAGATGTATTGCAGTTGCAGAGTGATGTATTACAGTTGCAGAGTGATCTCCAATGCCTCAGGGATACTCTACCAGCAATGTACGACCTCATTGATCGAGCAGAGTGGAGGAGCCATGAAAACTGTGTGGCCGAGCTCCTTCCAAAACTCCAGGATGCAGTTTATGATGCTGATGACATTCTCGATGAATTCAGATGGTACGAGCAGATGATGGAAGTGGAGGGTAATGTGAGCGAATCACCTTTTATTGATTTCTTTAACAATGTAATTCAAGGCAGCTTCAACAAGGTGAAAGATATCCAGAAAAGGCTGAACAATCTTTCTAATCAGCTGGAGAAGATGGGCTTGCGTGAAGTGACACAACGGTTTGACAAATCAGTCAGGCCGGAGACCAGTTCTTTCCCCAATGAGGCAAAAATATTTGGTCGTGACAGGGAACTGAAGCAGGTGATGGGCTTGCTTGGTGTACCTACAACTGGTAGTAGGGCTCATTCCAAACGCAAGCGAGCAAGTAGTTCAGCCAATGCATCAGCAAGCAACCAAGTTAGTTGTACACTAGACAATAACGAAGCAAGAATATCAGGTGTTCCTGTTTTGCCAATAGTTGGAATTGGGGGTGTTGGAAAGACCACTTTGGCCCAACATATCTGCAGTCATCCACAAGTGAAGTCTCACTTCGACCTGATAATTTGGATTTGTGTCTCGGATGATTTTGACGTGAAGAGGTTAACACAAGAGGCCATACAATCTTCTTGTGGCAAAAAGGCTACAACTGATCATTTGGATTCTCTTCAGCGTGATCTTGCTAAAAGTGTGGAAAATAAAAGGTTCTTGCTTATCCTTGATGACATGTGGGACGATTCCTTGAAAGAAGATATGCAGTGTTGGAAGAGATTTTGTGCACCTCTAACAGGTGGACTTCTGGGAAGTGTGATGTTGATGACCACCAGATCTCGAGAGGTTGCTGATGGAGTGCGAACAATGGAGCCCATTCCATTAGAGGGTTTGAAAGATGATGTCTTCTGGGATTTCTTCAAACTATGTGTGTTTGGATCTGATTGCTCAAACAATAATTCAGAGTTGGAGAGCATTGGTAGAAGCATAATTCCAAAGTTGAAAGGTTCTCCTTTGGCTGCCAAAACTCTTGGACGGCTATTACGAACGCAACTTCACCCTACACATTGGAATAATGTTCTAAAAAGTGAATTGTGGGAGCTGAAACAAAAGGAAACTGACATTTTGCCGGCCCTTCGTTTGAGCTATATATATTTACCATTCCATTTGAAGAGATGCTTTTCATTCTGCGCTGTATACCCTAAAGATCACAAATTTAAAAAGGACTATTTATCTGAAATTTGGGTAGCAGAAGGCTTTGTGGAAGCTGAAGGTGACATTCCAATTCAACATATTGGTTGTCAGTACTTTGAAGAACTTGTAAATCGGTCCTTCTTTCAAAAAGTTCGTGGTACGTATGTAATCCATGACTTGCTGCATGACATGGCGCAACTGGTTTCAAGGCATGACTGCTTCATCTTAAAAGATACGAGTGACTTTCAAAAAGTTCCTCAGAATGTTCGTCATCTGTCAATACTCTCTAGCACAAAAGTTGACTGTTCCAACTTGCTGAGCCTATCCAAGCACACGAAGATACGCACCCTACTTTGCCACAAGACTTTAAGGAATGCGACTTTAGCTTCTGTAATGCATTGTTGGTGTAGTGAATTCCGGCGCATGCGTGTATTTCTTTGTGTCTCTACAAATGAGTTACCGGATAGTATTGGCCTATGGAAGCATCTTCGGTACCTTAAAATCTCCAGGGGTTGTCCTTTCAATAGCCTTCCTTCGGCCTTCTGTTGCCTTTATAGTTTGCAGATTTTGCATGCTACAAAATGCGAATTAGAAAGCTTGCCCAATGATTTTTTCAAGTTACTCAATTTACAGGTACTTGAATTGCCGGGTGAACTATGTTTTGATGCAGCCAATGAACAGGGACCAAGAATTAGATTGTTGAAGAATGCGAACCAATTTTGTGGAGGTTTGAGTATGTATAATCTTCATGTGATAAGCAAGGATCATGCAGCAGAAGCCAAACTAAAGAATAAGAAGTATCTTGACAGGCTGAAGCTGGAATGGTATCCATGTGAACTCCCAATGCGCAACCCAGAGCGCAATGAGAGAGAAGTGCTTCAAGTTCTACAACCTCCCACCAGTCTCAAATCTCTGGAAATCTCGTGGTATCCATGTGAACTTCCAAGCTGGTTTCGGCCACGATACTTGCCAAGCATAACATCACTTGCTTTTAGAGATTGTCATGGAATTGAGGGCATTTCATTTTCCGACATAGACCTAAATGAGATACCTGGGGCGCTAGTAGACAACAATGATGACAGCATTGGTAATTTCTCGTCCCTGGCAGACTTAAGCTTTTATAGGTGCCAAAATTTATCAAGCCTCGAACAATTTCTACAACATGTACCTGCGGTCAAGAGAATAAAAATTCATGATTGTGGAAGGTTAGTATCACTACCAACTGCATGGTTTGCAGATTTGCATTGCCTTGAAGAACTGGAGGTGATTGATTGTCCATTTATCAGTTCACAAAGTTTGTTGTCACCGTCCCTCAAGAGGCTCTTTGTGCGGGAGGGATTGTCACCACCAAATGTCTTGGACAATATTGACTGCTCCTCCCTCACCTCCTTGTATTTATCATCTCCCCGTCTGACGTCCATCCAACTACAAAGGTGGACACTTCCAGCTCTGCAGAAGTTAAAGATTGAAGGGTGTGGATCTCTTACATTTATTGGAGAATCTGAATCGGTCTTCACTAACCTTCCTCGTCACGGGGGCAGCAGCAGCATTAAAACATTCTCATCCCTGACCGAGCTAAGCATTGTCCGCTGCTACAAATTGTCAACCGTTGATGACCTCCTAGCACTTGAATATATACCTGCTGTTGAGAAAATCTGTGTTCGCAATTGTGGAGAGTTGCAGTCCCTGCCCGGTGAAAGGTTTGGGAGTTTTCCTTTTCTAAAGGATTTGGAGATTTGTGATTGTCCAAATCTCGATTGGCGAAGCGGATTGGTGTTACCATCGTATTTCCAAAGGCTCTACTTAGATGATTGCGGGGATATCTCTGCCTGCTTTCCCAGCTGCTTGGAGAGCCTCACCTCCCTTGTGTCACTGCAGATGGGTTCATGTGCGGGTGTAGCGTCCATTCCACGCCGTAATATCGCATCACTCCAGGAATTGTTTCTTTGGAATTGCCCAGACCTTGTGTCAATTGGTGGAGCAGAGGCAATTGCAAAAATAAAGAACGTGTGGATACAGGACTGTCCAAAGTTGAAGCAACCAAAGCAGCCTGTGAGGAGACGTGTGTAGTCAATCTTTCCATATGGTACGTGTGTTAACACTAATTTATCTTCCAGTTTTTATTCACCTTAATCTATATAAATAAAAATAACCGATAAAATTCAATACATCTTTTTTATTTTAAAGGCAAAATAATCCCACAATAATCTAAAAAAAATAGTAGGAATTCTCTCATTAATAGATAAAACAACAAGGATCTACACCACTTATTTTAGTAAGAATAAATTATGACAGTGCAGATTAATCATAAATAGATAGATGTTAGAATTGTATAACAAATAGAAATGTCACGTTGCAGCATGAATTGTGCGGAAAATTCAACTAATTTTCCTGAAAACTTTCAATCTCTTTCACCTATATTATTGACTATAAAAGAAGTCGTCTGCTGAGGCCACGTCTCAAGTATGATTAGGAACCTTCCGATCCAATCTTTATTAGCATGTGGTTATCCCAATCATGCACTCGCATCTCTCTCGAACATCGTAGCGGTTATGTCTTCATGTACACTCCTACACTACGAAATAATGCAGGGCTGCGAAACATCGGCTATGCCAGTAGAGATCATTGACGCATGAATTGGTATCTGAGCCCGCTTTTAGGAAATTTTTATTGTGCAATGGATAAAACGTGTGTTTTATCTACTCCAAATAACATGATATCTTAAACCTATATCTCTGATAATAATCGCCATGCAATTGTTTTCATAATTATCTCCTACTAACAATAATCGAAGATCAATTATCATTTATCCACAGATATCTACAGCAACTGTCTCCTTACCAGGTGAACAACCCAGTGCTGCCCGTCGCAAAAACTTCTGCACATTCTCAACATCGCGAAAACAGTACAAAAACAATATACATGGCAACATGACATGGCAAAAACAATAGCAAGGCTAATAAAAGCATTGAACCAGCACACAAGGTAATCATGCATGACAAAAACAATATGCATGGCAACAGAACTCAAATCAATCCGATTAGACTAGAGAAAAGGCATCCATTGGCATGCAAGGTCAAAACAATTGGCTTAACAAAACACCCAAGAATAGGAGCTCTTGACAATTGGCTGATCATCAAATAGTTTTCCAACAAAATACAAATACAAATTAATTTTCTGACCTTCTCAAATTACAATAGTTCATCACAACATAGTTCAGGACCTTCTTACATGGTCTCTTTCAGTGTGATATCCATGTTGTCTCTCACAGTCACTCTTTCCCAATGGTATGTGCGTGTATACTAAATTTCCCTTCCGGAATTTACTTGATTTTCTTGCACTCTTCTCATGTACTATAAAACAGTCAGTAGCGCATATATGGGGCGACTTGTTGATAATATCAATACGTATACCCTGTTTCCAAAAGTTAGTTTTTGGTTCCAGTGTTTAGTCATCGTTGACTTGTTAATCTTTTCTGAATGCCTTATGCCTACAGTAATTCCAACTAGTTTAAAGGACAAAAAGGAACTTGCAAATAATATAGATCTCCAATTGCTGCCGAAATGTATGGTAGAATTTGAAACTCTCCTTTATGTGAATGACGTTATGACGAATTCTTATTTCTCAGTGCAGCTTGTAGTCTCTCTCTCTTCTTGATAAAAGCTTTTTGCTCAATGCACTTTACTGATCAATGTTATCTTCCTTATATAGCTTCTCATAGAGTCGAGAATCAATTGGCTGGAAGAATCATTTAAGTCCTACGGGGAGAAAAACTTTCTGCTGAATCCACTTTACTCCATGGCAGATTCTCCTTCTTACTCCGATTTTATTCGGTCAACACTTCTCTCTGTAATTCACATTAATGCTCATAACCGTGCGTTCCCAGCTCCCACAGAAGATGATTTGTTTTTACAAATACATGCATAACGTCGTAACGTCATCGAGTCCTCTCCAATGTATCATGTTTACCAATTTGTGTTATATGCCAAATAAGTGGCTGGTAAAACATTTATGCTATTTCACCTTCCATGGTGTATTGATACCATTATATGCGGATCAATTTGAACACATTGCACTGTCCATTATATTATACATACGGTTGAAAGAGTTTTGTGTAACACCCCACCCACTCTCTGGGCCAGAATGTTACCACCTCTGCATACTCTTACCCTTTTCATTAACACTAGGAGAAATTAAGCCAACACTAAGTTTATTTATATTGCTGCGTCCCAATACACCATAGCATTTTTAACAATTACTCTAGCCTAGTAAAAGCTAAAGTACACTGACAAGAGTGATACAAAAGTGCTGCTGGTTCGTGCCGATTATTCATGTGCTACTCCCGCCCGAGCATGACGTCCTCAACGGTCACCTAAAAACATCAATGAAGCAAGGGTGTGTCCACCGACTTAGCAAGTACAAAGCAAAACATCAAATAACAGGTTCATTCATTAGACCATAATCGTTCCAATCTCATTAACCACTTTACTCTTTAACCACTTCAAGTTTCGATGAACCATTCATCATGCATATGCACATGCACCTTTCTCTTAACTCTTTAGCCTATACCAGTATAGCAGAGCGAGCACCCGTCGATGCTCACCTAGGCCCGCCCTGTTTCATGCGGGGATCACAAACTCGTCTTTTTTCATACGGAGACCACAGTAGCCTGTTATTCTCATACGGGGACCTCAAACTCCACTCCGGTGGAGCGTCCACTCAACGTGGACCAACACTATCTCTTTTCATGACATGCATGTAATGCAAGTTCTCCATTTATGCATATCAACATGCCATGTCTCAACGTTCATCATTTATCATTTCTCAATATGCATCCGGAAATAGTAAACTTACCCCAACATGGTAAGCAATGCATCATTCGGAAATAGTAAACTTACCCCCAACACGGTAAGCAATGCATCACCATCCATTTAACAGAAACCACTACCCGAATTCACCGCTTTACAATGCACTTGCCTGGTTAGCCTCGGGGACGACGCGTGGATGGCTCCGACCCTGGACCTCCACCTACGTACATGTCAACCCGACTCAACGGCAAAACAGAAACCAAAGCTTAAACGGATATCAATGACTCTAAGCGCAAATCTCGATCTTTGGCGTAAACGCACGGGTTTTGAGAGACCTGTCGCGCAGGTGCCGAACCCCGTCTTTTTTTCTTTTTCTCCTCTTTTCTTTTCTTTCCTCTCTTTTCTTTCTTTTCTTCCTTTCTCTTTTCTTTTCTTTCTCTCTTCCCTCTTCCTTTTCTTTTCTCCTCACTTCACCCGAGCTCTCTCTCTTTCCTCCTTATTTCCTTCGACCGAACGGCCTCCCCACCTTTTTCCTCCCATTCCTCTCCCTGCGCACTCGGCCTAGCAGCTGGCCCCTCCAGGCGGCGCACGAGCGCACGGGCGCACTGGCCCCTCCCTCGCCGCCGGCCCTCGCCTCCACAGCCCCCTGCCTTCCCTCTCCCACTATCTCTCTCCCTCTTGCGCGGGCTCCTCTCCCAGTGGTGGTTGGCGCACGGTGCACCCGGGTGTCCGGCCCTTCCTCGCCGCCGCCCTCGCGCCGCTGCCAGCTGGCTCCGCCGCCTCTCCCCTATTGCCTCCATCCTCCCCAGATCTGGCAGATCTGGACGGATCCGCCGCTACCCTACCGCCGGCCACCACCTCTCGCCTGCACCCGGTTCTGGCCCTGACTAATGCCGCTAGTCGTCGGCGCCGGCCACCACCTCTCGCCTGCACCCGGTTCTGGCCCTGACTAATGCCGCTAGTCGTCGGCGCCGGCCACCCCGGGCTCCCCTCGGTATGGGCCTCCTCGGACTCACCGGCCGCGGCTCATAGCCGGTCGGTGCCATTCCTCCCTATCAACCCCTCCATCAGGCTCACCGACCACTACTCCGGCAACGCTTCTCCCCGTGGGTTCGAGCTCGTCGGCCACGGCATTTTGCCGGCCGGCCCCTCCCAACAGGGCAGTGCACTCTTCCCCTATGTTCTAGCCTCTACTTTTGCATGCTAACGTGCTATGCCACGGCACCGAAACATGGGAGGGGAGGTGAGGCTTACTTGCTTGCCGAACTAGAAAAAGAATGGGCGAGGACAAGGTTGGGAAGTTCGGGTGGTTCCTCCTCTAGCCATCATGGCCAGCCGCTCCCTTGCCCTTTCTCCTCCGGGCTTCCTCTTCCTCGCCTCCTCCTTGTCCCAGTTGGGCTTGACATGGTTCCGGCGGTACTAGGCAGATTGGGGTCGCCGTGGACGCCGTCCTTGCATCGTCGGCCTTCCTCAATCCCCCAAACCCTCTCCATTTCTCTCCCTCACCTTCTCTCTATGTTGCCCGAGCAGGCTTAGCCGGGCTTGGCTTTGGGGCTCACTTGGTGGCTACTCTCGGTTGGGAAAGGATGGTGAAATGAGGCTTGGTTTCACGGTTGGGGAAAGAAAATGGTCTTGCTTGACCTGTGCTAGCATATAAAAGCATGGTTGGGGCTGCCTAGCATTTGTGAAATGTCTTAATCGCCCTCATTTAATTTTCATGCCCCTCTCACATACTTGACTGCCCAAGGGCATTATGGTCCAAGGGTTAAGTTGGTTGTGAGGTTTCTACTGCAGCAGTAAGTCGGTAAAAGGTAAGGTGGAATTCTCGCCGGATGATGAAAACCCGAAATGCGAGACGGTGCTGACTGGCCCTGGACAGAGCACTACTCGGCTCTCTAGACGGTGCCGACTACCCCGGGGCAGTCTGGGAACCTCTGCGAGTGTTACTAAATCGACACTCTAAAAGTCAATGGGTCTGACGGCAACCTCTTCGCTTTTATTCACTCTTTGAAATTTAGTAGTATTACATTTTGAAGTAGGACTAGAGGGCAAATTGACATTCAGACAGTCACGCGGATGTCCTTGTCCGATCAAATTCCCTGTTCCAGGGATATGCTGACATTGGTGTAGTGCCGAGCCGCTCAACAGCAGCAGGCTGAGAAATGGACGACAGCGCAAGTAGACACGCAGTTGTTGAAGGGGAATTTTTTTAGCAGTGACTTATGACTTTTGGCTATAACTTATTAGCCTGATAGATAGTGATTACTAAAAAAAACCTAAAGTCAAACATTGGCTTAAAAAAAAGGAAGCTGAAAGGAGGAGGAGCAATGGACTCTGCTACAAGACAGGAGTGCGAAGCAAGCTTATTCTGAATAAATTTGTTCACAACAGACAAATTTTTACTATAAAGCACCAATCCAAACATGTTCTCCAACGTCTCCTGAATCATGTTTTGAAAATAGAACTTCCCCTGAACCTGGACTAGTCAATGAGTTGTATGAATGTAACACCCCGCCCACCCTCTGGGCCCGGAATGTTACCACCACTATATACTCTTACCATTTCATCATCAACGGGAAGAATTTAAGCCAACACTAATTTATTTATAATGCTGCGTTCAGGTACATCATTGGAATTTTTAACGATTACTCTAGCATACTAGTGAGGTCTAAAATACACTGACAAAAGGTAGTACAAAAGTGCTGCTGGTTCATGCCGATTATTCATGTGCTACTCCCGCCCGTGCATGACGTCTTCAACGGTCACCTAAAAACAACAACGAAGCAAGGGTGAGTCCGCCGACTCAGTAAGTACAAAGCAAAACAACAAATAACAGGTTCACTTATCAATCCATAACCATCATAGTTTCATCGACCATTTAATTCCATTTCATCTCCTTTAGGTTTTCATCAACCGATCATTATGCATATGCACATGTGCTTCTTTCTTATCTCTTTAGCCTATACCGGTATAGCAGAGTGAGCACCCGTCGATGCTCACCTAGGCCCGCCTGTTTCCATGTGGGGATCACAAGCCCATCCTTTTTCATACGGGGACCACAGTACCCCGTCATTCTCATACGGGGACCTCAAACTCCACTCCTGTGGAGTGTCCACTTAACGTGGACCAACACTATCACTTTTCATGACATGCATGCAATGCAAGTTCTCCATTTATGCATACCAACATGCCATGTCTCAACATTCATCATTCATTATTTCTCATCATGCACCCGGAAACAGTAAACTTACCCCAACATGGTAAGCAAGGCATCATCCAGAAATACTAAACTTACCCCAACATGTTAAGTAATGCATCATCATTCATCTAACAGCAACACTACCCGAAATTTACCGCTTTACCATGCACTTGCCTGGTTAGCCTCGGGGATGACGCGTTGATGACTCCGACCCGGGACCTCCACCTGTACAAACGTCAACAAATGGGTAACGACGATTCTACGTGCCTGACCCGACTCGGGCATAGAAGGCACGGGGTTAAGGACCCGTCGCGCAGGTACCAACCCCCCTTTTATTTTCTTTTTCTTCGCTTTTCTTTTCTTCTCTTTTTTTCCTTTTCTTTTCTCTTCTTCTTCTCCTTTTTCTTTTCTTTCTTTTCCTTTCTTTCTTACCCGGTCTCTCTCCCTTCTCTGTTTTTTTCTTTTAATTGTTCTGGCCGAACGGCCACCATTTCCCCTAGGCCACTTCTCCCTTTCTCCCCATTCCAATCGGCCGAATGGCCTCCCGATCCAGATTGGAGCGGCGCGGTGGCGCGCGGCAAGGCGCGACGGCGCCGGCCCGTAGCGCGCTGCCGGCCCCCGCCTTCCTCTCCCACTCCCTCTCTCGTGCGCGTGATTGCCTCCGTGCTCTTCTCCGAGCGACGTGATGGCACGCGGGCAAGCCCGGCTCGTCGGCTTCGGGCTCACCACGGCCGGCCCCCTGCTCGTCCCCTGCCTTCCCCCTTCTACTGCGCCTCAGATCCGGCTAGCCAAGACCGGACCTGCCGCTCCACTTGCCCTCGATCGCCTGCGCCACCACGCCTCCCTCGGCTCACCGGCCCTGGCTTGCAGTCGGCCAGGAGCCGAGCACCTTGCCTCCCCGAGGGCCCCTACTTGGGCCTGCCGACCTCGACACACGGTGGGCCGAAAGCCTGATACCTTCTCCCCATTCGGCCACTTCCCCAAACTACCACTCATCGGTTTGCTTCACTACTCTATGTGTGTTTACCTCTTGCAAGTTATTGTGTTGTGCTATGGCACCGAAGCAAGGATGGAATGTAAGGGCTTACTTGTTGGCCTAGCAAGGAATGGCGAGGACGAAGTTGGGGTTTTCAGATAATTCCACCTCTTTCCGTCATGGTCGGCCACTCCCTTGCTCCTCCTCCTTCGGGCTCCCTCTCCTCCTCCTACTTTCTATGGTAAGCTTTGGGGTGTGGATGTGCCTGGTTTTGGGGTTGGCTCTCGGCCTTGGCAATGAAAAGGAATGGGGAGTGGCTGGCTCCCTCTGGCTTTGCTCTTACCTTTGCTGAGAAAAGATGAGGTGAGAAATGAGGGCATGCTGGGATGTGCTGGCTTTTTGAGGGCATGGTTGGGGCAGCCTCTAGCTTGTGAAATGACCGAAATGCCCTCATCTAACTCCCATGCCTCTCTCATAAACTTGACTGCCCAAGGGCATTTTGGTCCAAGGGCTCTGTACTATGCTTTAGGGCTTCTACTGTAGCAGGTAAGTTGGTAAAAGGTAAGATTAGAATTTCTCACCGGATGACAAAAACCCATAACGCGAGACGGTGCCGACTATCCCTGGGCGGTCTGGGAACATCTGAGAGCGCTATTTTTATCTGGCTTTCTAGACGGTGCTGGTTGTCCCTGGGCGGTCTGGGAACCTCTGCGAGTGTTACTTACTAGGCATTCTAAAAGCCGATGGGTCTGATGGCAAAAACCCTTCTTTATCTCTATTGTTCCCTATTTGCATTTTGGCGGTATTACAATGAATCAGCAAATTTTTTCCCATGACAAGATAGTTCATTTATGAGAGTACAAACAGTGGCGAAGTAAAGAACAAAATCGAGAATGGGCTAAGTTAGATTGTTACAAACGTAGTATTTTATACTTGTGCAATTCAAATTCCTCAGAAAGGATGTACATGATCGTAGAATTCAGCTTATAACACCAAATTCTTTTCAAGGAGTTCATGAAACATAAAAAATATGGTGCGATTGCGTACAAAGTGGGAAAAAGGTCTCACAATAGCATAGTGTCACATCCAACTGTATTTAGAAATGAAAATTGAATTACCATGACGCTTATAGGATGGAGGACGTGCAACTATGAGTGATTACAGTTGCAGCCGACTTCTAGTTCTACCAGAGGGCTGTCCACATCAGAAGACATAATGAACACAGGAGCATATTGATGCAGTAGGATTTCAAATCCAATGCGATGACCACAACAACCAAAACATCATTTGCAAGAATGAACATATAAATATATACAATCAGCGCAGGAGCACATCATTGCAAGATCTTTTTCACACACAAAAAAATGATCCTACCACTGTATCGAAAAAGCCCACTAGACCTCTCCAAAAGTAGGCCGCACTCAGCAATAGCTCCCAGGTTCTTTATCCTCAACAAATACTTCCAAATATTGGACCTATGCAATCAGAACGTAGCTGCTGCAAACCAATCAATCTATGCAAATTCTCTGCCTCGACAACGTCCTGCCTTGCATGGTAATTTGTACTTTCGGACCCTTCACACCCCGAGGAATCCAAAAGAACAGGGTCAGGAAGGAGCACAGAAATTACCTCAAGATCGAACACGGGCCGCTTCAAATCATCCTCCTCCGACTCCTTCGCTGAAAGCGGGCAAAAAAAAAGAGAATTCGTGACCGTTAGATCTCTAATCCAACGGTCACAAATCTGGATGATAGTTAGAAAGAAAATATCCGGATGATGCTTATCAATACCCGAGAGAGAGAGAGAGAATGTTTTGAATGAATTGCGGGAAGGGGAACAAACCAAATCGAAATTCCCTAGGAACGAGAAAATCACAGCACGCGTCCTAGAATCGAGGGGGATCACGTCCCACTGCTTGTGGACTACGAAGCTAACACACGCGTCAGATACAAGCAGCTCATAGTAGCAACCACATGCACGTTATTCAACTCGAAGAGGGAAGCAGGGTGGGGTTCCCTTCCCCCTTGCCTTACAGGCGTCGATATCCTCGTCGTGGGCATCGGATATCGCTGCCGTCTCATTGGTCCGCTTGGAATTGGGGAGGCCCCGTGCCGGCGGCCGCTGCGGGGTAGTCTTCGGCCTCTTCCCCATGTCGGGGCGGTTGGATCAACCTCGCTCGACAAAAGGGATAGTTTATTTGTTGTCTTTTCGTAGCGGTTTATAGATATTCGGTTTTAAATTTGTTCAAACAAACACTTATTTTAGAAGTAAAAATTATCAATCACAGCTATAAACCGTAAGGCATAGCCGAAAAGAATAGATGTAATATAAGCTAGCAAAGAAGTATCAGCCAAAGTGCTATCACCTACTCTATAATGTTATCAACTCCAACTTTTGCCGTTGGTCTTGCAAAGCAATTCTTTTATTTAAATATCAACCAAATGACAAAAGTCGATACGCTTGACACTAAGCGTAGCAGAGGTATAAATTTGCTAATTACCAAAATGGTACTCAACCATTCAAGGCTAATATGTCAACTGTAGATGATATGTGAATTATTCTTGCACGTGAAACAATCTCTAACTGGAAACTGTAAATCAATTCGACATGTCGTTGGGACAATAATCATCAAATCACATTTATGAACTGTAACCCAGAATTCTCTAGGTTTCCTCTCTGTCTCCTGTTTGTTTCCAGCAAATGCAATGTGATGCAATGCACCTCCATATGCAGCTTATACCGGTATAGTGGAGTTGCTTCACCCGTCGGTGAAACCCTTCTGCCTCCATCCTTTGAGGTGCCTACCGAAGTAGGTCTCAATTTCCCCACCGTCGTGGGAGGCCTACCATCGTAGGTCCATGAGTGCAATGCATAATGTGCCACTGTATGCCGCTTATACTGGTATAGTGGAGTTGCTTCACCCGTTAGTGAAACCCCTCTACCTCCATCCCTGGAGGTGTCTACCGAAATAGGTCCTGTTATTCCCACCGTGTGGGATGCCTACTGTCGTAGGGCTTTCATGATGCTCACGGAGCAATGGAAATCCAACATTCTTCAAACGTTGATATTCAATCATAGGTATCACTCATCGCAGTATAGTCAATAGCTAAGTTGGGATATCATTTCATAACATGACATAAATCATGGCATAAAATAAATACCAAGCATTCATCACAATCCACTATTCTACCATGCACTTGCCTGATTGTTCCCGTGGACGATGCGTGGAGGAGCGCCAAACCAAAACCTCCACTTGAAAGCATCACCCAAACCTTCAACTCAACATTGCAATTCACACAAGCATGCAAACAACAACGGTTCTATGCGTGTAGACAACCAACTATGTTCCTACACGCAAACCTGATACCAACAACCTCTCTCTCACCGCACACCTTCCCGATTCCCCGGTGCCCAAACGATCATAATTTAATGATCATCATCTATAATCGCAGATAAATCTTATTTACATGTCTACCATTTTTCTCTTCTATCGGACCGCAATAGCAACAGAGGGGGGGGGGGGGGGGGGGTGAATGGTGCCTTTAAAATGCCTCCCCAAGTATTCACACAACTCTTCTTCTCCAATAGCTATTGAGCTATGAAGACAGAACGAGATTGCTTACTGAAAATACAAACTGGAAAGCCAAAGCAAACCGAAACCAGCCTGACCGACAACAGAAAACTCCAGCCGACAACAGAGTAGAGCGCAACGCCCGCAAGAACAAAAAATAGTGCAGCTTCTGAATCTCGAGTCGAACGACCAAGCAACTTCTCCCAAAATAAGACAACAAGCTCACGACTAGATATTACAGGACTAACGAGAACTCGCTGCTGTGGTCAAGAAGAAACACATGGTCGAAAACGAAACAGAGGAAGAAAGACTCGTTTGATCGCTATGTCAGATTTCCGAGTAACTTGAGACTCTCTGGTCTTTTGGTCCTGTAACTTGAAGCACTGTAAAAGCCCAACCTCTGGAAGAGAAATTACCAAGAAAACGCAAACTCTCTGCCAAGACCAAGATGGACTGAGCGGTCGAAGATGAAACAGAGGAGTACTCGAGGCATACGACCGCTAGCCACAGGAGCCTATCGAAACCTTTGCTCTCGGGAAGAAATTGACCAAATGGTCTTGAATACGATTCCCAGTTCAGAGCAGATCAAAAGAACACGGCTACTCAACCAGGAACAAGGCTCAAATCAAGAAAGACCAGAGCAAAAGAGAGCCAGGAGAAAACGAGAGCAAAACACCAAAAGATACAAGCAATCAGAGCATCTCAGACACAAGACTTCTCAAATAAATTCAGAGAGATGAACGATTACAAGGGAGGTTTCTACAGCCACTCCATACATGCTCTCAATCCAGAGCAACACACGCAAAACAGAGAATGAAAAACCCGAGCGACTTGTCGAAAGACCTCCAACCTGCTCTCGAGTTATACTTCTCTATTTATAGTCACCAGATACCGGGGGAGAACTCGTTAACCCCACCTAACACCGGGTTTTACCATTGCTTTACCCACTAGCAAAACAGACTCCAGTGCTTTATCTGCCAATACCAACGGCTTCACTGCTTTGCCCGTTAACGCCAACCACTCTTGTGCTTTTGCAAAGACACAGCTTCCCTTTGCAGCTTTCCGTATTTTTCCAAAATGCCACTCTGCCGCCTTCCCGGAAGCTTCCTCCTCTTCTTGCTGTCCAAGACTTGCAACCACCTTGAACGCCTCATCGTCTTCGGCATCTCCCGGCCGCTCACCGACCTCAGCACCGCCTGTGCTTAGTCCGGTCATCCATGCCTCACCACGACTAGCCTCAAGATCCTGCAACCATCACAGACAACAAAACACCACATAGCGCCGCACTAGACAAGGGTAACATCCATTTGCATTAGAAAAAAGGACTCAAGGCACATTCCACAAAGTCGTAAATGCATTACAATCGGTCGGAATGTCAAACCATTAAAGCACAAGGTCTACGACCGTAACACAAGACCATACGACTGATTCCCTGCTGAAACGACTGCTCCTGGAGGTCATACGACCGATTACAAGTGACCTACGACCACATTCAAGACTCTCGGGAGCTTTCGATCGCTTACGCATGCAAAACAACCACTTCTGACCGCAACCGAGGCTTGTTCGACACGTCTGACCAGCTATGACCACAACCAACCGAGCCTGAGTCAATCTGACCACGTTCGACTGCGTCTCAACGTGGTCGAAGACTTCGAGCGCTGACTTCCGACCATAGCGGTCGTGGCTTCAACTTACGACTTCCGACCACGACCAACGTGGTCGTAAGTACGCTCGACCATGGCCAATGTGGTCGTAGAGACCCTTGACTACTGCCATCGTGGTCGTAGTTGTCGCTGACCACGGCCAACGTGGTCGTAGCTGCCTTCGACCACGGCCAATGTGGTCGTAGCTACGACCGACCACTGCCAGAGAGGTCGTAAACGACCCGAGTGACCTCCGACCACAGCCAGAGTGGTCGTAAACTATCTTGATGAACTTCGACCATGCCCAATATGGTCGTAAACCTCTCGGAGACTTGCGATCATGGCCAAGCGTGGTCGTAAGCTTTGCTGCTTCCTTTCGATCACAGTCTAAGTGGTCGTAAACCACCCCAGTGACCTACGACCACGCCCAATGTGGTCGTAAGGTCTTCCGAACGCTCAAACATGGCTACGACTTCGCAGAAAACACCCAAATCAAACTCAATCTTTCCGAACCAAGTGTCAATTACTCATCACAAATATGTGGTCACCTCCACATGGTCTCTCATCTTCATTTCCCCCTCTTTTCTTTTCTTCTTGTAGGATCGGAAATGGCAACAGAGGGGGGGGGGGTGAATGGTGCCCTTTTAAAAATAATCGCCCCTCAAGTATCCACTAAAGACTCTTCTCTGATAGTTATAAGAACTATGAAGAAGGCATGCTCATGCACATTGGAATCTTAGACTAACAGAGAAAGAAGCATGGCAATCAAAAAGGTAAAAGAAATAGGCAGCAGAAAAGAGCCAGCTCAGTCTGGAGGGGCCGGTCAGACCACCGTATATGGGCCGGTCAGACCGCACCCTGGCCGCCGGTCTGACCGCCCTTATGCGGCCGGTATGACCGCCCAGGTCCGGTTTGACCGCTCATACTGCACCGGTCTAACCGCCGGTAGCCACCCGGTCTGACCGCTAGGGTTAGCGGTCAGACCGCCATGGCTAGCCCGGTCTGACCGCCAATAAGGACCCGGTCTGACCGGTCCCCTGAAACCCGAGACAACAGTGTGAGGCTGTAACATCCCAAATTTGGCTTTCTGAAAAAATTTAATTTCAAATAAGCTATTTTAAAGTAATTGGATTTTATTTGGCTTTTATCTGATTCTTTGGATTTTCTGGAGTCTAAAACCTATTTTTAAAAGTTAAAAAGTAATTTAAAATGTGAAAATTAAATACCAACTGTTGTGGTTATAGACCAAACAGAGAGAGAGAGTGTAGTAGTGGAGAGTTGAGTAAATGAATGGCTTAGGCCCCTTTCCTCATGACCTATGTCTTATATTACATCCACATGGGGAGTGCCTTTACAATTATACCCTTATACATGAGTCCTCCCCTCAGGGGTACCTATGTCACTATACATGTCCCATTCTGGGCCTTACACTCCCTCAACAGGCCTGCTGGGCTTAGGTGGGGGCCACCCCTACAACAGGAGCCTCTCATGGTGAAGGGCTTCACGGGCCGAAGCCATGTTGCCGAGCCCTTTGGCCCCCTCCGTCCCTATGGCCTGTGAGCTTTTTCATCGTTCGAAGTGCAGTGTTCGCCTTATTGCGAAGGCGTGACGCCGGGCGGCTTGTCGAAGGCTTTGTCACCCACCTAGTCCTGCCGTGGCGGGGTCGAGGCCATCGCCCGGAGTGGAGATGTTGGCGGAGTCAAATGCGTCGGCATATGAGGTGGAGCAGGTCGTAAGCCATCACGCGCGCGCGTCTCCGGCGTCGAGCGCCCTTGATGACAAGCGACTGCCAGCCTACCCCGCGGGGCTTGATTGGTGCGACGCGAGACTTGAGGGGGGCGTGGTGACGCCATGTGGCGACGCTCCTTCTCCCGGCGCGGATCTTGGAGCATCGTGACGGCACGATGCTGCAACGTTGGACCGTCGCTGGTTGGACTTCCGCCAGCTGGACTTGTTGTGCCCGCTCTGTATTTCTGCATACAACGGCAAGGTTTGCCCTATTCTCTTAGATAGGCTCACCTTCAGTCGGGGCTTGTGATCGCCCGCCTTCCGAGAAAATCTTGGTGGACTGAAGGTGGTCTGTTTATGAGAACAAGCCAAAACTTGGCGTGACATGACCTGCGCCAGTGCGGTGTGTAGGAATGCCGTCGGATGTGCCACCCGGCGGAGGCGGTGCCTACAAGACAAGCAGCGGGGTGGTGTTCCGAGACCACTGTTCTCCTGCCTTGGAGGATAGTAGCCGCGGAGGACAGGCGTTTGCAGGGTGGTCTGGGGATGTTGAGCGGTGGTAGCAGAGCTGGCGCCTAGTCGAAGTAGACGCGTGAGCGCTCTGTCCCCTATCCTTCGAAGTGGTGGCAGCGGAGCTGGCGCCAAGTCGAAGTAGACGCGCGAGCGCTTCGTCACTTACCCTTCGAAGGGGTGGCAGCGGAGCTGGCGCCTAGTTGAAGTAGACGCGCGAGCGGTCCCCTACCCTTCGAAGTGGTGGCAGCGGAGCTGGCGCCTAGTCGAAGTAGACGCGCGAGCGCTCCGTCCCCTATCCTTCGAAGTGGTGGCGGCGGAGCTGGCGCCAAATGTCGAAGTAGACGCGCGGGCGCTCCGTCCCCTACCCTTCGAAGTGGTGGCAGCGGAGCTGGCGCCTAGTCAAAGTAGACGCGCGAGCGGTCCGTCCCTTATCCTTCGAAGTGGTGGCAGCAGAGCTGGCGCCTAGTCAAAGTAGACGTGCGAGCCCTCCATCCCCTACCCTTCGAAGGGGTGGCAGTGGAGCTGGCGCCTAGTCGAAGTAGACGCATGAGCGCTCCGTCCCCTACCCTTCGAAGCGGTGGCAGCGGAGCTAGCGCCTAGTCGAAGTAGACGCGCGAGTGCTCCGTCCCCTACCCTTCGAAGGGGTGGCAGCGGAGCTGGCGCCCAGTCAAAGTAGACGCGCGAGCGCTCCGTCCCCTAGCCTTCGAAGCGGTGGCAGCAGAGCTGGCGCCTAGTCGAAGTAGACGCGCGGCGCTCCGTCCCCTACCCTTGGAAGTGGTGGCAGCGGAGCTGGCGCCGAGTCAAAGTAGACGCGCGAGCGCTCCGTCCCCTACCCTTTGAAGCGGTGGCAGCGAAGCTGGCACCCAGTCGAAGTAGACGCGCGAGCGCTCCGTCCCCTACCCTTCGAAGTGGTGGCAGCGGAGCTGGCGCCTAGTCGAAGTAGACGCGTGAGCGTTCCGTCCCCTACCCTTCGAAGCGGTGGCAGCGGAGCTGGCACCTAGTCGAAGTAGACGCGCGAGTGCTCCGTCCCCTACCCTTCGAAGGGGTGGCAGTGGAGCTGGCGCCTAGTCCATGTAGACACGCGAGCGCTTCGTCCCCTATCCTTCGAAGTGGTGGCAGCGGAGCTGGCGCCCAGTCGAAGTAGACGCGCGAGCGCTCCGTCCCCTACCCTTCGAAGTGGTGGCAGCGGAGCTGGCGCCTAGTCGACGTAGACGCACGAGCGCTCCGTCCCCTACCCTTTGAAGCGGTGGCAGCGGAGCTGGCGCCTAGTCGAAGTAGACGCGCGAGCGCTCCGTCCTCTATCCTTTGAAGCGGTGGCAGCGGAGCTGGCGCCCAGTCGAAGTAGACGCGCGAGCGCTCCGTCCCCTACCCTTCGAAGTGGTGGCAGCGGAACAGCCTCTGGTGCTTCTCGCTCGCAAGTATGCTTGCGCGGGAACCAGCCTCTGGTGTTTCTTGCTCGCGCGTGTGCTCGCGCGGGACCCAGCCTCTGGTGTTTCTCGCTCGCAGGTGTGCCCGCGCGGGACCCATTCTCTTAACACATCGCCTTGGTACTTTCCGGGCGGCGCGTGGGAGTGGGCCCCCATGGTGCACTTTGCCTGCCGTAGAATTAACCGGGGTAAGCTGTGCTCTGAAGTATGTGGGGGCCAATGCGGAGGCGTTGTCTTCGTAGCCGCTCTTGATGTCGAAAATGTAACGAGGTTTCCTGGACTTGCGTTGGTCGCGCTTGGGCCTGTCGCCTGGCTGGTCATTGTGTTGGGGGTCCTTGCGTTCGGAGGCGCCCTTCGGCTACTCTTGCTTGCGCTTACCTTTCGAAGAGCCCTGTTTCGGCGAGTCTTCGCTCTTGACCGAGCCTTCCGCCTTGTTGGAGTCGGAGTCATCACCGTGTCGCCTCCATGCGTCCTCCTCCGCTCTGGCATACTCTTCCATCTTGTCGAAGAGTTTTTTGACCGTCTTAATGGGCTTGCGCGCGTTGTACTCGGCCATTGGCCCCGGTCGGAGGCCTTGTATTGCTGCGTTGATGACCGTTGTTTCGTTGACGTCCTTGACTTGGCAGCGCACTTTCGCGAAGCGCTTGAAGTAGTCCCGGAGCCTTTCCTCGGGTTTTTGCTTGACTGCAAAGAGCTGGTCCGCATCGACACGCTCGATGTAGTTTCCCTGAAAGTTGTTGTAAAGTTGGTTGCGGACCTGTTCCCACGCGTAGATGGACTGTGGTTCAATGGTGAAGAACCAGGACAGCGCCACCCCTTGTAACGCGAGGGGGAGCCCTTTTGCCTTCGTGGTGTCGTCTCCGCCAGCGGCTTCGATGGCGGTCTCGTACACGCGCACGAACTCTCGCGGGTCGGAGTCGCCTTTGTAGGCCTCGATGACGCTCGGGAACATGAAATCTTCAGGCCATGGCGCCTGCTGCAGGCCCGCAGAAAGCGGGGACTCCGGGTCTACGCGCCGTAGTGGGGCGCGGCTAGACGTAGGGGCGTCGCGGCTATCCGCCCTTTCCGGGGCGGGTTCGGATGCCACCGCCGGAGGGGCGTGTTGGCTTCGAGCCTCCTGCATGTCCCGGACAGCTCCGCGGAGGTCTGTTAGCTCCCGCTGAAACGCGCTGAGGGCCGCCAGCAGGGCCGTCTCTACCGCGGGCATGGCCGGGGCCGTCGGTGCGCTTGGCGGTGCTACCGGCATGGTTGTGACCACGGCCTGCGCCCCCAGGCTACGCGCCGCGTTGTCCCGGAGGGCCCTAGAGCCGGTGACGAGGTTCGCGTCGCTGCTGGGGTCATTCACCGTTTCTGCGCCGGGTGGAAAAACGGGTGCGCCTGCGTTGCCATCGCCGGGGTTGGCCGTCGGGGCAGTGCTGGTGGGATCGGTCGTCGTGTCGGTGGCGGGGTTGGTCGTCTCGTCGATGGCGGGGTTGTTCGTCGCGCCGGTGGCGGGGTTGGTCGTCGCGTCGATGGCGGGGTTGGTCGTCTCGCCGGTGGCGGGGTCCTCGGTCGCACCTACACCACTGCTCGTACCTGCAGCTGCTAAAGCCGAAGCCCTTGTGCTGACGCGAGACTTCGCCGCCTCCGCCTTCTTCTTCTTCGCCGCCGACGGTGAAGCTTTCTTTGGTGCCATCCTCCTTCAAACATGGAGGCTTGCTCTTGTCCTCCCCACGGACGGCGCCAACTGTTGTGGTTACAGACCAAACAGAGAGAGAGTGTAGTAGTGGAGAGTTGAGTAAATGAATGACTTAGGCCCCTTTCCTCATGGCCTATGTCTTATATTACATCCACATGGGGAGTGCCTTTACAATTATACCCTTATACATGAGTCCTCCCCTCAGGGGTACCTACGTCACTATACATGTCCCATTCTGGGCCTTACACTCCCTCGACAGGCCTGCTGGGCTTAGGTGGGGGCCACCCCTACAACACCAACAGTAGTTGAAAATAATTTTATTAAGTCCAAAATATGTCCAGGAGCTTCTGTGAATTTTTCTGGAATTTTTGGAGGTATTTTCATATTTTTTCTGAGGCCTAAATAATTTCTGAGCCTTTTCTGAAAAATCAAAATCAAATTCTAAAATTAAAAATCCCTTCCTCACCCTCCGGCCGACGCGTGGACGGCCCAGATCCGCCCACGTTGCCGCCTGGCCCATCCAGGCCGCACGTCCCCTCTCCCTCACTGCCTCGCGGGCCCGGCCCGTCAGCCACCCCGCCTTCCTCCTCCCTCGGGCCGACACCTGGCTGGCCCGATGCGCGCCGCGTCGCCCATGCAGGTCATCCGGCCGACCGCTTCCCTCTCCTCTCTGACCTACGGGCCCCGCCCGTCAGTCGCCCGCGCCCCGCTCCCGCTGCCACCTGGGCCCCGCCTGTCAGGCCCTTCTTCCCCGCGGAGCGCCCGCCTTCCTTCTTTCTTCCCCCTCTTTCCTTTTTTGTGGCGGCGACCAATCCAAGCCGGATCCGGCCTTGCCTTCCCGGCCTCTCCCCGGTTTTGGAAACCCCGAGCCCCGCCAGGAAACAAATCCCCTAACGCCGCACCCCTTTCCTTCTCCGCCCCCTATTTCCTTTTCTTCCCCGCCCCTTCCATTTTCCGGCCGCCATCTCCGGCGAGCTATTGCCGCGCCCGTGCTCCCCCTCTACCCCTATAAATACCTCCTCGGCTTCGCGTCCCTCCGCCCAGCACCCCGGCGCGCTCCACCTCCCTTCCCGAGCCCCGTAGTGCCCTGCCACCGAGCCACCTCTCTCCCCGAGCTCCTCCGCACTCCGGCGAGCTTTTGCCGACGCCTCGGTCATCCCCGGAACCCACCGCCGCCACCCCGAGCTTCCTATCGTCCGTGCGAACCTCCCCGATCCCTCGGCCGCCCCTCTCCGCCGCCGGAGCGCCGTCGCACCGGAGCTCCCGAGCCGTCTCCGCCGCTACCTCGTCGCCGGTCGTCCCCGCTACTCGCCGAACCCCGTCGACCCCGCCGTTGCCTTCTACTCCGCGCTGGAATTCCGTTTTTGAACTCCCCCGGACCTCACTGACCTTCCCTCGCCGTCGGCAACCCCGCCTCCGGCCACCTCTGCCCGGCCCTCCAGCAGGTTACCCTCAAAAGGATTACCTACCCTTATTGGGTAGGCAAAGCCTCCCCGCCCTACTGGTTATCACCGCGCTCTCTCCTCCCCCTCAGCTCCCTCGGCGCGCGTTCGAGCCCCCGGCTCCGCACGCTGAGGTTGAGCCTTTCTTTCATTTTTCCGCGCTGACAAGTGGGTCCCACCCATCAGCGGCCGCCGGTCTGTGCGGGCCACTGTCGTTTGGGCCCCACTCGTCTGCTCTGGTCACTGACATATGGGCGCGGAGTCCAGTTGGTCCCACATGTCAGAGGTTGAGCCAGTGGGCTCACGTCCAGTGGGTCCCACATGTCAGAGGCTGATCCGTGGGCTCACTGACCAGTGGGTCCCACCTGTATTACCAGTGGGTCCCACCTGTATTAATCTCAGAATAAAAATAAAATATTAAAATTTAATAATTCCAGTGGGCCCCACCTGTCAGAAATTTCCAAATTTCTGGATTTATTCAAACTGAAAACTTCAAACAAGCATAACTTTCTCATTTTAACTCCAAATTGAGCCATTCAAATTTCTAAATTCTTCTAAAATCATAATCTATCCAAATATGGCCTCTATTTGAATTTTTGAGTTTATTTGATTTTTGTTTGTATTTATTTGTTTTGTTGCTTCGTCTTTTCCCGCGTAGATTCCAACGTTGTCGACGATCTCTCCACTTCGCAGCAGGAAGACCCAGAGAACCTGCAAGAAGGCAAGTCTCCTTTGATCATCTTGAACCTATGATTTTGAAATGTTTTACTTATTTTAAATTATGTGCATTGCTATTTACATAAAGCATTAGTTCAAATATTAAGGTATTAGTTACCCCAATTTTGTTATGCCCTCAGTTAAAATTGAATGCCATGTACCCTTGTCTCCCTAGGATTTCCTTTGGCTCTTTAGTGAGAGTATTATAATCAATTGTGAATAATAGAATGGTAGTATAATGCTTAGTCACGCTATGTAATACCCTTGAAATCTTGAAAATGGGAATTTATGATTTGTTGTAATAACTCGTGTTTCTAAAGTTTAGTGGTAATTGGAGTTGCCACTGTTCTTTTAAAATAAAATGAAATGTGAAAATTGGTTTAGATTAGGGTGGATAGTTGGTTTGGGTTGGTGCAGCAAGCACGAGATCTTGTAAAGTGTATGTTCCACCCTAGTCAATTAAGGACCGACGCTTGTGTTTGTCCAGACTGAGCATTAACCGTACAACCACAAGTCTATATGGGTACGACCTAGCTGACTAACTTATGATAGTCTAGTTTAGGTGCCACCAGTGGAAAGTGGGTGCCAGGGATGGACTGGTTATTCACAGTAAGGGACAGGGATTTACTGTACTTATATGGCGCAAAAGGGGGCTTCGGTTCGGGCAGTTAGCCTACCTGCGGTGAAACCTCAGCGGGTAGTATCTAGCTAGATTAGAGTAAGGTAAAGGCTTTGTGATACTTTATCTGGGTCTCATGCCAAAGGAAGCGTGGTGACTTTTAGGATAATTTATCTCTTGTGGGTAAAGTTGTACAACCTCTACAGAGTGTAAAACTATTCGAATAGCCGTGCCCACGGTCAAGGGCGGGCAAGAAATGCATTCACATGGTAGATTTCTGGTTTTGGTTTTAAAATCAAAGTTTTTGTATTCCGAGAGTGGAGGGAACTCTCGGAAGGGTATCCTGGCGGTTGGAGCCAAGGAGAGTGGATGGAACCCGCAGTTTAAACTTGACCAATTGTAATTGGTTAGCTAGTGTTGGTAGATGGAACCTTCACTAGAGAGTTAATGATAGTTCTGTTAAAATGTTTACTTTATTAAATTGATGCCTTTGAAAGTAATTAGTAGTAATTGAAATTAAAACATTGCTTTGTGCAAAAGAACCATATAGCCTTCCTTTGTCAAGCCTTGCATCTATTGCATTTTTCCCAAGACTTGCGGAGTACTTTATGTACTCACATGCTACACTCAAACATAAAAAGCAGAGGAATACGAAGCCCAAGAAGGAGACTACGACTACTTCGCTGGTCTCTTCGACGAAGGATTCCAGGAGTTCTAGGTCGCGTTTCCCCAGTCAATTGCCTGTGGCGTATTGATGGATCTTCATCGAGTTTATCTTTTGCTTCCGCTTTATTTCATGTGTGCGAGGTCTTGAAACCTCAACTGTAATAATGAGACCTTTTCGGTCAGTACTCTCAATTATTGTAATAACACGATGCTGGTGATGTATTCATTTCTGTTTAACTGTGTGCACTAGCTTTGATTTGGGACTAGTGCAGTAATACACAGAGGGTCCGGGTTCGGAAATGTCCGGGTCCCGACAGAGGCCGACTGAATTTTACTGCACATGAAAGGCTGAAATTGCAGATTTCAGGCAAATTGATGAAATACTGCAGTTTCTTTTTGTCTAACTTGGCAAGAACTTATGTTAAACAACATCAAGGCCTTAGGAAACAAAGAGAGATGATCAATAGAGCTAGGGATAAGGATTTGAGCAAAAATCTGAAACTTTTTCAGAGAATGGACAGATTTCCAAATTGCTCAACAATCTTGAATCTTTAGCTCAAGAACTTTTGCAATCAACTTAGCAATGATCTCTGGACTTGAAAACTCATCTCTGGGCATAATCGTTTGAAGGGAAACACAAAGATCTCACAATGTCGTGCCATGAAACCCTAGCTACAGGGAAAAATAGAGGAAAGGCTGAAAACCAAATCTTGGAAAGAAACTTGGCAAAAGAAATGTTTGCTCTTGGGTATTATCTGATCAAGGAGCCTTGAGAACAAACCCAGTTCAGAGCACAAGAATTCCAAAGCAAATCAACCCAAAAATCAAAGTCAGACGAGAGTGAACCATAAATCAGACTTGACATAGAACCAACAAGTGAACCAATCCATCTCAATCATAGAGTTTCTAATATTGATACGAGGAGAGGAATGATTACACAAAGGTTACAAACATCTCACTACATGCTTGAGATGAACACACTCAAGAACTCACCCACTGCCTGAACTTTCTCTACGGGAATGAGCTCTCACTACCGGGGTACCTTCTCCTGCACAGCCACCTCTCTTCTTAAAGCCAACACCATAGCCTCAAGAGGAATTTCAAGAAGTGCAGGCCAACATCCACTCCCTTGCTCCATATACACATGAGGCAAAGAAGTCAACACACACTTTTGGAGGGAAAAACCAGCCTCCAACTCATGGCTTAAGTCAAATCTCCAATTTGCCCCTCAAGCGCCTTCCAAGAAGCTTCCCGCAACCAGTACCTTGACCATCTGGACCTCGACTCCTTCCTGAGTCTAGTCCGTCTGCTCCGTTACACACGACGGCACCCGGCATCCTGACCATCTGGACCTCAGCTCCTCCCTGAGCCTAGTCCCGATCCAATCACCGCTGCCCATCGTGTCCACCCGACACCGACCGAGACCTCTGACTCCACCTGAGTCTAGTCCTGGTCTGTTCTGTCGCACATGACTGCAACCGACCTCTAACCATCTGGACCTTCGACTCCACCATGAGCCTAGTCCCGGTCTGCTCGTTGTTGCCCGTCGTGTCCACCACCAGTAGCTTCCGCTCTGGTTTCTCGTCTCCCAACTCGCAACAACCTCACCAGCCTCGATCATCCTCGGCATCACCGACCGTCTGGACCTCAACACCTCCTGTGTCTAGTCCCGGTCCTCCTCGCCTGACCATGACCTAGCTCCGAAGTCCTGCAGTCACACAGACAAGCAAACCGTCACATAGCACCGCACGAAACAGCATATCAATAATAGCATAAATGAAAGGTACTCAAACCTAGAATACCCAAAACAAACTCAAATTCTCTAACCCAACCGTCAATTACTCATCACAACATGGGGATACCTCCACATGGTCTCTCACTTCTTCTCCCCTCCTCTTTTTTTTTCTTTTTTCCTTCCTCCCCTTCTTTTCTTTTCCTTTCCTTTTTCTTTTCTAATTCGTCGGCGCTCTCTCTCCTGGCTGTTTCCTCATCTCCTAATCCGATCGAACCTGGCGTCGCGCCGCCTCAGCCTCTCCTTGGTCCTGGCACCTCCGCTGCTAGCTCCTCCGTTCGCCTTACCTCCCCTACTCGTTTCTCCCCTCGCACCGTCGGTCCCGATGTGTCGCACCGCCAGCCGTGGCTGTCCTCGTCTTGTCACCCGTCTCTTGCCGGGTTTGCTGCTACCAGATCCGTGGCCTACGGCTCG
This sequence comes from Dendrocalamus latiflorus, assembly GCA_017311315.1. Classification (NCBI taxonomy): domain Eukaryota; kingdom Viridiplantae; phylum Streptophyta; class Magnoliopsida; order Poales; family Poaceae; genus Dendrocalamus; species Dendrocalamus latiflorus. The sequence goes on from CM029640.1 coordinate 12,234,938, forward strand.
GATCTGGCGCCTCCTCCCTCGGATGCGTCCCGGTTTTGTGGTTGATTTGTTTGCTATTTTGATGCGTCGCCTTGCTCCTGGTCGACTCGCCTTGCTTCCGCCTTACGGCCTAGCTTTTGCTATGTGGCTATGGTTTCTCTGTTGGGCTTGGAATGAATGGAGAAGGCAGAACTGAGTGCTGTGTCGGCTATTGTCGTGCTGACTTTCCTATTACTATGTGGAATTTAAAAAGGGCATTATGGTAATTTGGTTTACGTTGGCTGGTTTTTTATATCCTTCAAAAATAACTCAAGTTGTTTATGCTGAGTGATGACCCTACAGTTGTGAGAGGTGCCGACTGGCCCCCAAGCAGTCAGGTATCTCTGTGAACGAATTACCCTGCCCAAAATTAACCTCTAGGGTTCTAACAACAATTTCTTTGCTTTCCTTCCTTTTTCTTTCCCACGGGTATTACATTCTACCCACCTTAACATAATTCGACCCCGAATTCTGGTGCTAAGCAACCCACATGAAGAATACCACGATACAAGCTAACAAAAACAACCCTATCTCGTACCCGTAGAGAACAACTTCGGGTACTTCTCGCTCAGACTGAAGCGACCCCAATACTTTAACATACTGTAACGTGTGGAGCCTCAATACGTTCTCCGATCCCCCCAGAATCCGAATTGGACGGGACTCAAGGATGAGGCCTAACTTAAGGGACAATAGTTCTAGAACAACCCCATGTTATGGATCCCTTAAGTACTAACTCAACAAAGAAAAAGGGAACACATTGCACACTCTACACATAGATTCAATTCTCACGTTATCCTGTGCCTGGTCTAACACGACCAACACACCTCAGCAACCTTTAACGTCTCATGCCTCAGCATAAGGAAATCCCTATTCCTCCAAGATCACTCTCATTGCTTGCACAAAAGAGACAACACTACTTTTGTTCGCAACAAAGAGAGCTCTTCTCTTTCACAAGAGAAGTATCACACAACACTCATAAACCCGACTCGCTTCTACAAAGCAAAGTCTTTTATAAAGGTAAATCCAAACATAAGATCAATCCATTCATCCACAAATAACAACCTTTCTTCCAAACTAGTTGGGAATTCATTCCCCACAGAATATCTCTTCATCACAACCAAACCTTTCAAAAGAGAGAAGAAACCGGACATGAAACCAATCCTCATCCTAACAAACAATATACCACATATATCATGCGAAAATTTCTATTCTTGAAATTAGCCCCTTTGTTTTCAACAAAAGGAAGCACGCTCTTTAATGCTAACAATTAACGCCTTAGCAGAAAAAATCATATAAGAAATGTGGAAACCCCACAACTTCCCACTTAAATCCACTTTCCCCCCAAAGTGAACCTGAATGAATTCCCAAATCAAGGGAACCCAAAATAATCCTTTAAACATCAGTCAATCATTTCAAATACTCATTAAATTGCCATACGACAATTCGTCCTTCCAACACCAATTTATGAGTTACAAAACCAATTCAATCCTAGGGCAATGCTCACATGAATCTAGGGATGCTTTAGTACACGACTCGCAAAGTACTCAAGCAAGCCTCCTGCACCAGCGACATATTGTCGACAGGTAACCCCATATGCCCCATCAAATTTTTATTGGATCCTATCAATTCATTCCCTCCAATACCCTTATTCTCTAGGGTTTCAACTCATGCTCAATTTGCACCATGATGAACTCCATCAATGGTCTACTTCAACTCATGAAACGAATCATTACTCTGACTATTTCCTCAGTTAATGATCACCGAACATGGTGAACATAAAAATCACCCATCTGTACTCAATTCCTCATATCCACAAAATGAGGTAAGCTCCATTCAGGATTTCAGTTAACATCTGATAACTAAATCCTTTAATAGCTCTACTTCAATTTTACTTCAATCTTTTAGCCTCCACTAGCTATCAACAAATCTGAGGCTCAGATGTCCAAACATATTTCAAGGAAACTCTTTCATCCAAAATCTCACTCTTGACACTATCAATGGTTCACCAACTTATATGTGATATTAGTCACATCACTCCCCATAGACGCTACCGGTTGCAGCAACACAATCGGTTTTGCCCCTAAGGCTGATATTTTTCTCGATCAATTTCCCACAAAGATTATGGCATAAGATCAACTCAAAACTCTATTAGCCACACAAATCTTTATTATCACCTCATCATTAACATATCAACCATCCTCACTATAGATCTAAGCCTAACAGAACTTCATGTTATGAATTTAGCATTCATCAACATAAACCTTCCCAAGAATCATCAAACTCTACCACTTTACTATACACAACAACATAGTCATCGCGACAATCTTGTGTGCGACCACACAAGGTGCGGACATAATTCTACAATCAAAAGATCCACTACCAGTTAACAACCCATAATCACCTGATTCCAAGGCACTAACTAAAATCCACCAGCTCGACTCTTTAGAGATAATCAATCACCTAGATTTCAACACATAACATATGTACTCCCGTGAACTACATTTACATTTGTCTTAAGCATAATATCCATCCGTTCTACCTCCATAGGCGTGCTCATAATTTCCCACAAATGCAGTGGCAACTTCACTAACTCATGACTTAGAGATTACTGCCAAATCCCACTAGGACTTTATTAGCTTCATCCCTCAGAATTCAAGTTTCACTCAGCTCTACAACAATTCTTCTCCATTAAATTTAGCTGGAAGATTTATCCGACATCAAGATCCCCATTCTTATCCTCCCAACTAATCCGAATAGAGTTCTAACATTACAACTATTAGAACCTTCCAAAACATCAGTCGTGATTATAATAATCAATCATGGTGCGGGATTGGCGGACTTAGCTTTATAATCATGCACCTATTACTAATTGAAAGGATAACTCCATGAGGGATTTTCCACCAAGACAATGATTAACAAACCTCTTAGCAAGTCTAGATCGCATGGCTAGGTTTATCGATTGGGACCAAAGTAAAACCAGTCATTCAATGTGACTCAACAGTCTAAGCAACCGTAATCACCGACTGGTTCACCAATAATTCAAATCTAACTATTAAGCAGAAATGGATTTGCCTCACGCCGCTACTTCTCATGTAACTACTAAATCCCCATTGGATTCAAATCAACTTCAATCCCACAAACATAACTAAAGTTAATTACTCTCCTGGGTTCTCAAAATTTAGAATTCCATGCCTTACCAGCCTGTTACTTTAACCACCATAAAATACTAACCATACTGATAGGCCAAGATAAACACTTATACCCATTCAAATACCATAGAAGATGTTAACTACTAGGTACAGGGTTGTAACATCCTGATTTTCGGAGCCTTTTTGAAGCTTTTAAAATAAAATTCACCATTTGAATTTTTCTGGAATTAATTAAAGCTTAATTGGAATTTTATTAAATTGAAAGGATTTAATATGATTAAGATAAACATTAACATTTGCCAAGAATATTTTATTTTAGTTCCTTGAGCCTCAAGGGCTTTGTTGGAATTTTTCTGGATTTATTTGCTATTTTCTAGAGCTCAAAATGATTTATTTGAATTTCTGGAAATAGAAAACCCCCAAAAATCCTTGAACCGGCCGGTGGGCCGAAACCCACCGAACCGGCCCAATCCAGCCAGCCCAGCCAGTCGCCCGCCGGTCTGGCCTGCCCCGCCCCATGCCACGTGGCACGCATCCGCCCGCTCCCCGCGCCCGCCTTGACCCCTCCGATGTGCGCCACGCGTCGCCCATCCACCGAGCCACTCGCGCCCGCGCGCCATCTCGGCCGCGCCTTCGTCCGTGCCGCTGACAGGTGGGGCCCACCTGTCAGAGTCGTCCCCGGCCCGGACTCTCCGTCCCCGTCTCCGATTAGAACTCCGCCGCCGCCTTCCGTTTTTCCGCCGCCGTCTCCGCCCCGGACTCGACGTCCGCGCCGCCAGGACTCTTCGCCTCCCGGGTATAAAAGGGGCCCGACCCCCGGGGTTCCCCTCGTCCCGAGCCGCCGCCTCCGCCGCTGCTCACCGCCGACGACGCCCGTGCACCGCGCTCGTCTGACGTCGTCGCCCGTGTGCGCTGCCGCCGCTCGCTGCCGTTCGCCGTCGGTGAGTCCCGCCGCCGTATTCGCCGCCGTCGCCGGTGAGCCTCGCCGTCAGCCGCCGCCATCCCGAACCTCGCCGGGCAGCCCCGCTACCCGGACCGCGCCGCCTCGACCCTCGCCTCGCGCCGTCCGCCGCCAGCTGGACCGCCCCCGCGCCCGCGCGTCCCCTCGCCTTCCCGTGGATCGAGTCCACCGTGCGCCGAGCCACTGACAAGCCGGGCCCACCGGTCAGTCATGGTCCATAGACCGAGCCACGTCAGCCCTAGGTTGACCTGTCAGCCACGTCGGCGCCACCTGTCACGCCACGTCAGCACCCGAGCCACCCAGAAGCCACGTCAGCGTGCCACGTCACCTTGCCCAGTCAGCATGCCACGCAAGCCGACCCGTCAGCCCTAGGGCCCAGTCAGCAGATGCGTCAGCAAGCCCAGTCAGCCCGTACTGTGCCGTGCGCCGAGTCCACCGTAGACTCAGCTCTCCATGCGCCCGGTCCACAGCACAGTGCACTTTTCCAATTTTCCCGATTTTCTTTAGATCCAGATTTTCCAGAGCCCCGTTCTCCCTCGTCCTAGCTCCGATTGACCCGATTCTTTTTCCTAAATTCATCTAAAATTGAGCTCTATGTTTTGGTTCAGGTTTGAGAATTTTTGGAGTTCCTTTGAATTTTTATTTGAATTTATTTTTGTCTCTTTGTTTCGTTTTCTCTCTCGTTAGATCACGCGTTCGAGGGAGCCGCCGTCAGATTTGAAGATCAAGAGCCGTCAGCTGAGCAAGGCCAAGGCAAGTCGTGTCCTTTGATCATGTTGAACCCAGTTTGCAATCTATTATTTAATTATTTTGTTTTAAATTATCTTGCATTGCTATTTTTATTCAAACCCTTGTATTGGTAGTTAATGACCTAATTGATTATTTCCTCCTTGATAATTTGAATACCATGATTCTATTGTCACCATAGGATGGGAAATTATTTAGTGATGCAATACTAGTTGTCACATGGGTGGTACGCTTATTTTGCTTAGCCATGCTTATTCTAGTACGTTGGGTTATCATCACATGTGTCAATTAATCTTGATTTAATGATATACTTGAACGTGGTGGTCAACCACAGTTATAAAATTTGAGTACCAAGACATGGGTAGTGTCATTGGTGTTGGTTATACAAAATTGGTTTTCACTTGGGCGATTGATCGTGCAGTAAAGGGGGTGCGAGAGGCACATGGGATGTGGATGTTTCGCCTGGGTAATTCTTAAGGACTTAACTTTGTGCGCCATTGATCTGAGCTTTATCGTGCAAACCACATGTCTAGTATGGGATAGACCTGGCATAATAATTTGTGAAGTCTCCACTTTGGTTTTACTACTGATGTTGTTGTGGCGCAAGAGGGGGTGAGAGGCGAAACCTTAGCGAGTGGGATCAGGTGGAGATGGATCATTGTAAAAGCCTTGTTGTGATTTCCTTAGCGCGAGGCTAATCACATCGTGTGGGTACAGTTGTGCAACCTCTGCAGAGTGTAAAACTATTCGAATAGCCGCGTCCTCGGTCATGGACAATGCTCGGTGATTTCACACGAGGGGTAGAGTTTTCATAAAAACCTGGTTGGGTTAAGTTGGAGAGTGAATGGTTAGTTCACTGGTGGTTCATTTCATGGATCTTGGTTCATGGTGGATTCCTTGGGTGAATGGCTAGTTCACTTGTGGTTGGTCTCAATTCCTTTGGTTACTTATTTATTATCATTTATAAAGATGCTCTTCAATCTATGTATGATATTTACTTCAAATTGTTGCTTTATGCAAAAGTAACCCTTCAGCCATCCATTGTTAAGCTTTGCATATTATATTGCATTCATTTGTTACAAACGGCTTGCTGAGTACCAATGTACTCACGGCTTTATGCCCCTGTTGCTCAGTTGAGAAGGAGGAGTATCACCAGCAGGAGGTTCCAGAAGGAGAGTACTTCGACGTCTTCGCGGATTAGGCTTCGTTCTCCACTCGATAGCCTGTGGGCGTGTCGATTGGCTGCTGCGCTTTCTTTTGGATTTCCGCTGCTAGTTTTTGTTAAGCCCTTCGGGCTAGTCTATTGTAAGCTTGACCATAAGGTCGTACTCTGATGATTATTAATAATATTTGAGTCTTTTCTTAGTAAATCATGATATGTTCGATATTTCATCTTTGTTTATACTGTGTGCACTAGCGTGATCCTGGACTAGTGCAGAATACACAGGAGAGTCCGGATTTGTATATTCGGGTCTCTACAAGGGTCCTTCCAAACCTAACTACCACATAACATCAACATCAACATATACTACTACAACCTCCAACTTCAAATGCACAGAAGTACACACTTCAGCTACGTGTTACCAAACTCAGAAGTTTATACAAAACACACCACTGCTACAACTATAATGTCACCTAAACTTTCAAACAAGAGATGCTTGGATTTCAGGTAGTGCCGAAGTAGTGAGAGATCCGACCCTCTGCTATGGCGGCACCAGAAATGATGGCGCTGCAGCATGCTGAACTGGAACAATTGGTGCGGGATGCCAGAAATACACAGTAGGTGGCACCCAAGGAGGAGGTTGCGATGCAGATATTGGCTCCCACTTGATGATACTATAGGGGTTCTGATGACAAACCCACTGCATGTGGCCCGATCAACTACAATGTTGACACTTTCCCATCCAAGAACATTCGACAGCACGGTGCCCTCCACCGCACTTGAAACAGATTATACCTTGCCCTGGGACAGGACGATATGGATATGTTGGGGTCGTTGGGGAAGAACGAGGTGTTGCAGAAGGAAACAACCTCGGGTGAAAGGGTCGAGTCAATGATGGAGAATGTTGGCCCCTCTGAAATCTCTTGGGAATGGGTCGCTGAGAAAACCTGCCTCCACCCTCAAAGTTCCCTTTCTTTAAAGCATAGTGACACTCCTGTACTTGTTGACGAAGCGTTTGAACCTCTCTCCGAATATTTCACAACTCGGCTACCGAATCTACTAGAACACCAGCGACTGGTTGAACTGCCGAAACGACATCCTCACCCACATTACCAATACTCTCCTCAACTAGAGGTGGTGGCACTGTCGGCCCACGCCCGCGACCACGACAACGACATACACCATGACCATGACCTCTACCCTTTGGCATGTCCTCTGCACCCCAAACAACCAACAGCACAATCAATTCTCAAATATCCATCGCACACCATGAGTAATCAAAGATGCTGCTAATGGAACGTGGATGCAATGCTGAACCCAATCCCAACCTATTGTGCACCAGAGTGTGTCAAGTTTTAATTTAACCATTAGACCTAAGTTTGGTTTTTTTTCACCATGGACCTAATGCCCGCTCTGATATCAATTGTAGCACCCCCACCCCTCCCTGAGCCCAAAATGCTACCACCTACTCTATAATGCTACCAACTCCATCTTCTGCCGTTGGTCCTGCAAAGCAATTCTTTTATTTAAATATCAACCAAATGACAAAAGTCGATACGCTTAACACTAAGCGCAGCAGAGGTATAAATTTGCTAATTACCAAAAAGGTATTCAACCATTCAAGGCTAAATATGTCAATTGTAGATGATATGTGAATTATTATTGCTCGTGAAACAACTGTGTTACTCCCGCCTGTACATGTCGCCTTCAACAGATACCTAAAATCATCAACAAAGCAAGGGTGAGTCCGAGGACTTAGCAAGCACACAATAAAACAGTAATATCACTTTAGCAACTCAATCGATTTCATGAACCTAAGCTGTAAATTAACTCTATAACTGCAAACTGTAAATCAAATCCGTAACTATAAACTATAAATCCAATCTGTAATTGGAAACTATAAATCAATTCTATGTTGTTGGGACAGTAATCATCAAATCACATTTATGAACTGTAGCCCAGAATTCTTTGGGTTTCCTCCCTGTCTCCTATTCATTTCCTACAATGCAATGTGATGCAATGCACCTCTATATGAAGCTTATACTGGTATAGTGGAGTTGCTTCACCCGTCGGTGAAACCCCTCTGCCTCCATCCCTCGAGGTGCCTACCGAAGTAGGTCTCGATTTTCCCACCGTTGTGGGAGGCCTACCATCGTAGGTCCATGAGTGCAATGCATAATGCACCGCTGTATGCTGCTTCTACCGGTATAGTGGAGTTGCTTCACCCGTCAGTGAAACCCCTCTGCCTCCATCCCTGGAGGTGCCTATCGAAATAGGTCCTGTTATTCCCATCGTGTGGGATGCCTACCGTCGTAGGGAATTCATGATGCTCATGGTGCAATGGAAATGCAACTTTCTTCAAACGTTGATATTCAATCATAGGCATCACTCATCGCAATATAGTTAACAGATAATTTGGGACATCATTTCATAACACGACATAAATCATGGCATAAAACAAATACTAGGCATTCATCACAATCTACTATTCTACCATGCACTTGCCTGATTGTTCCCGTGGACGATGCGTGGAGGAGCACCAAACCAAAACCTCCACTTGAAAGCATCACCCAAACCCTCAACTCAACATTACAATTCACACAAGCATGCAAACAACAACGGTTCTACGTGTGTAGACAACCAACTATGTTCCTACGCGCAAACCCGATACCAATAACCTCTCTCTTACCGGACATCTTCCCGATGCCCAAACGATCATAATTTAATGATAATCATCTATAATCGCAGATAAATCTTAATTACATGTCTACCATTTTCTCTCTTTATTTCCCCCTCTTTTCTTTTCTTCTTCTCCCCTCCTCTTTTTTTCCTTTTTCCTTCCTCCCCTTCTTTTCTTTTCCTTTTTGTTTTCTTTTCTAATCTGTCGGCACTCTCATTTCTTCCGCGCTCTCTCTCCTGGCTGTTTCCTCCTCTCCTGATCCGATCAAACCAGACACAGCGCCTTTGGCTCTCCAGCGCCGCACCACCTCGGCCTCTTCTCAGTCCAGGCACCTCCACTGCCGGCTCCTCCATGCGCCTCACCTCCCCTACTTGTTTCTCCCTTGTGCCGTCGGTCCTGCTGCGCCGTGCCGCCTTGGTGCCACTAGCCGTGGCTGTCCTCGCCTCGCCGCCCATCTCTTGCCAGGTTTGCTGCTACCAGATCCATGGCCTACAGGCCGGATCTGGCGCCTCCTCCCTCGAATGCGTCCTTGTTTTGTGGTTGATTTGTTTGCTATTTTGATTTGGTTCAATTTGGTTTGCTCATGATGTTATAGGCATGGAGGTGAGCTGCTTTGGCTAGTCACAGTCGAGCTAGAAGCCGCCTGCACACTGGGGGAGTGCGCAGTGGTGGTTGGGTGCATTGCTACACCGATGGTAGTGCACCGCCGCTGGTCTTCATCTATGGTAAACCTCCTCGGTACTATTTACTCACTCTACTCTCTTCTTCTACCTCTGGTTGGTGCTCTCTGTGCTAGTCCCCTGGTGCCCTAGTGGTGCTCGGTGACAAACTACTGGTGGCTTGTTGTCTATAGTTATGCAAGGTTTACTATTGAGAAATTGATGCTATTGCTATGAATAATTGGTGGGCTACCTTTGCCGGTCGATGGTCGAGTTGCTTTTAGGAAGGGATAGGAAGTTGATTGTGGCTATGATGAGGACATCCGTTCCATAGATACAACTGTGCCAACTCCACAAACTGAAACTATGATACAAGGACCAATAACTCGAGCACGAGCACGTCAACTTAACCATCAGGTGAATGCGTTCCTAACTTTGCATACAAATGTTTCAAACAATGGCATACTACTTAATTCTTGTGATGATTTAATTGTCATTAGGAACCATGGTGAAGAACCACTTGAGCTTAAGTGTAGAAGTGGAACCGTCAAGCGCAATCCAAGTCCTGTTCGCGAGTTTGATTCAGATTCGCCCTTTGCAATAGTGTCTACTTCAAACGGCCATAACTTTTGATCCAGAAGGCTTCTCGGGGCCCATGAGTACTCGTTTGAAAGCTCTTGAAGTCTACTTTCAGATGGATCTAGTCTCACCTCCAAACTCCATCTGAGCAGATCAGAAACTGTGAAAGAAGACACATTACTTTTTCAGTCCGAGTCAAAGTGGGCCGAGGGCCTTGTAACTTAGACTATTTGGACCGGTACTGTTCGCATGAATAGTATCACGGCTGCATGAACAGTAACTTTGAATAGTATCACATCCCTTTTCATTAGATAAGTGCGGCTTTCCCCTCCCCTATTTAAGGAGGTCGCACCCCTTTAGTTTTTCTCGGATTTTTCTTAAGAGATTATTCTGCTTAGCAGTTTCGCCGCATGTTCGGTTGAGAAACCCCAATTTGTGAACTTAATCTTTATTCGCAATATAATTTCAGATTGCATCTTGAACTCTCTTGCTTGTGTTCTCAATTCGCTTGCAGGAGATAGCCTTCTTGGCGAGGTCAATCGTGTTCGGCACGGTTGATAACCAACGGAGCAGTGGTGTAGTGATTGCGAGGGGTTCGATCTATTTTGTTCGGAGCCTTTGGATCATCAACGTCGAGTTCTCCACAATCGACTTATCAGTACCTCTCGGAAGATCGGGCCATCGTCACATCAGGCTATCACTTTCTCGGTTGCTTGGGTGTCGCTTGGTGGTGACCTCCTCCTAGGGTTGACGGTCTCGTGGCCTGCGGTCTGGCCTCTTGCCGTCGCCATCGCCTTGCCCTTGGTCGGCTCGCTTTGCTTCCGCCTTACGTCTTGGCTTTTGCTACGTGGCTATGGTTTCTCTGTTGGGCTTGGAACGTATGGGGAAGGAAGAACTGAGTGCTATGTTGGCTATTGTCGTGCTCTTACTTCCTTCTCCCTTTTCCCCTCTTCGGTTGGCTGTGCTGTCTGGTTTGTAGCCGTCCCTTCTCGGAGGCGTGCACTGTCTCTGTGACTGTGGCCTTGCTGGCTCTCCTGTTACTGTGTAGAATTTAAAAAAGGTATTATGGTAATTTGGTTTACGTTGGCTGGTTTTCTATATCCTTCGAGAATAACTCAGGTTTGTTTGTGCCGAGTGATGACCCTACGGTTGTGAGAGGTGCCGACTGGCCCCCGGACAGTCAGGTATCTCTATGAATAGACTACCTTGCCCGAAATTAACCTCTAAGGTTCTGACGGCAATTTCTTCACTTTTCTTCCTTTTTCTTTCCCACAGGTATTACAGTTGTGTTGTGTAGTGGACCGATTTATTGTAGTTCTATAGTTGTACGAAGTATGTAAGTGAAGTATGCGTGACCCTCTGGATCTGTAGAACATATGAACTATTTTTGTTGGACTTGTAGAACATATCAACACGTTTTATTCCTGTTTTTACATATTTGCATGCGACCTGAATCTCCTCTTTTTATGTCTTATTATGGGTATGAACTTATTAATAGGTCTTTTTGCGGCATTAAATCTGATTGAACACCTTACATTAACATCGCCAAGTATTGATTCCAAAAGTGTACATGTATCTCACTTGAAGATTGGATTGATGGTTCGTATATGTTACCATTTTACCATAGGAGTAGGGGGCCAAAAATTTGCACTTAATCATACCCTATCATGCACCTTGTAACTCACATCGTAACTACAAATTTATGTTCAGTTTGAAACCTTACTGTCATTGCAAATTAGTTACCGTGCGTACACAAGGAGTTTTCATAATCTACCTCCATGATTATTAAATTTCTCTCCGTACATACACCAAACCCATCAAACTTTCCATTTCATAATTAGTTTTTATTTCCAAACTTCTGTAAAAACTCGTCAAATTGTAAAAATGCATGGTGAAGACTCTATCGTCAGTGCAATTGGCGATATAGCTTTTGTTGCTAATTAGCCTGGTGACTTTGCCAATCCAATCGGCAAGTAAAGTTATGTCATCACTCGAATGGGCGGGAGGACTTCTACCGCCGATTGTATTGGCTACAGAAGCTACATGCTGCCACCAAGGCTGCAACATCAGCTCCACATCAGTATATCGCCATTCCAAATGGCGAGAGAGCCATGTCATCATTTCAAACAGCTACAGAGGGTTATTTTGGCAATTTTTCCTGGTAGAAATTTATTTTTATAATATTAATAAAATAATGCATTTTTTAAAAAATTCAAGACATACAGTGCGTTGACCTCAAAAAAGAAAGGAGCTGATTGGCGTAAAAAAAAAGGAACTGATAGATTGCATTGCAAGCAGAAGCTTCTGTGCTCCGTTGATAAGACTGGCTCGCCCTTGTACTGTTGTACATGGCATTGGCTCGTCGACGTCGTTGTATCAGAGTTATTAAAACCTCCCCCGGTCTGCTCACGCGAGAGCGTTTCACACGCCCGCGGAGGCCTTCGCGCGGCGACGCGTGGCGAGGCTCCCGCTGGCGACCACTCCCTCTCGCGCTGGCGCCCGCCCGAACCCCGCCTTCCCCCCTCTCGCAGTCTCGCGCGTACGCAGCGCCCTTGCCCATGCCGCCCGTGCCTCCATTCCACCTCCCCCCTCCTCCCCCGCTCCCCCGCCGCCTCCTCCCTCCCCCCCCCCCTCCCCCGCTCCCTCGCCGCCGCCCCCTCCTCCCCCGCTCCCCCGCCGTCTCCCCCGCTCACCCGCCGGCTGCCGCTTCCCCCCTCCTCCCTCCTCCTCCCCCCTCCCCCGCCGCCCCCTCCTCCCTCCTCCTCCTCCTCCCCCTCCCCCGCCGCCCCCTCCTCCCCCGGTCCCCCCTCCTTCCCCGCTCCCCCGCCACCTCCCCCCAACCCCCTCCTCCCCCGCTCCCTCGCCGCCTCCCCATCCCCCGCCGCCGCCGCGGGATGGGATGCTCGCAGGGGTGGATGGACTCAGCTGCGGCCGGATCCGGTCGGCGCGGAGGCGGAGGGGGAGGCGCCGAGGCCGGAGGGGGAGGCCGGATCCGGTCGGCGCTGAGGCGGAGGGGGAGCCGCGGAGGCCGGAGGGGGAGGCCAGAGCCCAGAGGCCGGAGGGGGGGCCGGATCCGGTTGGCACAAAGGCGGAGGGGGAGCCGCGGACGCCGGATGCTCGCGGGGGTGGATGAACTCAGCTGCGGCCGGATCCGGTCGGCGCGGAGGTGGAGGGGGAGGCGCCGAGGCCGGAGGGGGAGACCGGATCCGGTCGGCGCTGAGGCGGAGGGGGAGCCGCGGAGGCCGGAGGGGGAGGCCAGAGCCCAGAGGCCGGAGGGGGAGGCCAGATCCGGTCGGCGCCTCCCCGGATTTTCCGTCGCCCCCTTGCGCTCCTGCTCTCTCTCTCCTCACGTCCCCGTCCCGTCGTCGCCCATACCCTGCCGCGCCCACTCCCTTCGGCCATTCCGGCCATGCGCCGTCCACTCCACCGCCCATGCCACGCTGAGCTCAGCCACAGCTCACCGCATGGCCTCTCTCTCCCTTCCACGGCTATAAAGGATTCCTGGTTGTAGGATTCTTTTGCAGGAAAGCATGTTTCTTCCCCCCTCTCCACCTTTGTGATGCATTGAACAAGAGCTGGGAGGGAATACTGATAATTTTGTAATGGCTGAGTGTTCCTTGGCAACACTGAGAGGGCAGTATCGAGGGAGATGGATCCAATCCAACAGCAGACTGCCCCCAAGGAGTATCTCAGTTAGGATTTCAAAGAGGTAGCTTTACTTCTGTGTTCTCTTGTTCTGCATCATATTGAGTTGTTGGGTTGTATACTTGTAATTCATTTTTGCTTTTTCGTTATCTGCAGGAACTACATTCGCAAGATTCACCTTCCATGTCAGTCCAATTCAGCCAGAGAACGGAAAAGCGGCGCATATATGCCTTTTGGTTTTCATGGAAGGGGTTACAGGATGGAAACTGCAGTTAAATGTTATTTCTTGCAATCGCTGATGGATTCGGAATGTATGGTCCCACCAAATTTATTGTTGCTTTCCGATGAAGCTCTTCTAACTATTAGCATAGTGTTTGCGTATTTGGCTGGAGTTGTACCCTCTGGACAGGCATTTCCTCACACCAGAAATCATCGTACAGCACCAAGCTCCTCTGATTCTGGTAGGTAAGAGTAGCTGCTTAAGTATCTCAAAACGTTGGTTTGACAGGAAAAAATTCTAATGCATTTTTCTTTTGCAATTGTTAGAGATGTGAAATGTTTGCCTGACAGGACTACTGGGTTTGACCCTAGCGATACGTGGAGTGAAGTGAGAACTAAACTTTCCAAAGCCTTACAAGCAAATGGTCAAGATGCCAGTTTGGATAGCAGAGATGATGAACTCAAGAACGATAGGAAAAATTATCCTTTGAGTATGCTTACAATTCATGGTGGTCCCAGGTTGCGGCTTCTTCTGGTTACCTTTCAGCTCCTTGAAATGGAGGCAAGAAATACACCATAAACTTTTTCTTTATAATCTTCTGGGTATTATTACAGATGAATACTTAAGATTGTCTGTGCATACTTCACTTAGTTTAGATAAGCTACTACCCAAGGTTGCAAAAAAATAGTTTATAGCGGCATTTAGAGGGGGGGGGGGGGCGATTTTACATAGTTAAAATAATTAATTGAACGTAGAGGATACATCTACACTATATAGGACTAATGTTTATCAATAGTAAGAATGGCCAAAGCAGATGAACTTTAAGTAGCAAACTCAAATGCATCATTATGGAATAGGCAAATATGGTCTTTAAGTTCAACAAGAGTCACAACTCACGAAGTGAACCTTAGTGGGCTGAGCAGCCTGGGCCAAAACTTCTCCACAAAGCTTAATTAAGAGAAGTGACTGATATTGGCACTATATTGTCGATGGCACCACACGATATATTGCTGATAAACACGATAAATCAGGAAAAGTCACAAATTATGATATTTGTATGAAATTTTAGCACCGGGGCTAATTTTGATATCACCAGTATTTGCAACCTTGCTACTACCTGAGCTTTTTTTTGGCTAAAATGGCGACACTGTCCTTCTGTAGGTTTTTGTTGGTTTCAAGTAGCATAGTAGCCTATGTTTTATCATTGTTTTCTTCATTATTGATTGTCTATTTGACTGGTTGTGCACTAGAACTTCTCGACTAAACTGCAGTCAGTGTCCATATTTATTTTTCCTTCTAAGTGGCAATTGACCCAATTCTTTTAAGTTGTATAACATGTTAGAATTACATATGCTGAGTTGCTTTAAGGTGGTCTGGTCTCATGCAGGTAAGAAATTTCTCTAAAAGTTCTGAACTTGTTGACGGGATCAGGTGGTTGCAAGTATCAACTGTGTTGATTGATGGCTTGATTCAACCAGCATTTATGAAATGGATTGAAGAAGAACAAGCCTTGGAAAATGGCAAGATCAATGAAGTATGTCATCATTTTGAACTGCCCTGCATTTAAACATATTGGCTAATGGCTATGCCCCCAATTCTCTGATGTGTTTTTCTATTCTAGAAGCTTATGACGATAATAAGTAGCAAAATAAAGGAGGATGGCAGGGTCTTGAAGAGGTTCAACATATTAGGGAAAATTGAACTGTGGTCATGGTTTAATAAATCAAAAAGAGGTTGAAGTATCATGGCAAGGCGCGCGAAGCG
Organism: Dendrocalamus latiflorus; assembly: GCA_017311315.1. Classification (NCBI taxonomy): domain Eukaryota; kingdom Viridiplantae; phylum Streptophyta; class Magnoliopsida; order Poales; family Poaceae; genus Dendrocalamus; species Dendrocalamus latiflorus. Next base: position 12,250,522 of record CM029640.1, read on the forward strand.
CGCCCAATGTTCTAGTAGCCTAAACGCCATGACCAATTGACTAAGACCAGGAAGCAAATCGTCTACTACATGTTCCTTTTCTTGCCTCTCCTGCTGCTCAAGCTCAGGAGGAAGAGGGATGACGGAGATGGCGCTGACCAGAGGCTGCCCCCTGGCCCGCGGCGGCTGCCGGTCATTAGCAGTCTTCACCACCTCATCCGTAAGCCACTCACGCACTGCACCATGGCCGAGCTTGCGCGCCGGCATGACGCACCTCTTATTTACCTCAAGCTTGGCGAGCTCCTCCTCGTCATCGCCTCATCTGCCGAATGCACGACGCCGCATTCGCCTCTTGGCCATGGATCCCCAGCCTACGGCCGATCACGGAGGCAGGTGACATGGGGCTGGTGTTCGCGCGCTAAGGCTGTTAGCACAGCGCAGATTAAACGCGCACGAGTGGCGAACGAATAAATATAGGAGAGACGTTTTTTTATGGCAACACATGTCTTTTCTTCTTTCACTGTTATTCACTTACTTATCAATTTACTCAATAGATTACATGGCTTAAATAAGCATCACGCGGTCACACAACTTGTACTCCACACACCCAGTAAGTCCACTAGCTAACAACTAGTACCTACTCTCATGCCACTGTCCAGGATTTCCTCTACAATCTGCACGACTTGGCCAACTCATTCTTTATGTGTCGACAGATAAACCTCAACCGAGTCAAGGAAGATGATGAGCTGACACTACTTCTTTCTTTATGTGTTGACGAGGCGCCAGGTTTGGTGATGTTGAATGAGAAGAACGTAGTTCCTAAACTACACAAGAAGGAAAGCAACGACGATCACACTGCTTGGTGGTACTTGGATAATGGAGCATGCAATCACATGACGGGAGATTGCTCTATGTTCTATGGGCTCGACGAGAAGATTTTAGGCAAAGTCAAGTTTGGCGACGGCTCTATGGTACAAATAAAAGGCAAAGGATTGATGATGTTGCAATGCAAGAACGGCGATCGGAAGTTACTGATCGAAATTTATTTTATATCGAGTCTGTATAACAACATACTTAGTTTCGGATAGATGACAGAAAAAGGGTGCAGGGTGGTGCTGCAGGATGAGTTCTGAGAGACCATGTGGAGGTATCCCCATGTTGGTGATGAGTAATTGACGGTTGGTTTAGTGAGTTTGAGTTTGTTTCGGGTATTCTAGGATTGAGTACCTTTACTTGTGCTATTATGGATTATGCTGTTTCGTGCGGTGCTATGTGACGGTTTGCTTGTCTGTGTGACTGCAGGACTTCGGAGTTAGGTCATGGTGAGGCGAGGAGGACCGGGACTAGGCACGGGAGGTGTTGAGGTCCAGACGGTCGGTGATGCCGAAGATGATCGAGGCTAGTGAGGTGGTTGCGAGTCGGGAGACGAGGAACCGGAGTTGGAGCTACCGGTAACGGTCACGACGGGCGACGACAAGAGAACCAGGACTAGACTCAGGGAGGAGTCGGAGGTCCAGACGGTTTGGAGGTCGGTTGCGGTCGTACGTGACGGAACAGATCAGGACTAGACTCAGGTGGAGTCGGAGATCTCGGTCGGTGTCAGGTGGACGCAACGGGCAGCGGCGAGTGGACCGGGACTAGGCTCAGGGAGGAGTCAGAGGTCCAGGCAGTCAGGATGCCAGGTGCGGTCGCGTGCAGCGAAGCGGACCGGACTAGACTCAGGGAGGAGCCGAGGTCCAGTCAGTCAAAGGTGCCGGTTGCGGGAAGCTTCCGGGAAGGTGCTTGAGGGGCAAATTGGGAATTTGACTCAAAAGATGATCTCTTAATGAAGGTAAAAAGATCATCAAACCGGGTTGTACAAAATTTCCCTGAAGACTTGTAAATCAGACTGTCTGAAGAGTAGCTGGGGGATCTAGATGAGGAGCGCAGCGGGAGGCGCACATGCACATGCAGAAGCAGGAGAGAATGCAAGAGGCGCATGCATAGGAAGCCAATGTGGCGGGGCAGGTGTGCATGCAGGCGAGCATGCAGTGGGCTTAGAGGCCTCGGGTGGTCTATGTTCGGGTGGACGAGGTGCAGCAGCAGTAGGAGGTGCACACACGCATTCAAGCAACATGCGTGCAGCTGATGCAAAGGGAGGTCGAAGCAGCGTGAAACAAAACCAAATTTCAAAAAGGATTTGAATTCTTGTTTGATCTTGATTTCTTCTGAACCTTGGCCCAATCTTCATCCATCTCAGCCATTCACACCGTGAAATCTCTGCCAAGCCATCCTCTCCGTCCTTCCTCGCGCATAACTGTTCATGGTCCGAAAAATCATCACCAACCAGATCTTTTCGCCACCGCACCTTCCCGGTCCTTTCCCATCGCTGCCACGCCACTGCAAACAGTTAGAGACTGTACTACCTCGCCCTTCCCGCTCTGACACCCTCTTAATTGCTCCGGCCGCACGTCAGGGCAGCCAGCAAAGCCCCCCCCCCACCTCTGCTCTTCCTGCTCTCCCTCCCGCACCACAAAAATCTTGCGCCCTGAGCTCACTGCTACCAGCACAAGCCGTCGTACACCAAATGGGATTTTTTTTCCTATTCCTTGCCTTGTTGTCTTCGGCCTTAACACCTCTCTGTGCTGGCTGTGTCTTCTGGGGCTTTCCTGGGTATGTCGTGGGGTATGTCGTGGCTACACTATGCTGTGCATTCTAAATGTACCTTGCTGTCTCTTACTGTGTTGTCCTGCCTTGCTGTCCCTTACTATGTCGTGTTCAATTTTTCTTTCCCACGGGTGTTACAACAATTGCTTTGTATATCCCTTTGTAGTCTTGCACATTGCAGCTAAAAATACTACAATGTTAATTGTTAGTTCTGGTGTGTTTTTAGAAACTAACAGGGTGATAATAAAGCATTAGTTATAGATCGCAACTTCCACGTCCAGCTCTCATTTTTTATGTTATTACATCTGTTTCTGATAACTATGATAACAAAATGAGTCAATGCAAGCCTTGTCTTTGTGACGGCAGAATATCTCAAATAAAGGTATACAGCTAGTTGCTGATAATCATCAAGGACTAAAGAAGTTGAACATAACAAGGTACGGTTAGATGTAGGGAGCACATCCATCACTTCATTCTTAAAGTTCATCAAATGTTTACTGGGATCATTGATGTTCCATGAATTTGGTGGGCTTGGGCAAGAAACAGAATTTGGACAACTGTATATTCTGAGTGATATATTTTATAGGTGCATTAAGTTGACAGATGATGGATTTCAAGAAGTGCTTTCAGAAATGTTCTTCTCTTGAAAGCTTGAACATTTATGCTCTTTCGAGGTAATATGGAAAAATGTCTACAATAGATAATACTGTCTAGCAGTGAATTGGAGCATCCACTGCTACAGACAGTCCTATCATACACGGTTCCTAAACCGTCTGTGTTTATGTGTCAATGATAATAGGTGGTTATCCCAGACGGCTCCCAAGCCGTCTGTGATAACTTACATTACAGACGGTTTTTGAGAAAAAACCGTATGTGATAGTCGAGTATCACAGATGATTTTTCTCAAAAACCATCTGTGATATTGTGTATATCACAGACGGTTCAATGTTCCTAACCGTCTGTGATATACAAATATCATAGATGGTTGATAATAAAGACCGTATGTGATACTGGACTATCACAGACGGTTTTGTTAATTACCGTCTGTGATATACACAATATCACATACGGTTAATAACAAAGGTTGTCTGTGATATCGTTCATATCACAGACGGTTTTCAACACCGAACCGTCTATGATAGCTATTGCAACATCAATTCATTTGCCATTTTTCGGCTAGCCTCAGGATATGCTAGCCATACCCTCTGAAAACAAGCTACATCACGTATATAGCACAGATGAATGAAACAAACGGCCAGCAGATCACACACACACACACACACACACACACACACATATATATATAGAATGAAAATCGTTACATAGATCTGACAAATGAATTAAATTGAATGAATTGTTTGATTAAGCACAATTGAGTGATTTGTACAATTGAATGCAATGTTTCAACATCTAAATATCACCATTGCTGGGGTGGAACTCTTCAGTCTTGTTTATGACCTCTGATAGCAAGAATTGGGAGAGGTGTCCACGAATTTTGACGAGTTTGTCGAGATCATATGCACTTTCGTCAAAGTCCACCCGCTGTCTCTAGGAGCAATGTTAAGTCATTAATTAGCATGTGTGTATATGTATATACATATATATATATATAATTTGAAAATAATAATTACTGAAAGGTTCACAAACCTCTGGATCATTCATCTTGGTGTCCATGATTTCCTTTATATGGTGGCAAATGCAGAATCCACATATGTTGCCCTGCAGTTACTGGTGGCGCTACAAAAATAGAATTACATATATAGGTATTTTCAATTCTAGAGGCATTATAACATCAAGTCACTGGATTGTTGTGTTGTAGCGGGTACCGGAAATCACGTGTTGTGTTGCAGCGTGTCACTGGATTTGTTGTGTCTCCCTCCTAGGGCAACATAAGCGATAAACGACCTACGTGATTCAAAAAAGTTAGCCTCGGCCATTGCAAACGAAGGAAAGATTACAATAGAGTTATGTATGGAGGAAATGAGTTTACCTATTAATTACTTCTTGCACACGACTGAAGTCGTGGTTGCTCCTAAGTAGGGAATCAAGGTATATTATCTTGCTCCACTTTGGTACAATCACAATCAAAATCCAGTGAGACCTAGTCATGTGTGTCGCCATAGTGATTAATCCTAAGTTTATGCTGCATATGAAGTACAAATGAAACTTGTGTGGCAACTAGTGAAGCACTTACCCTTGGTTGAAGGGTAGCATGATGTACTCCTTGTCGCTGTGAGCAATCAATACCCTCGTTATGTAATCTTGCACGAAGGATGCATTTTTGTTGATTGATTGCTCGGAGACCAAGTGTGGGTCGAGAAAACTCATGGCGGATGAACATTCTCATAGGCACTGTAGCATTGTGAACAGTAATCGCGTGGTACTATAGCGTGCATGTCACGTGAATAGTATTCACGTGTGCCCTATGGGTGTTATCTATTTAGTTATTTTCCTTATTGTTTGGATTTATTTCCTTTTAGATTATTTCCATATATTAGAGATAAGTTTAATATTATTAGGGATTAGTTTCCTTGATATAGGGATATGTTTTTTAGGGGTCAAATCTAGCCATCCCTATAAAAGGAACAACATTGTACCTATTATCATTAAGCAAAGGAATAAACAAAGTTCCCTGGTCTCCCTCTCTTCTTTAATAGGCCTTAAGAGCCCTAGTGGTGGCATGGCCAGCCGATCAAGGGCAAGTGCCCTATGCTTAGTCCTCGGACCGGTACCACATCATTTAAAATGTTGTGGTATGGGTCCGAGGACCGAGGGTAGGGTAGTCACCCTTGATCGACCAGCCATGTCGCCACCATGACTCTGAGGTCTGTTGAATGAGAGAGAGACTAGAGAACTTTGTTTATTTCTTTGTTTCCTGATAATAGGTACAATGCTGTCCCTTTTATTGGGATGGCTAAACTTGACCCCTAAGAAACATATCTCTATATTAAGGGAACCAATCCCTAATAGTAGAAAACTTATGTCTAATACATGAAGATAATATAAAAGGAAATAAGTCCAAACAATAAGGAAACTAATTATTATATTCAAAATCCACGATATATCAGTGAAACCACCCAAATTCGCACACGCTACAGTACCCGCAGGTACTGTTCACGTGTTGCTACAGTACCCACGGTTGCTATAGTGCTCACGGTGTTTTTCGCTTGCCTGCTGCATGTACTTCGAGGTCCTAGACCATAACATTAGACCACTTGTGGTGAGACAGTTCATCCTCGAGCTATCAGGTGGCGGCCATAGTTGATGTCCTTCGTAATCCCATGTCGACGAGAGGGTACGATAACCTTCTATCGTATGGAAGAAAATTAGTGAAGCTCCAATGGAAAGCAATCCCTGGGCCTTGTTTGATGATGCAGGAGACATTGAGGGCATGGGCACCCAGCGCGGGGCAGTAGTAGCATCCTTCTTGCCCCCCGGATGCAGCGGTTGTGGGAGAGATGTGACGACATCGCTGGCCCCTTCCTGTTAGCCGCTGTGCTCCACACTTGCGGAGGCACGGTGTCGGCCGGTCACGTGGAGATGATCGCCGCAGGACAACAACAAACTTCCTCCTTAGCAACGGCACCAAAGGTGAAGTCTGAAGAGGAGTCGCCATTAGTGATATGGCTATTGCCAATGCCAGCGCCGAGGAAGGTTGTGGCAGTGCAGCTATTGCAATGGCACGCGACGCCTCTTCCTGCTCCTTCAGCTTGTTCACCAACTTCATAGCTTTCTTCAAGTTGGCCATCATATTGTCAAGTAAGGTATATATTTTCTTGTTGCTAACCATCAAGCTGTCCAAGGAAGATAATTCAACATCGAAAACCATGTGAGTGGTTCTGATACCAAATGTTATGGTACGGGTCAAGGACCAAGGGTAGAGCACTCGCTCTTGATCGGCTGGCCATACCACCGCCAAGTTTCTGAGACCTGTTGAAGAAGAGAGCGAGACTAGAAAACTTTGTTTATTTCTTTGCTTCTTGATAATCAGTACAATGTTGTCCCTTTTATAGAGATGGCTAAACTTGACTTATAAGAAACATATCCCTATATTAAGGAAACTAATCTATAATAGTAGAAAACTTATCTCTAATACATAGAAATAATCTAAAAGGAAATAAGACCAGATAATAGAGAAACTAATTATTATATTCCTAATCCGTGATATACCGACGAACCACCCAAATTTGCATGTGCTACAGTACCATGGGTATTGTTCACACGGTGCTACAGTACCACATGGTACTATTCATGGTTGCTGCTGTGCTCGTGGTGCTGTTCGCTTGCCTGCTATGTGTACACCAAGATTCTAGGCCATAACACTGCACTTTGCTTCAAGTGCACAGCTAGCAACAAGTCCGAATTTTTCGGCAGTTCTAATTTTACATGTTGGCAAGTCCGAATTTTTCTGCAGTTCTAATTTTTTTTAGGGCAAGACCATTCCTCTTGTTGGCATTTAAAGCATCATCGAATGGTCTTGCTCTGAAAAAAAAGAGCAATGCAATTTTTGCCACCCACTGGTTATGTTTTGTTAATTTGAGAGAGATCAGAGAAATTATACTCGACATTTCTTAATATGTGCGACATGTACCATTACATGGTTATGAAATTTGAGCGCTGTGAAGTTGTTGTTCTTGTTCTCTATCCAGTGATGTTATGGTGCTTCTGTCGTTCATTCTATTCAAAAAATCTCCGTTCCAAAACCGTACATGAGGTTTTTATCTCATACGGCTCCTCCCTTCTCTATCTCCCATTTGCAAAACTGCTAAATTTTGTGTTAGCGGAGTTTTTTTTAGTTTTCGTCCATTTCTTTATTTGTTCTCTATTTTGGTTAAAATGTGAGAGACCATGCAAATGTGACCCTGTGTTTATGATGAGTAATTGCAACTGTGTTAGAAAGTTTGAGTTTGATTTTTGTGCTTGAGTACCTTCTACTGATGCAAATGAATGATTACAGTATTTCGAGTGGTGCTATGTGATGTTTTCTTGTCTGTGATGGTTGCAGGACTTTGAGGCTAAGTCGTGGCGAGGCATAGGATGGCCGGATTAGGCACAGGCGGCGCTGAGGTCGAAGCGGTCAGGATATGCTGAAGACGGCGAGGGTTCAAGGTGGTTGCAAGGCTTGGACAGCAAGCAAAGAGGAAGTTTCCAGGAAGGTGCAGGAGTGGCATTTTGGTAAAATGCGCAAGGCTGCAAAGTAGAAACAGATTTGGTTGGAGATAATGGGTAAAGTGCTGAGTTTTAATGGGCAAAGCAAATTGTGAATCCGGTAGTGGAAGACTATAAATAGGAGGGTTGTTTCCTGGTGGTGGGCTGTTTGGATTGCTTTGTCTCCTTTTCTGAGTGAGTTGTTCGGCAGTAGTTCTTGTTTTTCTCTTTTGTGTGGGTTTTCTCAGAATGTGAGAATGGGTGTGAGATGGCTGTAAGAAGATTTCTATGTAATCATTCATCTCTCTGGATCCATTTGTGAAATCCTGTGTTTGAGATGCTATGGTTTCTAGCTTATCCATGTGTATGCTTCTGTTCCTTCTTCTCCACTATCTGTTATTCTCTGTTTATGTTGGTTTTGAGTTGAATCTTTTGATCAAGTAGCTGAATCTTTGTTACTCTGAACTGGGAATATCCTCAAGGTCATTTGGCTAGTCCATTCTCGAGAGCAAAAGGCAGAATCAAAGGGTTTTCTCTTCTCTCAGTCATGCGCAACAGACTTCCTCTGTTTTCTAGATTTCTAGGGTTTACTGTTTTTGGAAGTAGAGGAATCTCTTAATCTTGATTTTCTTGGCGAAAATTGTTTTAGCCTTGTGTTTTCTCCTCTAAGGTCTTTTCCTGTTGTGACTGAGAGTCCCATGGTCAAAAGACTTGAGGATCACAAGCTATATGGTTTTGGGTCTCTTCTGCTGTTCATTTCTCATAGTTTCAATTATTGTAGTCAATTGCTTTCTCTGTTGTGTCTGTATTTTCTGCAGAAGTGATCCTTCATTCTGAATTGTCATTCCCTGATGTCAGTTTGCTATTTAGGTGGAAATTCTGATTCACTGACCTGAGAAGCACGGCCTTCGTATGAACATTTTCTGTTCTTTGTTTCAGTCTCGCAGTAGTTACTGTGTCTTCAGTTTTTCAGTCGCCTCTTATTCTCAGCCTGTTTCTTGGTCTCTGATTTTACAAATCTGAATTTGAAAGACTCCATCCCCGGTCGGACCGGAATCCCTTAGGCGGTCAAACCGCTAATCAGTTGGCGGTCAGACCAGCTGTGCAATTGCGGTCAGACTGCTAGGGTTTCGGTGGTCAGTTCGGCTATGCTTTTGCAGTCAGACCGGTAGGGGGTCGGAGGTCAGACCGCTATCACTATTGCGATCAGACCGGCCTCATTTCTTGCCCTCTAGACTGTAGTGTTTTTCTCTGTCTTGTGTTTTCTTTTCTGCTTTCTGGTCTTTTCTTCAGTGTCAGTGAGCAATTACTCTCCTACTTCATAGCTTCTATAGCTATCGGAGAAGAAGATTGTATGGATACTTGGGGCGGTTTGAAGGCACCATTCACCCCCCCTTTGTTGCCATTTCGGTCCTACAAAATGTTGTGGTACGAGTCTGAGGACCGAGGGTAGGGCACTTGCCCTTGATCGCCCGGCCATGTCGCCACCAAGGCTCTGAGGTCTGTTGAAGAAGAGAGAGACTAGAGAACTTTGTTTATTTCTTTGCTTCCTAATAATAGGTACAATGCTGTCCTTTTTATAGAGATGGCTAAACTTGACTCCGCATTAAGGAAATTAATCCCTAATAGTAAAAAACTTATCTCTAATACATGAGGAAACCTAAAAGAAAATAAGTCCAAACAATAAGGAAACTAATTATTATATTCATAATCCACAATATACCGACGAAACCACCCAAATTCGCATGCGCTACATTACCCACGGGTACTGTTCATGCATTGCTACAGTACCTACGGTTGCTATAGTGCTCACGGTGCTGTTCACTTACCTGCTACATGTACTTCGAGATCCTAGACCATAATATTACACCACTTGTGGTGAGAGCTTGTCCTCGAGCTATCAGGTGGCGCCATAGTTGATGTCCTTCGTAATCTCATGTCGACGAGAGGGTTCGATAACCTTCTGTCGCATGGAAGAAAATCAATAAAGCTCCAATGGACAGCAACCCTTGGGCATTGTTTGATGATGCAGGAGACATTGAGGGCATGGACACTCAGCGCGGGGGCAGTAGCAGCATCCTTCTTGCCCCCGGATGCAGCGGTTGTGGGAGAGATGTGACGATGTCGTTGGCCCCTTCCTGTCAGCCACTGTGCTTCACACTTGAGGAGGCACGGTGTTGGCCGGTCACGTGGAGATGATCCTCCTTGGCAACGTCATAAAAGGTGAAGCCTAAAGAGGAGTCGTCGTTGGTGATATGGCTATTGCCAATGCCAGCGCCGAGGAAGGTGGTGGTAGCGCTGCCATTACAATGCCACGCAGCGCCTCTTCCTGCTCCTTCAGCTTGTTCACCAACTTCATTGTCTTCTCTAAGTTGACCATCATATTGTCAAGTAAGGTCTCTATTTTCTTATTGCTAACCATCAAGCTGTCCAAGGGAGATAATTCAGCAATGAAAACTATGGTGAGTGGTTCTGATATCAAATGTTATGGTACAGGTCAAGGACTGAGGGTAGAGCACTCGCCCTTGATCGGCTGGTCATACCGCCACCATGTTTCTGAGGCCTGTTGAAGAAGAGAGCGGTACTAGAAAACTTTGTTTATTTCTTTGCTTCCTAATAATAGGTACAATGTTGTTCCTTTTTATATGGATGGCTAAATTTGACCCATAAGAAACATATCCCTATATTAAGGGAACTAATCTATAATAGTAGAAAACTTATGTCTAGTACATGAAAATAATCTAAAAGGAAATAAGCTCAAATAATAAAGAAACTAATTATTATATTCCTAATCCGTGATATACCGACGAACCACCAAAATTTGCATATGCTACAGTACCCACGGGTACTGTTCAAACATTGCTACAGTACCACATGGTACTGTTCATGGTTGCTGCTGTGCTCACGATGCTGTTCGCTTGCCTGCTACATGTACACCGAGATTCTAGGTCATAACACCGCACTTTGCTTCAAGTGCACAGCTAGCAAAGTCCGAATTTTTCTGCAGTTCTAATTTTACATGTACATGAGCTGATTCCTCTTGTGGGCATTTAAAGCATCATCGAATGGTCTTGCTCTAAAAAAAAGTGCAATGCAATTTTTGCCACCTACTGGTTATGTTTTGTTAATTTGAGAGAGATCAGAGAACTTATACTCGACGTTTCTTAATATGTGCGACATGTACGGCCATTACATGGTTATGAAATTTGAACGCTGTGAAGTTGCTGTTCTTGTTCTCTCTCCAATGATGTTATGGAGCTTCTAATCTCCCATTTGCAAAACTGCTAAATTTTGTGTTAGCGGAGCTTTTTTTAGTTTTCGTCCACTTGTTTCTCTATTTTGGTTTGTCAAAATACATTTTGTTGTGTTTAATCCATATTTATGCTGTGAACGATGCCTTTCTACACATTCTCAAATAACTGGTTTGGAAGCAATACCTACGTAAGGTGACTAGTTTCGTTTGTCATCCGTATTGCTTCGCGGATCTTTGTATGTTTGGAATTTCTGTATACTATGTAAAGTTTTAAATCAAAATCAATCACATTTGTAATGCATGAAAAACGTAAGTTCTCTCTGGACAATGCAGAATCAATGTTTGTGCATAATTTGATATAAGACATGTCATCCCCTATATCTGACGATCTTTTTGAGACTATTAGAAACTTTCACCCTTGGTCTTCACGTGTTTTCACCCTTGATCTTTTTGAGACTATTTATGAAAAAAAAGTTATACACGTCACGGATACGACGACAAAACCAAACAAAAGAAACAAAAAGGAAAACCCACAATATATACCCCCTTTCATCGCTACTGGACGAATTTGGCCGGCGTATTCCACTAGGTGGAGCCTGGAGGTCTCCAAACGCCGACAAAAAGAACAAGGACGATGGAGTACGTAGACAGCGGTGTGCTGCTCCCCTTCCATCTCTCCTCCTCGGGCACCTCGCACCTGTGGGCGGACTTCACACAGCGCGCGAGCTAGGGCCGTCTCGTCTCATTGTCTGCCGAGGAAGTCAAGGCAAGGAGGCCGGCAGCACCGCAGCAACAATGTCCTACATCAAAGGGATCCAAATTCCAATTCAACAATCGCCTCCTAGCTACCCCCACCCAGTAAACCTTCCTCTGCCTTCTTTACTTCTCCCTTCTTTGTTAGCGCATCCGATTTGCTGTGAGCGCCGCTCGATCAACGGGAGATAACAGATAAGGTGGCCACAGGACACCACAGAACCTCAACTGCTCAAGTGAAGTCTATCTACACACCTCGGTGCAGCGTAGGTACATGCGTCCTGTGTCTTTACAGTTGCTTAGTTTCGGTCAGTAAAGGGGTTTGGTATACTATACAATACAAGATACTTATATATAAATACTTAAAAAGAGAGAATATAGTCACATCATCAAGCACTTATACAAAAGTTATTTCTTCTAATGCAAACATCTCTTCTGTGGGTGTTTAGATGCTATATTATCTATTAATTAGATATAGTTATACACATAAGCACCTGCTAAGCACCGATGCTTATTTAAACATCGATGCTTCAAAATAAGTACCTTATCTATCCTATGTGGTAAGAAAAATCAGTTTTTTATTACTAAGTATCTTTCTAAGCATCTGTATTGTACATGCTCTTAGGGGTACATATCTGATTTTTTTTCATGAACGGCAGGTGATCGCTTAATAATTTCACGGTGACTGGTAAGTCAATCGGCGGATCGGGCCGTCACAGCAAAGCTTTATTTCAGCTCAGCTACCGATTGTTGTACAGAGGGTGGGTGATGCCCCACGGCCGGAAGGGTGGAGGCTGATTAATCGCTAGAGCTCTCTGAACCTCAGATTCTATTACAAGGTACCGCTTTGTCTGTTTTTTTTAACGGCTTTTAAAAACGACTTTTAGTTTTTACTACAATATCTAACTTTCAAACGGAGTATTTTTTTAAGACGGGGATTACAAGTTAATTGTAGTACACGTTAAAAGCCTAATATCTGTATCAACCAAAATCACAAGCGAGTATATCTCTCTCCGTATTCTCTGTCACAAACAGCTAAAATTCAAAAATTTCAGCCAAAAACCATAAATCGCAGCCATATCCCCCTATTGCTTCCTACGTACTCCCATCAGAAATACAAATGTTTTAGAAAGTGTGCAGTCAAGTTTCTTTAAATTTGATTACTAATATAAAAAATAGATTCATCATGTGAAAATGGTATTATTAGATTACCATAAAAAATATTTTCATAATATAATAATTTTATATTATTTTATAAACATATTTATATAAAAAAGTGGTCAAAGTTATATGTTGAACAACATGTTGATATCCAAACATCGTATTCTTGAACAGAGAGTATTATATGCGTTTTACTCACCAAGCTACTCCATCTAGAGAAAAAAGGATGATGCTTTAACCTAAACTAGCTAGCACGCGAGCCACACAGTTGCTAAGCTAGATTTGTTTACAATATTTTAGTATTAAAACATAACTTAGGTGATCCAGAAATCGTTTATGAAACAATCGAGATATATAGATCTTTTTAGATGAATACTTTAGAAAGATAATAAACCTTTGAAGCCAAAACATATGAGAGGAAATCGAAGGGGGAAAAAAGACGAATTGACTATGTTACACATTCATAACAAGTTGTAAATGTTCAGACTTAGTTCATATCAAGTTGTTAATGTTCAGACTTAGCAATTTATGAAACATTGCAGCTAACAAGCTAGAAGCTCTCAAGAAAAAAGTGACTAAATAGTTCTGTAAGCATTTTCTGAAACATAGCAGCTAACATAGCATCTTCCTGTACAAGGCTAAGCAGAATCTAGCTAAAGATGCACACAGTATAGTAGTACTACATATCAATTTAGCATTTTTTTTCAAATTTACCTTCTGAACACTCTTTTTTTGTAAATTTAGCCTTCTCCCCAAGCTCGATAGCCGCAGCAAACGATACGTGTCGTCTGCCGCACTACAGCAGCTCGACAGAACCTGCCAAGCAACTATGGCTCAGTAGTGTCTTGCTAAGCCCCCACACATCAGCGGGTGGCCGAACAGTGCATGATTAGCACCAATGCCGCATGATTTGCACTAATTATCATAATTAATGCTAATTAATTACTAATTACTCAATATTTTAAGCGGTGTGCGGCAGTCGATTTCCCGTCGAGCTCAATGAGGGGGTTAGATTTTCAAAAACGAACGTTCATGAGCCAAATTTGGAGAAAAAAATGGTTACAATGCTACTTGTGTGAATAGTTCCAACCCTTCTGCCACTCCACGATTTTCTACCTAGGGACCTGCTCCGCTCCCAAATTTTCAGAGAAGGGATATTTGGCATGGCTATGCTCACTCTAACCTGCAAGCTAGGATCGGAGCCATGCCTAACAGGCATCATAACCAACTACTATTTGAAGCTATGTATGCCATTAGTGCTGGCCAAATGGACAGCACAGCCTGGCACGGCCCACTTAGAACGTTAGCCTAGATGGGCTGTGCCATGCTAGACTATGGGCCGAGCCATAGACCCAGGCATGACCCATTGAGCTGATTGGTGATGCTATGCCAGCCCGGGGCCATTTAGCTCAATGGGCCAAGAAGGCTCGTCCAGCCTATTTCAGCTTGAAATTTTTTAAAAATTGTAATAATTCAAAAAATATGTAGAATTCAAAATATACAAAATAAAATGTAGAAATATAATAATAAGCTTTATTAAAAACTTTGCCAAGTAAAAACTCAACTTGACAAACCTTGGCAAAGAAAAAAGAGTACATGTAAAAATAAGAAAAGTTGCACATTATACAGAGCGTTGAGCTTGCAAATCAGCATGTTACCAGTCTTTCACTGTTAGAAGCACTTTCACCATCTCACTTGCGAGATTTGTTCTTCTCCCCTCAAATATTCTTCTAAAAGGACTGAAAGCGAACTCGGGAGAAACCGTCGAGACAGGAATAGTTAACACATCATTTGCTAATATGGATAGTGTTGTGGCTGCTGACCAAACAGTAAAGTAGGAGAGTAGTGGAGTGGATGTAATGGATGAACAATGCTTGCCCCTTCCCTATGTCCAGGGCATGTATATATATTTGCACGAAGCGTAATTACAATCCTGCCCTTACATTCACATGCCCTCCATAGGGGTATCCATGTCATTACATATGTGCCACCTAGGGCTTTACAATTCTCTACCAGGCCGACTGGGCTTAGGTGGGGACCACCACTACCAATTGGAGCCTCTCATGGTAAAGGGCTTCTTACGGGTCAAAACCATGTTGCCGAGCCCTTTGGCCCCCTCCGTCCCTGTGGCCTGTGATCTTTTACGTGTTGGGCCGGTGAAAATGATGTGGTGATGCTGATCGACGGAAGTTGTATTGCCCTTGTGCGCGCACTGGAACACGCGGCAGGTTGGTACTAGCACGTCGTGTGATGTCAGTTAAGAGTTGACCGCGGTTGTGTGTCCATTTTCGAGGTCATGGGACACATGTGCACGCGTGGTTGGGGGGTCATGCGGCGTGAACCTCCGCCAGTTGGGCTTCCCGATCGTGGGGTAGGCGAAGAGGCTTTAAAAGTGTTGTCCCCGCTGTCCCTCACCCCTGGCTAGTCGCCACAACACCGCCTTTTTTGCCAGCTGCTCTCGTGTGCACTGCTGCCGCTGTCGTATACACTACCTTTCGCCGTCGTTCGTCGCACCTCTTCCTCCCGGTGCCTCCCATTCGGCCGACAGTTCCGTGGGAGACCGAGCCAGAAGCTTGCCGGTGATTACCGCCGTGCACTGTGTGGGGAACCGTAGCGAAAATGGCTCGATGTGATGATCGTTCTCGCCGGCGCGTCGAGCCGCGGCGCCTCCTCCCACCAGCGTAGTTCATCGACAACGGAGATGGAGTATGCACTGGTGGGGCCGACCCCACACTAGTGAATAAGCGCTGGAGCGCGGAGAAGAAGTTGAATGGCGTCTGCTCGAACGTGCTGGGGCAGAGCCTGGTGATCGAGGAGACCATTTGGTCTCTTGTACACGAGGGGAAGCTCTCGGACTGCAGTGCGGTTCATCTTCCCCTCACTGACGAGACAGAGCCGCATCCCACGGAGTCGAAGGCGGTGGTGTTCGTCACGTATTTGGAAGCTGGACTCTGGTTCTCGTGCGCCATGTTTGTCAACGAGGTGCTAAGGGCGTACAGGTTGGAGTTGGCACACCTGACTCCGAATGCCCTGGTGCGCCTGGCCGTTTATTGATGGGCATCGCGAACGGAGGCAGTATGGCCTAGCGCCCCTCTGTTCACATTCCTCCACGATGCACGATGCGAGCCGAAGAAGTTGGATGGAGGGGAGTACTCAAACTTTGGGAGCGTCAACTTTGTTCTGCGGTCGTCATGCACAAAGCTATTCCCTGCGAACTCGGGAGTCGAATTGGATTCGGCGGTAGTTCTACCACTGCGTGGCGGGCGATAGCAGCTTGCAGTGCACGGGTTGCCCAATGGAGTTCAACATGTCCCCTTCGGTGGCCTTCGACCGGGATGATGAGCAACGGGCGCGAAGATTGGTGGGGATCGCTCTCCGGTTTAATATGCGGGACCTCGCCGAGGAGTACTTGATGTACAACATGGCCCCACTTGCCCAGCAATGGCATATCCAACCTGGCCCCGTCTGCCATGAATGGATTCGCCAGACAGTGGCTTCGCTGCCAAGGCCCGCCGACCCCCGTGAGTTTTTGATTGCACTTGTTGCACACAAAGTGTTGACTATAGGTTGTAGTTGGACCCTGTTTTATTGGTAGAATTCCTCCTTGCGGACGCAGAACACGCGACGGTAGTGTTCCTTGGGCCGTATGTGGCCAAGGAGCACAGTCTTCGGGAGGAGGTGACAGCGAATGTCAGCCAGATAAAACCGTGTGTGCGAGGCTCTTGGCATCCCTGTGCCGGAGCACGCCGTACGAATTGCTGGCCGGGCTCATGCTCGGGATGGCGATGACAAGGGGTAGGTTTCTCCCCCTCGCTGAAGGTCTCGGGCACTCGCCGCCCGACCAAGCCCGAGGGCCACCCCTCTTGAAGGCCCCGCCAGGGCGGAGGCTATGACAGTTACTGGCTCCGACTTGACGGAGTACACCAACTCAGACTTGGATGCGGAGGCCGGTCGCGGCGCACCTGATGATGTGGGGCCCGCAAGCGACACGGGCAACAAACGCTATGGGCAGCCTGTCGCCGACGCGAACGTCTGCGAATGCGAAGCTTCGTCGCCTACACTGGCTGCGGGGGCCAATAAGGTAGGGCAAATGGATAAGCACAGAGGAGAGGCAGACATGCTACCGAATGTCTATGCAAGATGAGAAGGGGAAGCACAGATGCGTGGTAGGCCACAATAGTGTCGGGGAGGGCACACGAAGAAGGGAAAAGGAGAGATCGAGGTGGGAGACAATGAGTTCGCATGGAAGAAGGGCTACGCCAGTTGATGGAGCGAACATGTAACCCCACCGTGTAAAAAAGGAATTAGAAATCTACAAAGCATGTGGGCCCTACAACCGACAGAAGCCATGCACTTGGAACCGGAACAGCAAGCATAGGAGTTTTAGCATTTTCAGAGTTCTTACGTAGGTCCTTGAGGATGTGGCGTACTTTCTCATTTCTAACCATCTATTAAGCATATCTCGCTTTGGAAATGGCCTAGTACCCTCAATTTCCCTGGCAGCTTCAGCTTGTTTCTGCAAGGTTGACAATCCCTCGGCACATACGATGAACAGGTATGGTGATAGTGGATCCCAATGCTTGTAGACCTTGCTCTGGTCGAATTACTTCTTTTAAATCTATATTAACCTTGACTTGCTACTATATTAGATGGGTTCTTTTGGGTTGTGCCTTATGGCTTAAATTTTTGAATTCTGGCTGTTCGCGAGAGGTAGTACGCACAGGAAGATAGTTGCGTGCGATTTTGGCCAATAAAGCTGAACTCAGTACACTTTTTATTACAATATTCCTGTTGACCTTGCCTTGAAAAAATGCCCTGTTCAAAAACTGGTTACTATAGCAAATGCAATAAGCTAAAGCTACCAGCCATTTCAGGTCAACCCATCTACTAAGAAACCCATCCTTGTCATCATAGCATGCAATAAGTTCCACTCTACCCGATCATTCATAGCCCTTCTTATGTCAAGCTTGATAGTTGTCAGCCGTTCCACATTGGCTCTTTTGTTCTGCATGAAATGCCTGAGCTCATATGCTAGAGGGACACTACTTGTGATAATCTGACCCTACACCCATGACAAAAGAGCTTTGGCTTTCGGAAAGCAATATTAGGCAAATAGGCTTGAGCTGGTTTGCATGTACTTCCACTGTCTCACAATATTTATCCTTTTTCTTGAGATGTGTTGCTTGGTGTCCATTGAGGAAAGCAACAGTATAATTATTACAGTATTTTCACTCTCTATCCTTACTTTACCGCAATATTTTCACTTTTTTTAAAGAGATTAATTTATTGTCGTATGTTACCTAAAAAGCTTATGTATAGTCATTTCTCATTATTTTTTCTTAGATTTTGGGTTTTCTTGGTCTTTGCATGGTAGCTTAGACAAATATTGTGAAAGGGAGGGTGTACCTACGAAATGAGCATATACAACACATTACACAAGTTTGTTAACTTTTTGCTTACTTCCAGTGATCTATCGACCATAGGGGTACTCGATCTATAGGCCAAGACACTATTCCTTGCCCCAGCTCTTCCTCCTAATTGTTAGAATTTCATTACCATGCATTTTGTGATTTAAAATAAAGTAAAGCACATCACAACACTAAACGGTGTTCTGTTGTAGCTTGAGTGTCATGTTACCAAATGCCATCATTTACATACTCAAACGACACATTAGATTAAGTTCATAGACTTTGAAAATTGAAACATCAGTTAAGAAAACAGCTTCAGAAAAGTTCTTAGATAAAGTTTATGCAATTTTCTCTAAAATTGTGTAACCAGTGGATTTATTCTAAAAGTTTTTATAATGAATTACATAGTTTTTTTTAATTTTTCTTCCTTTTTTCAAACAAAAGCATACATTTTTGAGGGATCTGATTAAATGATTATGTGAAAGTGGCACAAAATAAACTAATAATAATATCTTTTTTATTTTGTTACGACATGTTTGGAATTTAGATAACCTGTTTCAAGCTTATTTGTTACTTGGACTATATAGAATTAGTCAACCAACAAAGAGAAGAATCAGAAAATATGTTGGATATTTAAATAATTTTTTGCAGTTTTTTAATTGAATTGTTGTTTTGCTTTCCTCCTATTAATATGAACTTCTATTAAATTTAAATCGCTATTTAACAGTTAAAAGCACACATGCAAACTTTCCTGGTAATGGTGTCCGCTCTCCCAAATCCGTGACAAAATGCCCATAGAAAATAAGCTTCAAAGATAAATGTTGTTCCTTTGGAATAGTTTGTAGAGAAACTAAAAGTAGAAGCAGCAGCAACAGTCTTGCTGTATTTCTGTTAGTATTATCTGAACACAAAATATACTTCTATAAAGCTAATTCCGTACACTATTTGCCCACAGGACGAAAAGAAATATTCGGAGGAGTCCAGTCACGATGAGCATATCGAAGACCATTGGGGTCATTAGTGGCATCAATGAGTGTGTTAATTTGTTTCAATGGGTTAGATCTGCCATCTCATCCCTGCGCTCCCAATGGAACGGAGCACAGGATCAAAAACTTCAAGATGTATCGCAGTTGCAGAGTGATCTCCAACGCCTCAGGGATACTCTACCAGTAATGTACGACCTCATTGATCGGGCAGAGTGGAAGAGCCATGAAAAGTGTGTGGCCGAGCTCCTTCCAGAACTCAAGGATGCAGTTGATGATGCTAATGACCTTCTCGATGAATTCAGATGGTACGAGCAGAAGATGAAAGTGGAGGGTAATGTGAGCCAATCACCTTTTATTGATTTCTTTAACAATGTCATTCAAGGCAGCTTCAACAAAGTGAAAGATATCCAGAAAAGGCTGAACAATCTTTCTAATCAGCTGGAGAAGATGGGCTTGCGTGAAGTGACACCACAGTTTGACAAATCAGTCAGGCCGGAGACCAGTTCTTTTCCAAACGAGGCAAAAATATTTGGTCGTAACAAGGAACTGAAGGAGGTGATGGGATTGCTTGGTGTACCTACAGCTGCTAGTAGGGCTCATTCCAAGCACAAGCGAGCAAGAATATCAGGTGTTCCTGTTTTGCCAATAGTTGGAATTGGGGGTGTTGGAAAGACCACTTTGGCCCAACATATCTGCAATCATCCACAAGTGAAGTCTCACTTCGACCTGATAATTTGGATTTGTGTCTCAGATGATTTTGACGTAAAGAGGTTAACACAAGAGGCCATACAATCTTCTTGTGGCAAAAAGGCTACAACTGATAATTTGGATTCTCTTCAGCGTGATCTTGCTAACAACGTGAAAAATAAAAGGTTCTTGCTTATCCTTGATGACATGTGGGACGATTCGTTAAAAGAAGATATGCAGTGTTGGAAGAGATTTTGTGCACCTTTAACAGATGGACTTCAGGGAAGTGTGATGTTGTTGACCACCAGATCTCCAGAGGTTGCTGATGGAGTGCGAACAATGGAGCCCATTCCATTAGAGGGTTTGAAAGATGATGTCTTCTGGGATTTCTTCAAACTATGTGTGTTTGGATCTGATTGCTCAAACAATAATCCAGAGTTGGAGAGCATTGGTAGAAGCATACTTCCAAAGTTGAAAGGTTCTCCTTTGGCTTCCAAAACTCTTGGACGGCTATTACGAATGCAACTTCACCCTACACATTGGAATAATGTTCTAAAAAGTGAATTGTGGGAATTGAAACAAAAGGAAACTGACATTTTGCCGGCCCTTCGTTTGAGCTATATATATTTACCATTCCATTTGAAGAGATGCTTTTCATTCTGTGCTGTATACCCCAAAGATCACAAATTTAAAAAGGACAATTTATCTGAAATTTGGGTAGCAGAAGGCTTTGTGGAAGCTCAAGGTGACATTCCAATTCAACATATTGGTGTCAGTACTTTGAAGAACTTGTAAATCGGTCCTTCTTTCAAAACATTCGTGGTACGTATGTAATCCATGACTTACTGCATGACATGGCGCAACTTGTTTCAAGGCATGACTGCTTCATCTTAAAAGACACGAGTGACTTTCAAAAAGTTCCTCGGAATGTTCGTCATCTGTCAATACTCTCTAGCACAAAAGTTGACTGTTCCAACTTGCTGAGTCTATCCAAGCACACGAAGATACGCACCCTACTTTGCCACAAGCCTTTAAGGAATGCAACTTTAGCTTCTGTAATGCACTGTTGGTGTAGTGAATTCCGGCGCATGCGTGTATTTTCTTGTGAATCTACAAATGAGTTACCGGATAGTATTGGCCACTGGAAGCATCTTCGGTACCTTAAAATCTCCAAGGATTGTCCTTTCAAGAGCCTTCCTTCGGCCTTTTGTTGCCTCTATAATTTGCAGGTTTTGCATGCTACAAAATGCAAATTAGAAAGCTTGCCCAATGACTTTGGCAAGTTACGCAATTTACAGGTATTTGAATTGCAAAGTAAATTATGTTTTGATGTAGCCAATGAACAGGGACCTGGAATTAGTTTGTTGAAGATTGCGAACCAAATTTGTGGAGGTTTGAGTATGTATAATCTTCATGTGATAAGCAAGGATCATGCAGCAGAAGCCGAACTAAGGAATAAGAAGTATCTTGACAGGCTGAAGCTGGAATGGTCTACGCACTGGCGCCGAGAGCGCAACCCAGAGCACAATGAGAAAGAAGTGCTTCAAGTTCTACAACCTCCCACCAGTCTCAAATCTCTGGAACTCTCGGGGTATCCATGTGAACTTCCAAGCTGGTTTCAGCCACAATACTTGCCAAGCATAACATCACTTGCTTTTAGAGATTGTCATGGAATTGAGGGCATATCATTTTCTGACAACAATGATGGCAGCATTGGTAATTTCTCGTCCCTGGCGGACCTAATCTTTTATGGGTGCAAAAATTTATCAAGCCTCGAACAATTTCTACAACATGTACCTGTGGTCAAGAGGATAAGAATTCACTATTGCGAAAGGTTAGTATCACTATCAACTATAGGGTTTGCAAATTTGCATTGCCTTGAAGAACTGGAGGTGATTGATTGTCCAAATATCAGTTCACGAAGTTTGTTGTCACCGTCCCTCAAGAGGCTTTTTGTGGGATCATATAGTAGTTTTATGTACCAGCAACCAATAAATCTCTTGGACAATATTGGCTGCTCCTCCCTCACCTCCTTGTATTTATCATCTCCCCGTCTGACGTCCATCCAACTACAAATGTGGACACTTCCAGCTCTGCAGGAGTTAAACATTGAAGGGTGTGGATCTCTTACATTTATTGGAGAATCTGAATCGGTGAGCTAAGCATTGTCGGCTGTCATAAATTGCCAACCCTTGATGACCTCCTAGCACTTGAATATATACCTGCTGTTGAGAAAATTTGTGTTGCCGATTGTGGAGGGTTACAGTCCCTGCCCGGTGAAAGATTTGGGAGTTTTCCTTTTCTGAAGGATTTGGAGATTGGTAATTGTCCAAATCTTGATTGGCGAAGCGGATTGGTGTTACCATCGTCTCTCGAAAGGCTCTACTTAAATGATTGCGGGGATATCTTTGCCTACTTTCCCAGCTGCTTGGAGAGCCTCACCTCCCTTGTGTCACTGAAGATGATTTCATGCGCGGGTGTAGCGTCCATTCCACGCCACCTGTGGACAAGTAATCTCGCATCACTCCAGGAATTGTTTCTTTGGAATTGCCCAGACCTTGTGTCAATTGGTGGAGCAGAGGCAATTGCAAAAATAAAGACGGTGCATATATGGGACTGTCCAAAGTTGAAGCAACCAAAGCAGCCTGTGAGCGGAGGCGGCATCTAGATTTCCCGAGAATGGAGTCAATATTTCCCTATGGTACGTGTGTTAACACTAATTTACCTTCCAGTTTTTATTCAACTTAATCTATATAAATAAAAATAACTGGTAAAATTCAATACATCTCTTTTGTTTTAAGGGCAAAAAATCCCATAATAATCCAAAAAAGGAAAATCATAGGAATTATCTCATTAATAGATAGAAAAAAAGAAGGATCTACACCGCTTATTTTAGCGAGAATAAATTATAATAGTGCAGATTAATCATAAATAGATGTTAGAGTTATATAATAAATAGAAATATCATGTTGCAATATGAATTGCGTAGAAAATTCAACTAGTTTTCTTGAATACTTCCAATCTCTTTCACCTATATTATTGACTACAAAAACAAGTCATCTGCTGAGGCCACGTCATCAAGTAATCAACAACCATGGGATATATAATCTTCACTGATTAGGAACCTTCCGATCCAATCTTTATTACGTTAGGAGTAATAAAGCATGTGGTTATCCCAATCATGCACTCGCGTCTCTCTCGATTGACCCTAGTAATGCATCTGCCAGGCCTCGAACGTCGTAGCGGTTATGTAGTCATGTACGCTCCTACACTACGAAATAATGCAGGGCTGTGAAACATTGGCTATGCGAGTAGAGATCCATTGACGCATGAACTGGTATCTGAGCCCGTTTTGAGAAAATCTCTCATGCAATGGGTAAAGTATGTGTTTTATTCACTCCAAATAACATAACATTTTAGACCTATATCTTTGATAATAACTATCATGCAGTTGTTCTCATAATTATCATAGATGTAACATGTAACATTACATTGCATTTGTGTGCACGATTTTGCTTCCCGTGTACTGTACAAGAATTCACTGAGGGTTGCATCTTGCCATTCCACAGGACCTCTTTAGCTGTAGGAGTGATACATCAGCAAACACACTCCAATGGGCCATGTCAGAACTCATGAGAAATCCAAGGGTGATGCAGAAGGCACAAGACGAGGTGCGTGCCAGGCTCCAAGGGAAGCCGACGGTGACCGAGAACTGCTTGCCAGACCTGAAGTACCTGAAGCTCGTCATCAAGGAGATTCTGATGCTGCACCCCGCGTTGCCTGCCATTGCTTCCACCGAGGGAGTGCATGGAGGGCTGCAAGATAATGGGCTCTGATGTGCCAAAGGGCAACACGGTGCTTGTAAACGCGTGGGCGATCGTGGGAATGTATAGTTCATTTCAATTTACAGCTTTCCTAAATAAATAAATAGGATAGTTTCTTTGTCGTTATTTTGAAACAGTTTATCGGGATAGTATTTTTGAAGTAGCTTAGCGATATTTAATTCGTTTGCACAAACGTTTATGCTAAAGTCAAAAGCCGTTACCCATAGCTATAAATAGCAGCAAAAAAAACTCAACCAATGGAGGTTCAAGCCGGAGAGGTTCGAGGGTGGCAGGATCAACTTCGAAGGCACGGAGAATCTATACCGTTCAGAGCACAAGCCAGCATGGGGCTTGTGCTCGCCACGCTGCTCTACCACTTCGGCTGGGAGCTCCCTGGCGCGGTGGCGCCGAGCGAGCTGGACATGATCGAGCAGATGGGCATGACAGTCCGGAGGAAGGATCTCTACCTGCTTCCGACGTTCGTGTGCCGCTGCACGCTGCACCGACAGTTTTTTATTAAAAAAAGAAACATTGCTCTCAGCAACATACAGTGTCGATAAAGCACATCATAATTAGCGATAGAAAAGGGTAAAGAATAATTTATTTTATATGATATTTGTATATGAGAAAACGTAAATATGATAAATAAAATCCGTATTCGAGAATATTCGTATCCGTATTTTCAGAATGTTCATATTCGTATTCGAGACTATTCGATTCATATTCAATCCGTTTCTATCCCTAACAACCTCCCTGTGGATAATTGTAGGAAGCAATTTTCTGATGAACCAAGGTTCACAAGTAAGAAATGAAAATTACTTTACATAAATTTTAGGAGTGGGAAACGGTAACGGATAATTCGTTTTATCCGATATTCGTATCCGAGAAAACACGAATGTGGTAAACAAAATCCATATTCGAAAAAGTTCATATTTGTATTCGAAAATATTCGTATCCGTATTTTAGAATATTTGTATTCGTACTTGTATTCGAGAATATTCGTATTTGAGACTATTCGATTTGTGTTCAGAACCTGGGAAAAATCCAAACGAATTTTGTGATTCAAAATTTGAATTTTGGCGATTTAAAACTGGTAGCCGGTCAAAACTGGTGAAAAATCAGCAAAACCGCTAGAAATCCGTTTTATCCGATATTCATGTATAAGAAAACACAAATGTGGTAAGCAAAATCCGTATTAAAAAATATTCAGATTCATATTCGAAAATATTCGTATTTGAGAATATTCGAATTCATATTCATATTCGTTTTAAAAAAATATGGATTCGTATTCTATTTGAGACTATTCGATCGTATCCGATCCGTTTCCATCTCTAATAATTTTCAACTCTATGCGCTGTAGTCAGTTACATAAATTTGTTCTACTAAGATTTGTTACAAAAATTTTAGGATATTCGAATTCGACCAAATTAAATACATATTTGATTCAAATTCGTATTTATTACGACATTCAATTCGTATTTGTATTCATTTTAAAAACATTCATATCCGTATTCATTTTAAAAATATAGATTCATATTCGTATTTAAAAATATTCGAACTGTTTCGATACCTAAACATAATAACATATAGACAAGTTTACCTCGGAGCAAATAATCAACTAGTATATTAATTGAGAACTGGACATCTAATGGTGCATTACACAATTCTGCAGGGGGTGCAAGAGATGCCATCAAGAGTGCAGAAAGAATTTTGAACAAACAACGAATTGTCGCTAGTAACAGTTCAAAAAGCGAAACTAAGATCTAAAAGCATTTCGAAAAGAATTCATTTGGAACAGACCAAACCGAGAATGTTACATTGCTATTACAGCCCAAAGTCCAAACATCCAGTTCAAAAATGGCAAACAAGAAAGCAGCCATCGAGCGTCTCAATCCTCGAATAAAAAAGGCCTCCTGAGCCTGAAGCCCCTGAACTAGTCATACTAAGCACCTGAAGATGCCTATATTAGTTGTAGAGTTATAGAACTTTGTCATGACGAGATATTGAATTTTTTATTCGAGTTCTATAGGTCAGGAGTACAAATGTCCGAACTAGTTGTCGATGCACCAAACATCAAAGAGAGATTCCTGGGTCACTAGGCTTGGGGTTTCTCCTCAGCTTTCTTTGGCTGTCATTAAAACAGATTGTAAGCTTCTCCCAGTATCAAATTGACAGTGCATATACATAAAAAAAGTACCAAAAAATTGAACAAAGGAGATGTCATAGAAACATCCTTCTAAATCAAACTTATACTGTCACACACAGTAGACCTAGAAGAAATAGGCGGAAAAAGACGAGGAAGCACCGTGGGCAGTGGGGACGAGGTTTAACCCTAATGCAGACAAGAACAAGCCCAATGAATAATCAACGCGTTTTGCATAACTAAAGAAGGCCTGTTCGGACAGGGGGCTTTGTTTTCAGTTCTTAATCCAAAAAATCCCAATGGGACCGTTCATCCAAATTCCCCTAAACATGTGTCACGTGCAGAAATTAGTGTTTTGTGATCACTGTTCATGCCTGTAGCAGCGGCCCATATCAAGGATTTGGATGGCTTCTTCTAATCTTTTTGTTGTGATATTATGGTACATGGATACTTACCTAAATGACGAAGAGTTCTAATATATTACTAATTCCTTTACTTGATATGAAAAGGCACTTCTACCACTATACAAAGGGGGGAGGGACTGCACATTGTATACACATACATCACCTATGAGCAAGGGTAATAAAGTTAGTTGAGAGACTGTTAGAACTACATCTTTTGTCCACTTAATACTTTGTGTGCTCGATCGTCAGCAACGCGACTAGTACTTCAACATGTTATCATCACGATAACACTCAAGTTATCTGGCATGCTTACTAATTGATCAAGTTCAAATCAGTAGAGATTGATTTGGTTTTTTTCCTCCCAATCTCTCCCCTCTCCTAAGCCCATGCCTACAGTACCGCAAGCTCCCGCCGCACAGCCTTCCACTCCGACCCTGTTGCTTGGGCCTCTGGCGCAGCCAACAATGTCACCTCAATCACGTCCGCCCGCGCCATGGCGCCGCTAGCACGATCTGATCAGCCATGTCGCTTGCACCCTCGGCACCGCCACCATGGTCGCCAACCTCGTCGACTCGCACCACTAACGCCACGCGACATCATCGTCTAGAGCTCGTTGCCCGTGCCCTCAACACCGCCGTCACCTCCAAGGACCTCAATCTGCCTGCGCCTACCATGCCGCCGCTGAGGTCTGCCGTTCGCGTCGTCCGAGCCCTCACCTCCGTGCCACCCGTCGCTGCACACGGACTGCCGCTCACCCCCGTACCATGTGCGCCATGTTGAGCAACCACATAAGATCAGGCCCATGCCATCCACACAGCCCCAGATCACGCTGACAAGTCTGTGCCCTCGGTGCCGCGTCGGCCGTCACTAGCCACGCCGCCTTTCACAGCACGTTGGGGGCATACATGTATTTTATGGTACAAACTAAATGTCTCCACTATGTGTACCCATGTTTTGAGATGCTCTCGTTAAGTGGACATTGTCCACTGGCAATTATACTCATAGAGAGAAATTGCTATAACACATTAAGTTAAAAAGCCCAGCTTTGGATCATCACATCCAATCCATCCAAATGGATAAAGTGACAACTTACAATGAAATCATTTGATATTCATTATATGATTATGCGTATGAGATAAGAGCATCCATATGGTTCTATAAGAGACCTTAATTTGTAGAAATTATCACCCAATAAAGATTGGGGATAACCAACTGATGGTTGGAATCTTTTTGCATGATGATGCATTAAGAAAGAGTCCAGTACACCCTATAGCTAGTGCATGTGGAACATTTCACATAAATCACCACTATAGCGTAATGTCATAAGTGCGATGGATATGAAATATCCAAAGCCGTGAACAGGGATTTTGATACGCTTTCGTTGAAGATATCATCCCAACATGAGGGGGAGAATTGAGCCCACTTGGAAAGACGCAATGTTTTCATGAATGAAAATATCTTTAAATTGGTTGTCATAAGCAAAGGCTATGAGCAGAGACCAACACACTAATCAAGTCGAACCAAAAGTTCATCTACACCTGTAAAAGAAAAGCAAGGAGTTTGCTAGATATTATAAAGGAGTAATGCATAGAGTGGAGATATCTCGGGATACAGTTATACCCACTTATGCAAGAGGACTTATAATGTTAAAAGAATATGCGGGGACGCTTGCGAATTTAAGATCTAGAATCTATGGGGATGATTAACATAAGTCAAGTGATTGGCAAATCATTGCCTAAAGCTCCTATGATAGGATTTGCCTATCAGGTGAAAGACTTCACGAAAGGATTCATCATAAGGATGAACACCCCTAACACGTTTGTGTGCACACTTTATAAGTGCTGGGAGTGCGGAACAACCAAGAATCTGTCATTTGGGAAATGACGAAAGATCTGGTTAACATTGAGATATCCATATGGGAGAACAATAGACATATTATCGATAATATTACCTCCATAATTGCTTATGAAGATCTGGTTAATATTAAGATATCCATATGGGAGAACAATAGAAATTATCGACAATATCATGGTTGTCACGGCGAAGTCAGCGACAACGGCGAGTGAGAGGCGCCTGGACGCCTAGGTGACGCCTAGACGACGTCCAGGCGACGCCGCGGCGAGCGCCTTATCCAGCATGCATACGGTATGTTGGTACGTATATGAAGCCAGCGCAGTTGTCCCGTCAGCCGATACTCCTCATACCCCCTCAGACTGCTCTCTCTCATCTCTCCCGACCTCCTCTCTCTCTCCCGACCTCTCCGCCTCCTCTCCCCGCCGCCGCATCCTCTCCCTGCCGCCACCTTCCCCGTCCGCCGCATCCTCTCCCCGGCGCCTTCTCCCCTTGCCTCCCCCCACCGCCTCCAGCTCCCCGCGCCCGGTCTCCTAACCCTAGCCGCCGTCGCCTCCCGCTCTCTCCCCGACGCCTCCCCCTTGCCGCCACCTCCCCCCGTCGCCTCCCCTCCCCTTGACGGCGGGAGCAAGCTGGAGAGGGAAGCCGGCGGCGGGAGGGAGGCAGCACGGCGGGAGGGAGGAAGGCGGTGCGGCGGGAGGGAGGGAGGCGGCGCGGCCGGAGCGCGGCCGGAGAGGAGAGGGGCAGACGGCGTACCTGGTCAAGGCGAGGCGATCCTTCCCGGCGTCTCCTCCCCGGCGCCTAAACACCAAGGCGACGCCGTGACAAGCATGGACAATATTACCTCCATAATTGCTTATGACTACAGCAGAATTCTGCGATAGAGTACTCACTAATGAAGGGTGAAATAAAAGCAATCGAGGTCAAATCAAATATCGTTAAATTCAAATATGTGAATTCGAATATGATGGGCCATCGTCATGTGGTGTAAAGCGATGGTTTGAAAGTCCTGAAAAGTGACTTGATATTTCTCCCGTGAGGAATGAGAGAATGTTCCGCTACATAATATCTATGGCAACAAGTAAATAATTAAATGTGGTGAATTGAGCTTCAATAGAGTTCTAAGTCCTTAGAGATAAGAGAAAGGCAATATGTACAAGTCGTTGGACGATCTGTGTTCTTGCAGGTTCATTGAAGGAGTCATTGGATAATGTCCATATAAATATGACATTAATGTCACTGGAACCACAAGAGATATAATAAATGTAGATGATTACCTAAGAAGGTAAATCCTAATGCCTACCTAGAGATCGAGCTGATCATGACAGATCACTTGAATTACCAGTCATTGCATCTGGAAATGATTGCAAAGGAGGTTTAATAGAAATCAACCTCGTGTACTAAAGATACTAATGATCATATAAACCTTGAAGTGGATTAAGACCCATCTTGCCCCGTTTGGAATATGAGATTCCACACTTGCATCTTGCAATTATTGACAAGATATGATGTTATGCCATTGGATGGTATTAAGCATATCCACGAAGAAAGGATAAGACCGTATGTGCTTGGATGAAAGGATAAGACCATATGTGCTTGGATGTCACATACGGACACTTGTATATGTGCGAAATATGACTAGGTTTGATTCCTGTAATTCGTGATTGAATTATCAGTAATTTACAAATATATAGTGCATCCGCATAACAATGGTTATGGGAATAATGGTTATTGTATCCTCTAAAGTTCTTTGAAGGAATTGATCATATTAGTAGTTATTTAGACTTTGGCAATTTATGATTATCCCCATCATGCCATGTCATGGACTGGTTATGCTTTGAGATGGTATGATCATCCGTTACAAGTCTATTGTATAGACACTGGATGCAATCTTGGGAGAACCACTCACAGATAGTTGCATGGGCAAAGCCTCATACGATTAGAATTGGATTTATTATCCAGCAACAATGATGTGCTGCAACTATGTCCCCCCATAGTCCTCTATGAGGATAATGAATACTTGTAAGGGGTTATGTGAAAGGGTAAATATGAGAAAGAATATCGCTGTAAATTCTGCATACTCACGATTCCAATAAAGACAATGAGCTATAAGTTTGGCATAAAAATATTTGTGATTATCGATGTATATTCACAAGGTCCTTGCCTACATCTATTCAATTGGATAACAATATGGCAATAGAACGAGAAGACTACAATGGTCATTGTCAGATATCTAATATAGATTCTCATGCTCTAGACTTCGAGTCTTAGCACAAATGAGGTCTGAATGTTCAGACTTGATAACCTATGGCCCCCATATTCTGGGGGAGCAATTTAGTCGCTCAAACTTTGGTAAAGTTTCATGCGAAAACATACCACTTGATCGGTTTGATCTAAGGAATCAAAACAATGAGATTGTGAAAGTTACAATCAAACCAAAAGGAGTAATGCTGTACTCTTTTTTTCCTTAATTGAGTTTTGTCCCAATGGGATTTCTTAATTGAAAGTTTTTAATAAGGCAACATGTGCAATAGCATGAACGTGATCAATGCACTCTTTTCTCCTTACCAATTTTTCCCACTTGGTTTTTAAGGAGTTTTTAACAAGACATAAGCATGAAATTGGTTAAGTGTCCTGTGAGCTATGCACTCTTTTCTCCTTGTTTTCCCACTGGATTTTTCGATTGGAGTTTTTAATGAGGCATGAGCATGATGTTAGTTAAGTGTCCAAAGAGCAGTGTTGTGATAATATGATATATGAACACTTACCTAAACGAAGAGTTCTAATAGATTACTAGTCCATTTACTTACTTGCGACACAAGAAAGTCACCCCTCCTCACTACATAATCAGGGGAGGGCTGTGCATTGTATACACATACATCGCCTACAAGAAAGAGCAATAAAGTTAAGATGCTATCAAGACAATATCTTTTGTCTACTTCTACTTTGTGTGTGCTTGATTGTCGACAACGCGACCAATACTTCAACACTTTCAGCCAAATTATCTATTTCCTAAATAGTTTGACTAGTTTTCTAGGAAAAGGTTTAGTTGTTCGGTTTCTTATTTATTAGTTAAGCAAGTTGAGGATTGATTCTATCTAGAAACGCCCTTTATACAAGGAGGTCTATTGTCACGAACCTTCGTGAATCACGTGGTAAACACCGCCGAGAGGAGAGCCGGACGGTGACGGCTTGATTGGGATGAGAGAAGACTATAGATGAGGAAGAACCTTAGGAGAGAGACTTGAAATTAATTCATCTTTTTTGCTTGCTTGATAATGAATACATGCTATCCCTTTTATAAGGATGGCTTGACTTAGGGCCTATTTGGCAACGGCTGCGGCTTATGGCTTTTGGCTGAAATTTTTGAATTTTGGCTGTTTACGGTACAGATTACGGAGAGAGAGATACTCACTTGCGATTTTGGCTGGTACAGATGTTGGGCTTTTAACGTGTACATCATTTAACTTGTAGACTCCGTCTTAAGAAAATACTCCGTTTGAAAGTTAGATACTGTAGCAAAAGTCAAAAGCCGCCAGTTTTGGAGGAAAAGAACAGGCCCTTAACTCCTAAGAATTAATCTTTAAGAAAACCTATCTCTAACGGTCCAATTTAATAATAACTTGCCTAACTAATAAATAAGATACTAAACACCTAACAGATAAATTCTTAAATAATAAATCTTTCTAATACGTGTGGGTTGTTGTAGCTCATGAACAGTACCACGTGGTTACTGTAGCTCAAAAAAAGTACCGGCCCATGCCATCTATTGTAATCCATAGGTATGCGAGAAATAAACAAAAAGTCCTTTAATCTATATCTCTCACTGCCCCTATGGTTCAGCTGCCTCTGTGGCGTCATCGCGCTGCTCAGATCCAGGGCCATCTAGCTCATTACATGTATCTAGTTCAATTTAGATTAGACAAGCTGCAGATTTTGTCATATCACATGGAGAATACAGGACTTCAACCTTATGTACACCATGTGTAGTCGGTAGTCCCATCTCACAGGGTTAAATTCTTCAATCCACCACAGTTTGAATAGACAAAAAAAGCATCAGAAGGACTATTCATGGCTAGGTAATTTTGATCTCTAGGATTTAAAAATTATAATAGATCCTTGACTGGCTAGCAATAAGCAATTTGGTAAATGAGCCAAAGAAACGAAGTGCAAAATATACAAATATACCACCTTATCCTAGGTCACAGAATTGACACCCAATGAACAACAAGAGTAATTTTCAGCCTACTACATTATTTTCTATACTAAGAAATACCAGCTTATAGCTAGCACAATTCAAATAATGCCTGCTCTGCTAAATCATCTTTAACTTGTATCAAATCATTAATATCATTTGATTCCTAGTTTCCTACAATTTCATGAATATTCCCAACAACAAATATGTAACAAGCTATGTGACTACAGATATATGCTTGTACAACTGCATATTGTAAATCACTGAGTGGCCCCTCTACTCTGCTTAAACGAGAATACACCTTTCTTGTATAGCAATTTATATCCTCCTTCTGCATCTTACTTCCTACCTATGTTGGGTTGGCGCTAAAACATAATACTAGGAGAAGGTAAAAAGATCGATGTAATCCTTAAGTTAACACAATAATGTAAACAACGGAACAACAAATGTCCACTACATTTTGTAGTGAACAGAAGGACCTTCCTCCATTTAGTTCCCAAGCCTGATGTTTCCATTCCCCAAACTACAATAGCAGCACATCTTATACATGGCACACAAAATGATGTGTAGCATTACATCTTATAGTAATCTCTGATCATAATAAGATGGTTGATACAGTGAACTAAATAAAAATAGAGCATAACAAATCAACACGCATGCAGAACAGTAATTTTGACATATGTTCGTAGAACACCCCATAAACTTATCCCACAGGGCATGCATGAGTGTCCTCCACCTCAAGGTTACAACCGTACAAAATGAAGTTCATTGCATCGAGAAGTTGGTAATCAAAGTTCTATAGAGGATTCATCTAACTGAGTCAATAAAAATGAGTGTGCAAAGACAATATGTTTGCTAAAGCACTGTATAGTTTTCATCTAATCTAATCATCAAAAAGGAGTGCAGAAAAACCAAGTGAGCAGTTCAAAAGAGCAACAAAGCAAAACCCCCCTCATTACGGCTGCTGCTAGCCTACTACTAGTACAAAGTACAGACCAGATTATTCCAATATACTTCTCCATGACCACACGGAACACACGTATGTCCACAAGAGGTTCGAATTCGATCAAACAAACAGTAGCAAGACAAGAAATATAAGCATCAAGCAAACACAAGTAGATCCCACGGGTGTTATGTGAAACAATGGAAGACATGGACAGACACTTCTACGACAGGCAAAGCACAACATAGAAATTGCTCCCTCGTTATTAATCTCCCAAACGTAAGCTTAGAAATTGCAGCCATATATAGGTTATTCCAATCTACATGTACACAATTGTACAAAAAAAAACTCAGATACGCACAAGATATTTGATGAAACGAGCAGTTGTCAATTAGGTTATATAATCGCTCAATACACACACTATGATAACGGGCACAAGATGAATGAGTGGTAATCTGCACAAATACCGGCGATTCCTACATTTGGACGAGAGATTTTAACGCTAGGTAATCGGATACACCCACGCACGCAAGGTGTTCGACGAAAAGAAAAGCAAGTAGGAGGGAAAGGCGCACCTTGATGCCCGGGAATGACATGACGAGCTCCTCCTCGGGGATGACGACAGGCCACTTCTCCCCGGCGTCTCGGAACATCTGCTCGGTCTCTATGAGGCGGCCGCGGGCCAGGATCTGGTCGCGGATGCCCTGCGCGGTGGCGCCGTCGGCGGCGACAAAGGCCTCCTCGGCGCCGTTTAAGTAGGTGACGAGGACGCGCGGGGGCGGCTGGGGCTTGGGGTCCTCCGCTTCGGAGGCGGGCGGCGAGGGGAGGCGCCGCAGCTCGACGGAGCAGGCAGGGTTGGAGTCCTTGGCCTTGCGGCCGTTGCACTGGGCTAGGAGCTCCACCGCCGCCGCCTTCCGCGGGTCCAGCGGGCTGTACTCCACCACCACCTTGGACAGGAACTTGAGCATCTCTTCTCGCCGCCTTCTTCCTCGCTCGCCGCCGCCGCTTCGCTTTCCGACGATTTCGTGGCGGCGTGAGGCTTCGGGCTTGGCTGCGGAATACTTCGGGTTTGGATCTGGTTCGGTTGGGCTCGCCTCGGACTCGGGCCAGCGGCACATAAGTGAGGTTGGGTGGTTTTATTTTGTATAGCTTTTGGTTTATAATATTTAAATTCTACCTATTTATCAAAAAGTACGAAGAAAAAATAGTTGTATATAATTTTGGCTGAAATAACTAAAACCAGTAGTGTCTAGTACAATCAACTTGTAGATCTTATCTTAAAAAGACGCACCGTTTAAAAGCTATTTAATGTACCAAAAACCACAAGCAACAAGCCAAAAAAAGCAGTCATTGGCTCAGACTTGCTAAGAGCATCCAACGACGCAAAAAACATGCCTACGAGAATAGAGAAAACCTTAAAGGCCACCGCACAAAAGCAACTAAGTTATAGCTTATGGCTATAGCTGATGACTTATGGTTACAACTGATAACTTTTAGCTCTCATAAGATCGTTTGTGCGAATAAACTAAATGTCGATAAACGGATAAGCCACTTTAAAAACCTATCCTGATAAGCCATTTTGAAAAGGCAACGGAGAAACCGTTCTGTTTGTTTGTTCGAACGAAGTCATACGTTATAAACCATAAGTTGAAAAGAAAGGGCCTAGCCCTATTCTTTTTTTGCTGTAGTTGATTGCTTTTGGCTGCGGTTGATGAATAGTACTGACTAAAGTAGAAATCGTAGTATTCTTTTGGGCTGAAGCTTTTGGTTTTTTTTGCTGATTATGCTGATTTAATGACAACGTTGAATTGTATTGCGCCAAATTGAATGTGACATATACGGACTAAATTGAAATGCACAAACGAGTCCTCTAGAGTGTGTGTTGCGGACAAACTCACATACATACTTCCAAAAAAAGGAGGCATGTCGTCTGCATCATTCCCATCATCGCCAATGCCGAGTTGTGATATTGGTTCTCTACACATGTCAAGATGAAACAAGCAGTCAGTGCGGCGTTTATGTATCATGTAATAACAAGATTGCACAAGGAATACAAACATTGGACAAGACAACAACAACTACGTACATTTGAGCATTGCATGCAGAACAAGAGTGGCAGTAAATCCAACACAAATAACATAGAAATAATAATTGCTTCAATAGTACAACTGAGTGCACAAAAATTATTAGGAAGTAGATAACAGTATAAATGAATCGCAAATATGGTAGAACAATAACTCAACAAGAAGTAAAGTAATCGTGCACTCTTACAGGACAAGAATATGACAAGTAGTAAATCTCTATGATGTAATGAGACAACCGGAACACACTCAGAACTACCCTCGGTGTGGGCCCAAACCCTATGAAGCCATCCAATGCGGCCCTCTAGTGCAGTCAGCGTGATGAACACATCTATATACTCCCTTTTCATGAACAAGACGGAGGTTTAGAAGTGCTTGTCGCTACCCTCGGGGCAATCGTACGCCTTCACCAAATCAAACAAGTCATGTGCCTCATGCTGAGCTGGACCAGGCAGTACATAAGAAGGGGTTGTGTCCGATGAATGGTTTGCATGCAACTTCTCATACATGTCAACGAGGCGCTCAATTGTGTCATCTGCTTGGTTGCTCTTCGATTTCTTCTCGTTTGATGTGTCAAGCAAAGATATTCGGCTCCTCCTCTTGGAGGACTGCTTGAGCGATGTGCTGGCGAAGGCAATGTCTTGATCAATAGTGTCATCACTGAAGCTCGTGGCAGGATTGTGTCGACTGGCTCCAGGAACGCACGCATGTTCCTCTATGCACAACGTGCCATGAAAGATGAAGTCCATAAGCTCCTTGTTAGGCAGCGTGGCATTCTTGAATTTATGTAAATTTAGAAACAAGTTTCACTTGATTTGAATTTAAAACGAGTGAGAATGCCCCTCCTAGGGGTTTATATACATGAGTGGGGTAGGATGGGAAATTCCCATCCTACCCCTTAGTACTTACAAAGGATGGGGTACATTGGTACATTCCTCTATACTATTGGGTCTATTACATATTAGGCTAGTTGCAAGGACCAGTTGCAAGGACCAGTTACGGGGGGTTGGGCTACCCCTACAACACTGGACTATGGGAAATAAAAAATAATCTATTAACTATGGATACAAAAAATTCCTACTGGTCAACTGAAGCTCTAATACCACTTGATGAGGTGATGGGGTCCCGATCTTCCGATAAAATGATAACTTCGATTTGGAGGAAAACGACTTTGACGATGCAGGCTTCTAAACGACCACAACCAGAACACCAAGTAATCACTAAACCACACTTCAAGTCGTTATCAACCATGCCAAGAACGCAGTTAACCTGACCACGAAGGTCTATTTCTGCATGCAACCAAAGAACACGCAAGAACAAGATAACAAGCAATCTGAAATTGCAAATATTTATATTGAGTTCAAAAAGTGGGATTCCGTAGAGGTTCTTTACGGTTGGTCTAGTCGACACAAGCGAAAAACAAAAGTTTTCACCATAGAAAAACTAAGCAAACGAAATACAAGAAAACTAGAAAATGTGGCCTCCTTAAATAGGGGTGGGAAAGCCGCACAAAACTAAGGAAAAAGGGTGGTACTATTTATGGTACTATTCACATGAACCGTACATCCGGGAACAATATGGGCCTGGCGAGGGGGGCGCCTCCCCCTTGAGCCCAAGCATTACAAGGCCCAATTTGGCCCAAACAGGTGACACAACATCTTGTTTTGATAATTACGGTTTGCACAGGAGGAATTTAAAGTTGAGACTAGATCCATTGGAAAGAGGACGAGAAAAGTTTTCTAACAAGTACTCGTAGAGCTCAAACGGACTCCGTATGTGAAAGTTATGCACATTTGAAGTTGGGCCTATCAGGTTGAATCCGAATTGATCTGGAAGCCGAATTAGATTCCAAAACCTGTCCAACTTGAAATCTTGCTTCAATTGGTCTAAACGTGATGTGGTACTACAAAAACATATATTTTCATCATTAGGTAGCATCATATTCTCATTTAAAATATGTTGAAGCTGAAGGAATGAATTCACCTTTAGTTCAATCTTGATATTGGGCGCTATGGTCGTATGTGTTTGTGGCGTGGTCACATCATCCTCCCTTTCTTGATAGAAAATTGTCCTTGGTTTTAACATATGTGTAGCCTCACGTATTGCATGATCTTGATCATAAATCTCAGTACATGATAATAAACGCAACAAACCCTCATTATGTAATATCATGAGTTCTTTATCAAGTAAAGTAAAACCCCTTTGAAATGAGCTCATTTGATAATTTAAGTAATGCATAGGAGCTCTTGTAATTAGAACAACAAGCATAGCAAATATGGTTGTATCCATAGGGTACATGTTCTTATCACAGCCACGACGCCCCCACTCTTCACCGTATAGATCCAGAGTCTCCACTCTACGCTCCGATGTATAGATCTAGAGTCTCCACTCTCTGCCGGCTTGCAGCAGTCGGCATGGCCAGAGGACTTCAAGTTCCCCACTATTGAGCCGTACAAGGGCGACACGGACCCCAAGGAGTTCATTCGCGTGTACGAGACCACCATCGAGGCTGCTGGTGGGGATGACTCCACCAAGGTGAAGGGGCTGTTGCTTGCTCTGTAGGGAGTAGCGCTCTCTTAGTTCTTTATCATAGAGCTGAATGCCATCTACGCGTGGGAGCAAATCTGCGATCGCCTGTACAACAACTTTCAGGAAAACTACATCGAGCGCGCCGACACAGACCAACTCTTCGCCATCAAGCAGAAGCCCTCAGAAAAAGCTACGAGAATACTTCAAATGCTTCGCCAAGGTTCACTACTAAGTCAAGAACGTCAATGAAACCACGATTATTAATGCAGCAATCCAAGGCCTTCGCTTGGGGCCATTGGCCGAATACAATGTGCGCAAGCTGATAAAGACGGTTGCTAAGCTATTCGACAAGATGCAGGAGTACGCAAGGGCAGAAGAAGACACGCAATGGCGCAGGGGTGACACCTCCGATGCCAAGCAGGCGCAGGACTCCCTGAAGGACACCTCCCAGTGCAAGCAGGACTCCCTGAAGGATACCTCCAAGCGCAAGCAAGACTCACCGAAGGACAGCTCCAATCGTAGGCAATGCAAATCCCAGAAGGCCTGGTATGTCTTCGACATCGAAGGTGGCTCCGATGATTGCGCCCCCCACTGGCTGAGGACGGGGTCGCAGAGGTCGCGGGCGCGAGCAAGGCCGGGGCCTAGACGATGGAGCGCATGGCAAAGGAGAGCACCAGCAACACTGGCTGTGGTGTGAGGTGCATGGCCGCGGCGATCACCTCATGCGGACATGCCCCACCATCGCGATGCTTCACCAAAGTGTTGCGAGGGACAGAGCTATTGAAGCGGGGACCCCAGCGGTGGCCCACGTGCAGCAGCCCCAAGAAGGCCTTCTGCGGATACAGGCTCCCGAGGGAGGCCAACGCCGTGTCATTACCATCATATTTGGGGGTTCCTTGTTGGAATTTTCATCTGCACGGCAACAAAAAGCCTACGCTCATTGGCTGCATCACGTGGCGGCGTATCCTGCCCAGCGCCGCTGACCTGGGCACAAAACGACATCACCTTCATCGTCGCCGATGCAGACGAAGTCTACTTTCCTCACCAGGATCCCCTGGTGATCCAGGCCGCCATCGCATGCTGCGATGTTAAGCGCGTCCTGGTCAGCGGGGCAGTTCCACCGATATTTTATTCGTGGTAGCCTTCGACCAAATGGGAATTCCTCGAAGCAGGCCAGAAGAAATCAAGGCCGGTTCGAGGAGAGTCCTTTCCCAAGCCCCTGCGGAGGAGCACGTGTTGTCTCTGGATCTTCTCGATGGCGACCGGGTCAGCGCCACTAAACACGTCGTGATGTATGCGTGTCAAGCAGCACGTGTGTACGGCCACACCGTGTACTCACGAGAATTTCAGGCGGATGACCTCATCCTCAAAATGGCGCTACATGTGACGACGGTGGGCAAGCTAGAATCCAAGTGGGAAGGCCCATACATCATCACAGCGGCCCTACGACATGGGGCGTATCGTCTCGCAACTTTAGAGGGATGGACTCTCCGCCACACGTCAAATGCAGATCGGTTGTGGTGATATTATGCATAAAGGCGTAGGGGTACTCAGCATACTACTGGCGCCCTACCTTCTATAATAGCTCACCCGCACAAATGGAAAATGAATAAAGCGCACCGTTCATGAAGACTTTGTCCCATTCCACGCAAGACATGCGGGCGAGCCTCCGCGTGCACTCTTCGGAGTATAAATAAGACACACGGAGGTGATCCTCCATGTGCACTCTTCGGAATATAAATAAGACACGCGGAGGCAAGCCTCCGCGTGCACTCTTCGGAGTATAAATAAGACACACGGGGGTAAGCCTCCATGTGCACTCTTCGGAGTATTCCGCGTGCACTCTTCAGAGTATAAATAAGACACATGGGGCTGAGCCTCCGGGTGCACTCTTCGGAGTATAAATAAGACACGCAGGGGTGAGCCTCCACGTGCACTCTTTGGAGTATAAACAAGACACGTGGAGGTGAGCCTCTACATGCACTCTTCAGAGTATAAACAAGACACGCAGGGGTAAGCTTCCGCATGCATTCTTCGGAGTATAAACAAGACACGTGGAGGTAAGCATCCGCGTGCACTATTCAGAGTATAAGCAAGACACGTGGGGGCGAGCCTCCGTGTGCACTCTTTGGAGTATAAACAAGACACGAGGGGGTGAGCCTCCGCGTGCACTCTTTGGAGTATAAACAAGACCGCCGGAGTGAGCCTCTGCGTGCACTCTTTAGAGTATAAATAAGATACACGGGGGGCGAGCCTCCGCGTGCACTCTTCGGAGTATAAATAAGGACATGCAGGTATCGTTTTGATTACATGATGCAGAGCAAGCCTACCGCGTACGCCCAGCACAAGTCCAGCCGCCAGCTCCACTGCTGCCAATTCGAAAGGTTAGGGGTGGAGCACTCGCACGCCTACTTCATCTGGCCGCCAACTCCGCCACCACTACTTCAAAAGGTTAGGGATGAAGTGCTCGTGCACCTACTTCATTTGGCCACTAGCTCCGCCGTTGCCACTTCGAAAGGTTAGGGATGGAGCGCTCGCGCCTACTTTATCTGGTCGCCAGCTCCGCCACCGCCACATCAAAAGGTTAGGGACGGAGCACACGTGTGCCTACTTCATCTGGCTGCCAGCTCTGCTGCCGCCACTTCGAAAGGTTAGGGACAAAGCACACAGTATCTACTTTTGTCGCAAGATGAAGGGGCCCATGTCGACCTTTCGTTCCTACCCTACTTCGCGCATATCGCGTTCTAGGTGCTAGAGGGCACAACCCGCGGAACTTGTCTCACACCTGAAGTCCTACTTATCGATTATCTTTCTGAGCACTTCTCGTCATGCCAAGTGTCATTGGAAAACGAACACGCTCGCAAAAGGGATACGGGGCACAAATCATTTGCCTTGGGCAATACTTCAATATAATGTGCGAAGGATAGCGTTTGC
Organism: Dendrocalamus latiflorus; assembly: GCA_017311315.1. Taxonomy (NCBI): domain Eukaryota; kingdom Viridiplantae; phylum Streptophyta; class Magnoliopsida; order Poales; family Poaceae; genus Dendrocalamus; species Dendrocalamus latiflorus. The sequence goes on from CM029640.1 coordinate 12,291,447, forward strand.
AAGTACATTTATTCGGACTTGTTTGGAGGCACTACTCATCCGATTCATCCTCTACCTTAACGTACTCTCACGTCGAGGTCTCTCCTGTTGAATGCCGCTCCTCCCAAAAATGCAGAGAATCCTCCGCCTAGCCCTAGTGTCGAAGGCGCCATTGGACCATGAGGCTCGAAACTAGCAAGCGGCCCCTATCAAGCACCTGGTCGCCACAAGCACCAAATATGAGAACAAGACATCATAAATTTTTATTGCATTGCCAAAAAAGGGCCATGTGGAGCCGTTTTACATAACATAGACACGGGGTACATATCGGCCTACATGTGTGGGTGTGGGCTTCAGCATCACACTTGCAGATCGACACCATGCCCAAAATCGGCGCCTCCACCTTCGTCACACCACAGGACTTCATCAAGCCAAGCTCCAAGGTCGCCGCCTCTTCCCAGACTCCGCCTTATGGCTACCTTCGTCGCGGCCTCGCCGAGGTAGTCCCAGATGCGCTAGTGGAAGGCACGCATGGGACGCTGGACCGCATGCACCGCGCTGGACATAAACCCGCTTTTGGCAGGTAGCTCCAGTTGCGGAGTACCTAGCTCACCAACGTGCGGGCAGCCTCAGTGGTGGAGAAGGCCGAGGATGATGTGGGTCGTCACTAGCAAGCAGTGGTTGTCAAAGGACCACGCGGCACTCAACGTGAGCGCCAAAGCCTCTCTGATCCTTCGAAGGGTGCTCGACAGGTCCTCGGGCCCAAAGGTGCGAAGTGGCACCACGATGGCAAGATTGGACAACGCACTCTCCAAAGTCTCCATCGAGCTCCATGCAACCACTGAAGCATCGCCCAGTGCCCGGACCTCTGACTCCGCAGCGTGGAGTCGGTCCACCAGGCTACCTCGTTCGCGAGCCCTAGCGGCCTATAAAGTGCAGGCGAGGGCAAGGGCCTGTATAACACGCCAGTTAGCAGCATCCTTAAAAAGGCTAATATAATCAAAGAGCGGGTGCAGGTACCTTGATCTCTGTGGCTTCCAAAGCACTTTCCAAGAGCTCCGACCCGCAAGACAATAGTGTTCGTTGGTCCAATCCAGCATCCGCACAATCCGTGGCGCCCTACAAAGCTCATAGCGCCTCCGGTTGAGGGACAAAGTTCACAACCTTAGGTGTCGAGCCTCCATGCCAGCGGCTTCCACAGGGGCAGATGTTGAAGACACGTCCAGCGCATGTACGTCGGTCCCCCCGCGGTCGCTTCCGTCGCTCGAGCCCTGTGCAGGCCCCAGAGACCGTGGGCCCACTGATGCTAACGACGGTGTCAGCAAGCATATCGGGGAAAGTCTCGTGAAATCACAAGAGGAGAAGGAGGTGTTTATACCTGCATCGTGAAGGGGCGAAGATCGTCGAGAAGCCGCCACTCCTATGTCTGTAGGAAGGGCAACCGTGGGGGCGTCACCAGCATCCCACACGGCGGACTCTGCTTTAGGCCCCGCGCATTCTACCTCGGAGTCAGACTTCTCTAACAGCACCGTCATTGCCACTTAGAAGTGCCTGCTCGCCCCCTCATGTGAAGCTACGTGAGCACACTCTACGCATTCGAAGTGCCTCATCGGCCCCCGTAGCCGGAGTAGGCGACGAAGCCTCATATTCGCCGGCATCCACGTCAAGCCAATGGTGGCCATCGCCCCCGTCACCTGCATCGCTTGCGGGCCCCTGGTCACTAATCGCGCCGCAGTCCGCCTCCACCTGTAGGTCAGAGTTGGCGTACTCCGCCAAGTCAGAGCCGATAACCATAGTAGCCTCAGCCTCGGTGGGTACTTCAGGAAGAATGGCCACCGAGTTTGGTGGCCGGGTGGCAGGTGACTGGGCCCTATGACGAGGAGGAGAGGCCTCCCCCTTGTCGTAGCCACCCCGAGTGTGAGCCCGGCCAGTAGTTGGCACAGCACACTCTAGTACAGGGATGCTAAGAGTTTCGCACACGTGGTTTATTCAGCTGACGTTCACTGTTACCGCCTCCTGGAGACTGTGCTCCATGGCCACGTACAACCTAAAGAAAACCATCACAGCACACTCCGCATCCTCGAGGAGCAGCTCTGCCAACAAATGGAGTTAAAACAACCTACTAGATAGCCTCTTCGCCCTCATTAGGTGTGGTCGAAGACTTACTTGGCTCGGCGGGCCTCGGTAAGGTTGCGACTGTCGATCGAATACCATTGTCAGTTGCACGTGCTAGGGGTGGGCCCAGGTTGCACGTGCTAGGGGTGGGCTAGCGAAGCCATGCTGAACATCAGGAACTCCTTCGCGAGGCCCTTTATGTTGAATCGGAGGGCAACCCCCACCAGCCTCCGCGCCTAATGCTCATTGTCATGGTTGAGGGCTACCGAAGGGAAGTGTCGAACTCCATTGGATGACCCATCCACTTCAGGCTGCTGGTGCCCTCCACGCGGTGGTAGAACCATAGCTACATCCAGTTTGACTCCAACTTCACCTGGGTTGCATTTTCCGGGAACAGCTTCGTGCATGCCGGACGCAGCACGAAGTTCACACTCCTGAAGTTGGAATACTCCCCTCCATCTAGCTTCTTTGGTTGGCAGTGTGCGTCATGCAGAAATGCGAACAGCACGGCGCTAGGCCATGCTGTCTCCATCTGCAAGGCCCAACAGTAGACAGCCAGGCAGACCAGTGCGTTCGGAGTTAAGTGCGCCAGCTCCAGCCTGTACACCCGCAGCACCTCACCGACGAATAGGGTAGAGGGGAATCGGAGCCCAGCCTCAAGATACACGACGAAGACCACAGCCTCTGACTCCGTGGGGTGTGGCTTCGTCTTGTCAGTGAGCGTAGACAAACCGCATTACGGTCCAAAAGCTTCCCCTCGCACAAAAGAGACCGGATGGTCTCCTCGGTCACCAGGCTCTGCCCCAGCATGTTCAAGCAGACGTCGTTGAGCTTCCTCACTGCACTCCAGCACTTGTTCACTAGCGAGGGGTCACACTCCACCAGCTCATACTCCATCTCCGTCGCCGACGTGCTCTGCTAGCTAGAAGAGTTGCCACAACTCAACGACGCACCACCGCTTGGTCGGCAGAGAGCGATCATCACCTCGGACCATTTCCACTACAATACTATACGCAGTGCACGGCGGCAGTTGACGACGATCTTCTAGCTTGGTCTCTCACAAAACCATCTACCAAATAGGGTCAGTGAGAGGAAGAAGTACGACGACGGACGGTGGCGACAAGCGGTGTATACGGCAGTGGTGCGCACGGGAGCAATGGTGGAAAAGTAGTGTTGTCTTAACTAGTCAAGGGAGAGGGACAGCGATGCGATGGCGACCGTAGTTTTAAAGCCTGTTCGGCTGCCCCACGATCGGGAAGCCCAACCGGTGAAAACTGACACCACATGACCTCCCAACCGTGCTCGCACACGTGTCCCACGATGCTGCGAACGGCCACACGACCACAGTTAAACTCCCAACTGGCAACACACGATAAGCCAGGAGTACCACGCCGTGCATCCGACTATGCGCGAAGGGTTGATAAGACTTCGGTCAGATGACATCACCATTTCGCCCTGTACGACCCAACCCGGAATAGATCATAGGCCGCAGGGACGGAGGGGACCAAAAGGCTCGGCGGTATGGTTTTGGCCCGTGAGAAGCCCTTTACCATGAGAGGCTCCTATAGTAGGGGTGGCTCTACCTGAGCCCATCTGGCCTGTTAGGGAATTGTAAGGCCCAATATGATACATGTAATGACATATGTACCCTCATAGAAGACATATGGCTATAAGAGCAAGACTGTAATTGTGCCTTAGGGAGATATTATATATATATACGCCCTGATCATGGAGAAGGGGCATGCATTGTTTTTCCATCACAACCACTCCACTACTCTCTCACTTTACTGTTTTGTCAGTAGCCATAACAGGTTTCTCTTGCTCTGCTCTGGAGATGGTGAGTACCAAACCACTTACAAGTTGGTGTCAGGCCTCTTCACAATCTTCTTGAAGAGGTCACCTCACAATCTCCCGCCAAGCCGTCTAGGTGCCGACAAGCACCAAGAGTAATATACAAAGCTTTGCTTGATGGCGATCAAGTGATAAGGATCGATCTAGAATGGATGCACTTGATTTTTAGCTCAACTATGTCAAATGAATGCTAAGTGAGTAAATGAGGTTTGGAGTGAATGTTATATGCTCAAGGATGTTGCAATGAAGTGTTTAGCCCTGTGCTTAAGCAGGTGGAGGAGTATTTACACCCCTACTAACCAAATCTAGCCATTACATGAAGTTTCCTAAATTTTTCAGGGTGAGCAAAAGTACCACAGTACAAAGACTGGTACTATCGCACCTGTTCTGACACAACAGTAATAGCTATTTTAGAGCTTCTGAACTAGCCATTGAAATGTGGCATTGTACTATCGCCGTTATAAATTTGGTAGTTCTGATCGTCGGTTGTTTCGATTTCTGGCGTGGTACTTCCATTTGTCTCGGAGGCCAAATCTTGCCACTCTCTAAAAAATATACCGCTTGGATTTTCAGAGCTTTTGAGCTCTGGTAGTACCGCTCAGGAGTTGCAGTCATACCGCTATATGGTAGTTCTACCATTAAAGCTTTGGTACTTTTGTTTTCCAAAGAAACAAATGTGATTCCAAGGGTGCTATATGGAAAAACATACCGCTAACCTTTTTGGTGCTCCTAGATTTTGGTAGTACCACTGTGTAAACTCTGGTACTATTGAATTTCCTGACAGTGCACAATTGGCTGTCAATTTTAGTTTTAAGTGCATGCATGATTCTAAATTGATCCAAATGGCACAATAATATGCTATCAATCTACTAGCCATAATCCCTCTTAATAGTATGGCATTTAACCTATAATCCGATCTTCCATCCTTTCTCCTAAGACCAGTAAAATTAAAAAGGGATCCTAAACTATTTATACCTTTGTGTTGAGCCACATTTATATTCGTCATTGGGACTTAAACCTTTCAAACACTCAATAAACATGTTAGTCTCATATTCACATAGTGTCATTACTTACCAAAACTATTTTTAGGGGTCTAGATGCTTTTAATCTCCCCCTTTTTGGTAATTGATGACAACACAATTATTATGTGAAAAGAATAAATTTGTGAATATACCACTTGTTTGAAAAAAGAGTTCTATATTCTTTTTTTGACTTTAAACAACTCAAATGAGTTAAAAGAATTTATTGCTTTTAAAGTCAACACAGGGAAAGCTCCCCTAAACATGTGCATATAAACAAGAAGATACATTGCAAGCACATGTTAAGATTTTGGAAAAAAAATTTGGCAGAGTTTCTTTTGTTTGTTGAACTTAAGGGAATAGATAATTGCAATGATATAATTTATGCAACAAAAGAGTATAAGATGCAATTCTATAAAATGATCATAACCTCAAGTTCAACATAACATAAACATAACATGAACCATGTCCACAATTACATTATGCATAATAACAAAGTTCACATGTTCGTTGCATCACAATTATCAATAGTAGCTAAGATAGTAGTGGCTTCTTCATTCTTCTCTTCTTTTTTATTGCTCCTCCTTTCTTCATCCATTTGCTCCTTCTCACTTCTCCCCTTTGGTATCAAAGTACCAAAAAGGCTACTCCTGAGGTGCTTGAGGAGAATGGCCACAATGGCGATGGTGGCCATAACAGACTGGAGAAGGAGAGCGAGTCACTGCATGCTCATGAGAGGACACTCGGTCCCCAAGAGAGGAAACAATGGTAGTCAAGGTAGTGACCTATCCTTCTATCCTCATCACTGCAGAATAAATCTGAGAAAGAGTGACTTCTTCCTCTCCTTGTGGTTCAGCTGCAGCCTCTTCTTCGTGTTGAGCTCGAGGACGGGGAGCTGGAGGGATGGGAGGTTCTGCTCGTGCCTTGTAGGGCTTATGAACTGAACCCAAACGTCCACGATAGTCAATCTTTTTTATGATTAGGGCCATGATGTAGGGAGCATCATTAATCTGTTCAACCTTATCATTCTTGGGAGAGTCTATCTCCCATATTATGAGATCAACCACATCAAATTTGCGGCCTTGCATAATGTAATCAATCAAGTTCCATGCATGGCCTCTAATAGCATCATAATTCTTTGGGAATAGAAAGGAGTCCAACAAGCTTGTTTGGCAAATATTTGACAGAGGAGTCATAAAACTGAGTATATGTGGGGATCTGAAGAGCAGCCCTGTCATATACCTTCTCATAAGCACTGGACCTTGTCCGAAAAGCCAACTCAAACTCATGCTTATTACTGTCCAAGTAGTTGGATCCAGTCATCCATGGCATGTGCTGAAAATCAGAATAAATGTATAAAGTAGCATAAAACTACCTGATAATCTTGTCATTGTAGTTAGGCTTGAGAGCCACAAGGTTCTGAACAATGGCATCTCGAAATGGACGATATGTCCCATCATATTTGTCAATTGAATCAAGGTGATCCCAATCGACATACTTGTGGTCTGCAAAAAGTCTGCTTGGACCATACATCAGCTCATACACTTGCTCCTGAAGCTTGGTATGAAACTTAGGATTGTTATAATTCCTGAGGAGCACAAATTGGCTTCTGTGATGTAATCTTGCATACTCTTCAGCTGAGATGGTCTTAAGATTTATCTGTGGTTCTTCTGGCTTTGGCATCTCCTCATCAGAATCTTCATATGGTGAGCTCTCCTGCTGCTCAATTTAAGTCTCAAATTTAGAGGCCACTGCCTTGCCTCTGTCCTCTCAAGATTTCTAAGTAGACTCTACAGTGACTTGAGTTGACTGGGGAGGAACCTTGGCTGCAAAGGGAGCTGCATGGGAGGTTGATTGTCCAGAAGGCATGTGAGAGAAGGTGTTCTTTGCATACACCTTGCGAGAAAGGTTCTTTGTCCTAGGTATCTTCAAACAAAGAGAAAAGATACCAAGGATAAGTTAGGATATAACCACAATAGGTTTGAAAATAATGGAATCAAATTGCTATTTTATCAGAGAAATCAGTAGTACCAACATGCAACCAGTGGTAATATCGGGCTTCAGTAGTACTGCACATGTCGAGTGGTAGTACCGCTTTCTCTGAATAATTTCTAAGGCAGATTAAAGTATGAACTTTCTGGTGTTTTTCTTAGATTGAATCTATGGAATAGATGCGCAAGCATCATTAGACACCAAATATAACAATTTTCCCGAAAAAAATCGTCACCAAATCATTTGCATTATCAATCAAAACCTAAACGTGACCTAGGGTTCTAGAACAAGATAAACAAAGGATTTTGATCCCATTTACCTTGTAGATCAGTGGAGTTGAACCCTTAGGAGGCAAAGTCACCAGGGAACAAAGAAATCTCCAAAGGATTTGGAGATCTAGCAATGGGGTTTAGTGGTTTCTTGGGGGGGAGAGAGAGAGGCATACATGTGCAAGCGAAAAGAGCGAATGAAAGTTCCACTAAGGAGAGAGGGAGAGGGTTAAAGACCCGTGGGGTTGGTAGTTAATGCCCTCAACCAACTAGAATGAAAGTACAATATTTTGACTGCCGGTAGTTCTGAAAGATGGAAGTACTGCAGATTACACAGTGGCAGTTCTGATTTTTCTGGAACTTTTCAGAAATTGAACTTGAATCTGAGAATTATGCAAATGATCCTTAGTTTTGCATTAAAATAGGAACCATTCAGGATCATTATATATTAAGAAGACTAAAGGAAACCTAGGAATATAGTTTTTATGCACATAGAGATTTTTAGCAAAAAATAAGTGAAAATACCTTTAAAAAATACCTCAAACAATACCTAATGAGCATGAAAGCATGAGGCATGAGTTCAAGCAATATTTAGTAGTCCACGACATTTAATTCATTCCTTAACTTGCAAAAGCTGCTTTCATCTAATGGTTCAGTGAAAATGTTTGCCAATTGCTCTTCGATCTGAATGTGGCTAATTATAATATCTCCCTTGCTTACATGATCTCTCAAGAAATGGCGGTGTATGTCTATATACTTGGTTCTTGAGTGTTGGACTAAGTTATTAGCTATTTTCACTATACTATCATTATTACACAGAAAAAGGTATTTTATCAAATTTGATTCTATAATCCATCAAAATTTGCCTCATCCACAACAATTGAGCACAACAACTACCCACAGAAACATATTCGGCTTTGGCGGTGGAAATAGCTATGGAATTTTGTTTCTTGGATGACTGTGAAACTAAAGATCTTTCTAACAATTGATAACTACCTGAGGTGCTTTTCTATCCACTTTACAATATGCATAATCGAAATCTAAATATCCAATTAAATTAAATTTAGCACCTTTAGGATACCATAAGCCTATGCTTGAGAAATGCTTTAAATATCTTAGAATTTTCTTTACGGTTATCAAATAGAACTCTTTTGGAGATGCTTGAAAATGTGCTCATATCCAAATACTAAACATGATATTGTGTCTAGATGCGGTAAGATAAATGCAAACTATCAATCATGGATCTATAAAATTTTAAATCTACTAGATTACCTCCTTCATTGAGATCGAGCTGTGATGCCACTTGTAGGATCAAGAATAACCGACTAGTGGGGGTGAATAGGAGGTTCCAAAATTCTTACTTTCTAAAATTAATTACCATAATTTATAGCTAGGCAAGATTTTCAATTAATTCAAACCTACACAATTCTAGTATAGGAAAAGCATCAGAAGCACAAGTCTCTACAAGTATATATCTAGCACAACTAAATATGAAAATCTCAATAATCATAATATGCTAGAAATATAAGTACGGAAAGTAGAGGCAAAGAAATAACCACAAGACAAGGGAAGTTTTTCCCGTGGTGTCGAAGACTTGCCGGTCTTCTCTAGTCTACGCTGGGGAAAGCCTAAGTGACTTAGACCGGCTCTACAAATTAAGCCTTGCTCCTCAATCCACTAGTGGTTGCTCTTACTTCACTATGGAGATGGTCAGCACCAAACCACTCACAAGTTGGTGCCGGGCCTTTTCACAATCTTCTTGAAGAGGTTACATCGCAATCTCCTGCCTAGCCGTCTAGGTGCCGGCAAGCACCAATAGTAATAAACCAAAGCTTCGCTTGACAACGATCAAGTGCTAAGGATCAATTTAGAATGGATGCACTTAATTTTTAGCTCAACTACCTCAAATGAATGGTAAGTGAGTAAATGAGGTTTGGAGTGAATGCTCTATGCTCAAGGATGTTGCTATAAAGTGTCTGGCCCTCCTTGAGCAGGTGGATGAGTATTTATACTCCCACCAACCAAATCTAGGCATTACATAGAGTTTCCTGAATTTTTTAGGGCAAGCAGAAGTACCGCAATACAAAGACTGGTACTACTGCACCTATTCTAACACAATAGTAATAGCTATTTCAGAGCTTCGGAACTAGCCGTTGAAATACAGTGCTGTACTACCACTATTATAAATGCAGTAGTTTCGATCATCAGTAGTTCTAATTTCTAGCATGGTACTTCTTTTTGTGTCAGAGGCCAAATCTTGGCGCTCATTGGAAAAACGTACCACTTGGATTTTCGGAGCTTCCGAACTTTGGTAGTATCGCTTAGGAGTTACGGTCATACCACTATATAGTAGTTCCGCCGTTGAAGTTTTGGTACTCCTGTTTTCCAGAGAAACAAATGTGATTCCTAGGGTGCTCTTTGGGAAAAAATGTACTGCTAACCTTTTTGGTACTTTCGGATTCTAGTAGTACCGTCATGTAAACTATGGTACTAATGAATTTCCTAACAGTTTATAGTTAGCTATCAATTTTAGTTTTAAGTGCATGCATGATCCTAAATTAATCCAAACTGCACAAGAACATGTTGTCAAGCTACTAGCCATGATCTCTCTTAATAGTACGGCATTTAACCTATAATCCGGTCTTCCATCCTTTCTCCTAAGATAAGTAAAATCAAAAAGGGATCTTAGACTATTTATACTTTTGTCTTGAGCCACATTGATCTTCATGTTGACCCTTAGTATGCATCTCATATTCATCATTAGGACTAAACCTTTCAAAAACTCAATAAATATGTTAGTCTCATATTCATATAATATCATTAATTACCAAAACTATTTTTAAGGGTCTAAATGCTTTCAAGGGATGATGAACAGCATGGGCCACGACGATGAGGGCGATGTGACGGGGCTTGGAGATGTGCGCTGGCGTGGGTGCAACACACAGGCATGAGTGGCAAGGTAGTGCGATAAGCGGAGCATGTGCAGCGAGGCGGGCATTGAGCAAGGCATGTTGTGGGGTGACGCAGTCATGTAGGCATAGGCGGGGTGACACTATGGGGCTTGGCAGGAGTCTTGGCGCGTGTGAAGTGGCGGGAGCAGGTGTGGGCGCAAGGTGACGTTGGAGCAAGGCGTTAACATGGCTGGTGGCAACTCAACGAGAGTAGACACGTCATGACTTAGGCGTGGGCACGGTGCACGTGGCGGGGCTGGGCCTCAACCAAGCCTGCGCGGGTGCATGGTGTGAGCACACAGCACAACACGGCATGGCACACTGTGGCGGCAAGTGCACACAGCGCGGCTGGCGTGGCGTTAGTGGCACAGCCAGGTCAGTGTGGCACAACATGGCGTGGGTGCATGCACAAGTCGGGGCAAGGTAAGGCGCGGGCATGCAGTAGAGTTGGGGCGCAGCTAGAGCTGCAAGGGAGGTGACAAAGAGTGAGGGAGAAGGGGGCTAGGCGGGGGACTTAGGCTACGGCCCAAGGAAAAGAGAGAGAAAAGAGTTGGGCTGGCCCAATTGAATTTCAGATTTTTATTTGTAGTTACCTTTTTTATTTGAATTTTGATTTCTGTTTTGGTTTTGAATATGAGTTCCAAATTTGAATTTCATTCTTCTTGTTGCTTTCAACTTCTCAGGGAATTTACCCTAAATTTAATTTTGCTATTCTTTTATTGTTGTTGTTGTTGCTATTTATTATGTATCTTTTCTTGAATTAATTTGCGTAAGTCAATTTTTAGAAAAGCCCTAATAAAATTTCAGAAAATCCAAATGTCAACAAGATTCATTAAATAGTTTTTAAATTATTTATATTTTTAAACATCCAAATTTTGGAATGGTAGGACACGCCCGCTGCCAAGAGGCAGCGACTGTGGTATTGCTCGGCAGCTACATCAGAAAGGTGTAGCGACGGAGGAGGCCAAATTTGGAGGATTCGCTGTGGCGAGCTATTGAGGGGACTCAACAAGAAATTGAGGTGTTGCAGCCTCTTCCTCTGCTGGCTGGATGTACGGAGAGAGAGAGAGAGAGAAGGCCCTCATCCTTTGACACGGTGAACTGCTGGATGTATGTACGGGGATAGAGGTGGTGATCGGTTGGGCTTAAAAGCTCATGGCTTATGGCTGAAAGCACTGTAGCTGGCTGAAAAAAACACTGTAGCTGACAGAGGTTTATTTAGCATAATTAAATTTAAAAAAATATAAAAAATATGTTAGCCCATTACGTCGGCAAAAAAACTCAACAAAAAAAACCAAAAGTTCAGAAAAAGACGAAATTTATGAATAGTGAAAAATAAGCTGGAAGCCAGAAGCTTAAGCCCAACCGATCGGGGCCAGAGATAAGAGGGGGGAGAAACGAGGTAGAAGAAGGGCTGTTTGATTGACACGTGGACCTCATGGTTCATGAAATTTTATAGATCACTAGTTGCATGTCCGTGCGTTGCAATGGAAAATAAGTACCATACAATATCACACATTTGATAACCATAATCTAATCATTGGTGTCGCAAAGGAAAGTAAAATCAGTTTCAGGTAAGCTACTTTTAGCATGTTTGGCTAATGCACCAAACTTCCTTGATTGATGAGAACTTTGCTCTGGGCTTATGTCAAACTTGCTTTTCAAGTTATCAAATAGTTCATAGGATTATAGCTCTGGAATTGACATGGGAAGCTGTTGGTGTGCTGTATTGGGCTAACATGTACAACCAAACTAATCATATCTTACCAAAGTTGCATCAATTATAAGGATTGTTCAAAGCAACAACACAAAAGTATATTAAAAAGGCAACAACAAAAAAGTATCTCACACCTCATGGTCGTAAGTCGGAAGCCGTCGATCACACCTCGTGGTCATAAGTTGGAAGCCGTCGACTATCGCATGTGATCGTAGATCGGTAGCAGGCGACCATCACTAGTTGTCGTAATATTCGGCGGTCGACCATCAATCGTGGTCCTAAATTGGGAGCTTTCGACCAGGGCTCATGGTCATAAGTCGGAAGACCTCGACCACACCTCGTCCTCGTACGTCGGAAGCCATCGAGGACATCTTGTGGTCGTACGTCGGAAGCCCTCATGCACACCTCGTGGTCGTAAGTTGGAAGCCATCGAAGACACCTCGTGGTCGTATGTCGGAATACATCGACCATTGCTCGTGGTCATAAGTCAGAATAGATCGACCATTACTAGAGATCGTAAGTCGGAAGCCCTCGACCACACCTCGTGGTCGTAAGATGGAATACATTGACCATCGCTTATGGTCATAAGTCAGAAGACATTGACCACACCTCATGGTCGTATGTCAAAAGCCATCGACTATCGCATGTGATCGTAGGTCAGGAGCGGGCGACCATCCCTGGTGGTCATAAGTAGGTAGCGGTCGACCATCGATCATGGTCGTAAGTCGGAAGACCTCGACCATAACTCGGGGTTGTAGGTCGGGAGGCATCGACCACACCTTATCGTCGTACGTCGGAAGCCATCGAGGACACCTCGTGGTCGTACATCTGCAGACATTGACCACACCTCATAGTCGTAAGTTGGAAGCCATCAGCTACATATCGTGGTCGTAAGTCAGAAGCCCTTGACCACACCTCATGGTCGTACATCGACAGACATCGACCACACCTTGTGGTCGTAAGTCAGAATCCATCGACCACACATCGTGGTCGTAAGTCAGAAACCCTCGACCACACCTCGTGGTCATAAGTCAAAAACCGTTGACCATCGCATGTGATCGTAGATCGGAAGCGGTCGACCATCACTTGTGGTCATACGTTGGCAGCGGTCGACCATCGATCGTGGTCCTAAATCGAGAGCCTTTGACTAGGGCTCGTGGTCATAAGTCAAAAGACATCAAGGACCTCATGGTCATAAGTCGGAAGACATCGACCACACCTTGTGGTCGTAAGTCGGAAGACGTTGACCATCTCTCATGATCGTAGATCGAGAGCCGTCAACCATAACCGCTACGACCACGGCCATGGTTGCTATGACTACGACCATAACCGCTACGACCACGGCCACGGGTGCTACGATCATGGCCACGTATCAAGGGACACCTATACTGACTTTACACACATATGCTTACAGATTCTTACACACTTTAGCTTGTAAGATCAAGTCTTTATTTAGGATACATAGATAATTATACACACATATGCTTACAGACTTACATACTCTAACTCGTAAGATCGAGACTTTATTTTGGATACATAGATACACACATAATTATAAAAGGCACACATATACTTACTGACTCTTGCATATTCTGACTTGTAAGAGTCAGATATTACTTATGTACGCTACATCGTGGAGTGATAGTGAAGGGACTTTGATGGAACTATGACCATGGCCACGGGCACTACTACTACGACCATGACTTCTACTACCACAGCTACTCCTGGTCGTAATGACTACACACAAACTGCGGTCGCTCTGACAACACACACCGGTCGTAACGACTTAACACACATTCGTCGTAGCGACCGCGCACACAAACTATTCGTAATGACCACGACGCATCAACTCGAAGCTTCGACCACAGCGTATCTAATCAACTCGAAGTTTCAACCATGGCTCTGTTAGCCTAGGGGTAGAATAGAACACGCACACACGGTGGTCGAAACTCACACGAACACCTCAATCTACTCAAGACACACAAGAGTTTTTGCGCTGCATCAATCCACCACTGCTTTTCTATTTTCTCATCTATTTATAGACTCTGATTACAAGTGTACAGGCTAAAACTACCCGACTGACTCTTCCGGCCATGATCTCCATGACTCAGACACTCCTCACTACCTGTACGACTTGCTCCACTAACCATCACACTCGGTTTAGTGGATACGACCAGTTACATGTACACTAATTGCTATCTGGCCCAGTCTACGACCACACAAAATCCTTCAGGTCCTCTTCAGGTTCTCCTTCGTGTCCTTTGACCATGTCTTTTCAACCACAGTTGCTCAACCATGCACCGACCATGGCTGCTCGATGCCTTTAACCACGGTGCCTTCGACTGCTTCACCGACTACGGCTTATCGACCAACATCTCTGACCACAAAGGTCTTCCAAGCACCGACTGGTTCTCTGTAGCTTACAAGTACTGACCATTGACTATGTAGTTACGACCACTATGTAGCTACGACTACTGTGCTACGACCATTGAGTAGTTCGACTTATGACTACAACCACTGAGTAGATCGACTTATGACTACGACCAGTCTCTGACTCCGATTGCTGTCGACACACGACTATAGAGTACTCGACACGACCACGTAGTACTCAACACATGAGTACTCGTTACGACCACATAATACTCGAACACCCCGAGCACTCGACTATGACCACAGTACTCGAACACACGAGTACTCGACTACGACCACGGTACTCAAACACACGAGTACTCGACTACGACCACGGTAACAACAACACAATAAGATTAGTTCCAATAGGCTCATCATCTTGATGCTTCGACCACAGCTACTCACTTACTCGGAGTGTTTGACTGTGACTACTGTAGCTTCGACTGCTGCTACGACCATGGCTTTGGGGACTGCTTCAACCATGCCTTCAAGTGTGGCTTCAACCACGGCTTTAGGGACTGCTTCGACCACGCCTTCGAGTGTGGCTTCGACCACTTACAAATCATCAAGATTAACAAAAACCTTACCTTGCAAACACACACAGAGCACAAAGGAATCATCAGCACCATCGCAGCAAAGTTGCAAGGCATATGCACCGAGTAGCTGGCTGATCGAGAGAGGGAAAAAAAATCTGTGGGTCTCTCTAAGCAGAGCGACCACCAGCTTGAGAGACCAAAATAGCCAGACAGCGCGATGGGCTCCGAGCAAAGAGTAGGAGGAGGTAGAGAGGCTCACCGGGCGAGCGACCGCTTGGCCGCAGCAGCAAGGGAGAGCCACGTGGGCGGGTGCAGGAAGAGGAAGCCGCCGCCGTGTGGCACCGAGCAACGGCAGCAGTAGGGGCGGGTGCAGCAAGGGGAGGAGAACCATGGCGATGCAGTGCCACAGGGGGTGGGCAAGGAGGGAGTAGGGGGTGGCCATTGGATCCAATGGCCGCCGTCTACGAGCGCATGTCTCTCAGATCCACTGGCCGCCATCGATCGCTGCGTTCTAGATCCACCGGCTGCTATCACTGAGCATGCCTCTTGGATCCATTGGCCACCATCGTCGAGTGCCCTTCTCTCCAATCCACCGGCCGCTGTCGCCGAACGTTGTGCTGCCGAATCGCTTTGCCGCACTGTTCGTATAGCAAAAAATATTGGTTGGAGGGGCGATGGGAGATGGGGCAGCGGCGGTGGGGAGAGACCCAGTGCACAGTGAGGAGGGAGAGGGGAGAGGAGAGATGGGGTGGTGGGGGTGGGGAGATGCCCGATGGGCAGCGAAGAGGGAGAGGGGAGATGAGATGACAGGTCTGCGAGAGAGAGAGAGCGTGGGAGAGAGATCTGTACAGAATGAGAGAACAGAATAACCGAAGGTGGAAGTGGAGAGGAGGCACAGTTAGCGCGAGAGAGAGGGGATATAGATGGTCAAGATTCATGTGTTTAGATCGGACGGCTGAGAAGAGAGGAGGAAGAATTCATCGATAACCACCAACTCTTTATATAATTGTAGAGATATTTGCTTAGTCACCACCATGCTGTTGGCCTATGCTGAGACATCACCGTGCTGTTGACCACATAACCTGCCACGGGGCAAAATCAGTTACACGGTTTTACATGGTTCAGGATACTATTTAAATGGTTTTGTAGGCCAAAGTATATGTTAGACGAACTCTTAAAATTTAGAGAGTAAATTAGACTTATTTCTAAAAACAACTATTTCAATGTTTCACCAATTCGTTTTTCCACAAGTATACCACCTCTCAATATGGCCAAATTTCCAGCCACCATATTCACAAAAAAAATTGTATTTCTTGCTCCAACAAACCATCATCCATTTTCACGTATCCCAAGCTCTTTCATGGTCCATACTAAATCAATTTTAGGCCATCTACACGTTGTTTGGTGAAGCTCCAGCTGGCGGATTGTCGTCCCCAGGTGAATTAACAGGGTGGATCCGGGTGGGCTTGTGGCTTATTGCTTTTCACTTTTGCTATAGTAATTACTTTTAAATGATGTATTTTTTTCAATGCGAGGTCTCCTAGTTGATTGTAATACACACTGTACTAACTTCAGTTATACTGGCCAAAATCGCATATAAATGTCCCTCTCTTCGTAATCTCTCTCGCAAACAAATAGAATTCAAAAGCCAAAAACCATAAGCCACAATCTAAAAGAACTCACCTTAGGTCTTGCTAGTGCTGCAGGCTTAAATAAGGAGGACATTGGGTGGGGACCACACGAAGGATTGGTGGGAACCGAGGATTGATTGAGGTAGAAAATAATTCTTTGTTGTGGGCCCGTCTAGGAATAGAAAACGGTAAAGGATAAGAATTTTTTAAATAATCTATTTTTTATTCTAAAATGCAAAATTACACCTGTGTTTTTTTTATAGAAGTAGCACCCTATCGCCTAACCATTGGGCGACTGAAACCTGTTGCCGAACAGTTAGGCGACACGGGTATTTATGTGGCAGTAGCCAAATAATTAGGCAATAACTGCTATCGCCCAACCATTCAGCTACAGAACCATCTAGTCACCGAATAGTTGGGCAACTGGATGGGCTATATAAGCTACGTGGTTGAGCGCCCGAGCGGCAGTCGGCCGCGCGAATGAACAGAGAGAAGAGAGGAGAGGAGAGGAGAGGAGAGGAAAGAAAGAAAAAAAGAGGAGAGGGAAAAGAAGAGGTTGTGCTATTTCTAGTATGAGCGATTCGTCCTTAAGGTAAATTTTTTTATCTTTTAGTCAATATTTTTGTAGTAAGTAAACAGTTTATTTAGTGTAAAGAATAGTATAGCTCGCATCCGTAGAAAATTATAGTTAGGGAAAAAATAGTATAATTTTAGTTAGATGGCTGGAAAGAAAAGCAAGAAGAGAGGAGAAAGAACATAAAAGGGAGGATAAGCGTGTGTATAATTAATTTATTTAATTGCGAATATTTAACTATGAGGATCTCGTGGCATGTTAGAGTACTGTGAAAATTTTTGGTATTGACGTTGAAATGCAAAATATTAGTAGACAACATTTATGATTAATTAGGAATGTCATCAGTGTATTGAAAATTTACGTGTACTATTAGAACTGGTAATTGCAATTGAAATAAGTATGCTGGTAGTGGGCCAAGACTAATGGGGCAACCAAGGGATAAAATGAATATGTTCCCGTAAATTAAAATGCAGTAAGTAGCTTTAATCGGCAGGAGGTTTGCCAGTAAGCCACCATAGCGTAGCATGTTATGTCCCTGTAAATTAAAACAGAATCTTTTTTATTTGAAGTAATAGAAGAAAAAACAATAGAAGGATGTTTCCACGTGCAATGGAAGGGTTACGCTATGAGGGAAAATTAACCGATGTGAAGAGACATGCACGTTCATTGTGACCTCTGCCTTAGGGAATGAACAACGCCTTAATCATGCGATAGTGTAGTTGTTCATAATAGGCGAACAACCATAGAAATGTAAATAACATTACATCAGTACTTCCATAAGGTGCAATGTGATTTGACTAGTTGCAATATTGGAAATATTTATAGGCAAACATCAGTCATGTCAGTACCCATTACATTGAAAGTGCATTATGGTGTTAGCACCGTTCGTGAAGGTCCATATGGTGTTGACTTGAGCAATTTTTCGCAGGCCACTCTAGTACACCCGGATGGCGAGAATGCATGAATCACAGGTGTGATGAACTGGCTCACTCGCAGCTTCTCCTTGGACCCTAAGGTGTGTAGCGTCATCATATAAGGGCTTTGGAGCCAGTCTCCCACATAAATTAGATGGGAGTTGAGAAGACTAATGCACACGGTTGTATAGAAAAGCTTTCTGGAATGCTGCCGACATTGTGGATACAAGTATGTGCTGCTTTTGCAGTTGTGCCGAAAGAAGATGTACAAGGCCCTATCGATGGATATCATCTGGGTGGTGCAAGCAGCTTAGGTGCCCAGCATGTTGGTGAAGAAGAAGATCTGGAGGCCGATGGTACGGAGAGTATTGAGGATGTTGCTTGTGACGAGGCCGACGTGGTCGATGTAGGAGACGAAGATCCGTCACAGCATGCTGAGGCTACATGATAAGAGCATCTCCAGCAGGAGCCCTCAAATCAGGGCCCATACTTTTGATTTGAGGGCTCGCCCTATTTTTGAGGGCTCAAATTTTTTGCATCCACTCCAACAGCAGCCCTTAAATCAGGGCTCTCAAATCTATCCCATCAGACAATGACACATAGGACCCACCCGTCATCCCCTCCTCGCGGGGACAAGAAGAGTCATGTCGGGCGGGGGAACATCGGCGAGCGGAGAGGAGCCGCCGGGACGTCGCCGGAGGGGAGGAGCTGCGTCGGATCTAACCGGAGGGGGGAGCCGCGCCAGATCTCTCCGCGAGGAGAGGAAGCGTCGGGCCAGGATCTCGTGCAGGGAGGGGTCGGCCACGCCGGGAGCCGGGGAGGAGCCACGCCGGGACGTCCCCGCGAGGAGCGCGTCGGGAACGCCGGGAATCGGGAGGAGCCGCCGGGGACCTCGCTGGGGAGTCAAGGTCGCGGAGGAGACCGGCGATGCGGAGGAGAGCGAGGTCGCGGAGGAGAGCGGGGAGGCGGGCGTCGGCGAGCGGAGAGGAGCCGCCGGGACGTCGTCGGAGGGAAGGAGCTGCGCCGGATCTTACCGGAGGGGGGGAGCCGCGCCAGATCTCCCCGCGAGGAGAGGAAGCGTCGGGCCACGCCGGGAGCCGGGGAGGAGCCGCGCTGGCGAGCGTCGGCGAACGGAGGAGAGCGGGGAGGCGAGCGCTGGCGAGAAAGAAGTCGCGCGCGGGGGAGAGAAGGAAGTCACGCGCGAGCTCCAACTGTGATTTGGGGGCTTGGCCTAGAGCCCCCAGGAATGAGGGCTGAGGGGGGGATTTAAGGGGCCCCTCAAATTTGAGGGCTCTAGTAGGGGCCCTGCTGGAGCTCTATTTTTGTCTCAAGCCCCTAAATTTGGTTTTAGGGGCTCAAGTAGGGGCCCTGCTGGAGATGCTCTAAGCTGATGAAGCGGAGCATATGGAGTATATAGTGTGTCAAATGGAGAGCGGTGATCAAATGGCCTGGGCTAAAGAGGAAACTATACAGGAGGATGATGAAGATAGTTCAAATGAGGACGAAGCTCCCATCCCCCAGGAATGGAATAGATTTGACGTCGAGAGTGTTGATGCGCATCACGAGCATGATTCATAATGGGAGTACCATGGCAAGAGGTTCAATTGCACTCAAGTTTGCTAATAAGACATCCTTGCAGGATGCCATTAAGCTGTAGGCCCTGTCCATATAGTGGACATTCTAGGTCATCGAATCTAGCCAAGAGTAGTACACCGTCAAGTGCAAGCAGGCCAGTTGTCCTTGGTGGGTGCACACATATAGATTGAAGTATGAGGCTCACTAGATTGTCTCGAAGGTGGAGCCGCACTCCTGCGTGCTTGGCAATGTTTTGCTGAGGCATCGTAGCCTTACACCTACCTTCATAGCCAATTTGATGTATGGAGAGATAGTGGAAAAGAAGGACATGGAGGCAAAGCATATCATGGTGGCTGTCGAGAAGAAATGCAAGTACAAGATTAGCTACACGAAGGCGTAGTGTGCGAAGCAGAAGGCTTTGGCAAGACGGTTCAGGTCTTTTGAGGTGGCATACAATAACTTTCCTCGTATGCTTTAGGTGCTGAAAGACAGGAACCCGAGCACGTACATTGCTCTAAAGGGCAAGCCATCTACACCATTAGGTTTTGCGGTATTACAGAGAACCTTCTTAGCCTTTGGTGCCTACATCAAGGCTTTTAAGCATATGCTGCCTATGATCTCAATTGATAGGACCTTTTTGACCGAGAAATACAAGGGCCAGATCCTTATGGCCATTAGCGTTGGTGGCAACACTCAAATTCTGCTCTTGGCCATTACATTCATGGAAAGTGAGAATTACGACAGCTACTTGTAGTTCCTTTGACATGTGAGGGTGGGAGTTGTTGGAGCTTATCCTGATGTGTGTGTAATCTATGATCTCCATGTTGGGATACTGAATGCCATAAGAAAACTTTAGGAAGACCCTGAGGAGCAGTTCCCTTGGCCAGATATGAGGAACAGATGGTGCATTTGGTACCCAGGAATGAACTTCTTCAAGCAGTTTTCGAAGCAACTGTTAGTGAAGGTATTCAAGAGACTAGCTATGCAGAACCAGTAGCATAAATTTGATGCTCTATGGCGCTGTTGGATGAGTATACAAGGAAGCACATCGAAGTGAGGAACAAGGGACCGCCCATTCCTAGGGCGGCACAACCCGAACGCCTCACACCATTAGCAGTGCCTGAACCTGCTAGTCTAAGGAGGACCTTGAGGAACATCAAGTGCTTCTCGCACTGGATCAATGCAGAGCCATTAGTGAAGTAGTCCCTGCTACATTACACGGATGACATAAGGTACAACATAATGATCACTAACCTTGTGGAGGTGTACAATTGGGTTCTTAGGGGCCTTCGTTCGTAGCCCCTCGTCACCATCGTGGAAGGTGTTCTACGCAACACAATTGGTTATTTCAGGGAGAGATGCAAATGTCGCACTTCATGTCGCCAACCCACAAACACAGTACTGTGCGAAGAATAAAGTGTACGTGCAGGTGAAGATAGAGAAAGACCAGTTTCAACGTCCTCCTTCAGGATAGGGCCAGATTTGGGACGACTCGTTCTCTTGTCACCCACAAGGTATGCCTTGAAGATCATGTCAACCAACCTAATTGTACGTGCAACAAGCCGAAGCTCTTACATAATTCATGCTCTCATATCCTCGCCGCATGCAGGATTGTGCACATGGACCCTTCAAACTTTATGTTGGAGTACTTCTTGAAGGAGAGGGTGGCACAGGCATGATGTGGTGAGTTTAGGGGGTTTAGAGTTGTGGGTAACTTCGTCACCTTGGATATTGCAAACAGGACTTGGATTTCAGATGTTGACATACTGAAGGGTGGGAAGGGTCATCCGTAGAGTCACCATATTACTAATGATGTGGACGAAGTGCAAGTCGGAGCGTTGGGTAGATGCTACGGGCACTACGGCTAGGAGGGCCACACAAGCAGACGATGCAAGGAACCTGCTGAGAAGTAGGCACACCAGCATGGTTTGCAATACCACTTCTTCGAGTATGCCAAGTGCAATAATATTGGAAATCAGTGTACATTATCATCTGTACTTCGTTAGTTGCTACATTTGATGTATGTAGTGCCATAACACCTTATCATATGTGTCGCACATAATGTTTATGTAACTGTTGTGGTACTATCCCATTTTTATTTGATGTACGTAGTGTTGTAGCACATGTATCATATATTGCATGTACTGTTTATGTAACTATTGTGGTTCTATCCCTTTTTATTACTTTCGAAAGTACTGCCATGCTAGAATAGTACTGTTTTTGGTTTCTTACAAGTTAAATTTACCACTGCTTTATATTCGTTATTTTATTTGCTCGTATGTGCTAACTTGAAGTTTTTTGTAGGTATGGCTCATGACCCTCGCAGATCGGACTGGCCTTTCGGCCTCCTGGAGGAACACAACGACCATGTACATTGCACATCACATCGTGTCCCGCAACCTGCAGGTGCGGGCGATGCAACTGAGTTGGGGGTGATCCACACGCGAACACCTCGTGTGGCCTACAGGCTAGACCCATGCTAGACAAACAGGTTTGCATCTTGGCGATACTATCTTCTCATGGTATGTACCTTTCTACTGATATTTTTTGCTTTGCATGCTCAGTGATGTAGATCTACTACCTCTCACCCTAATGGTGCAAGTCATAGACGAGGATGAGCCAGCACCACCTGTGGTCAGCGATGATGGACACGTCCATGCTGGGGTGGAGCGGTCACGATGCTTTCCGTTTGACCGCTCCCTGTCGATAGCGCTCGTGGATCGGTGGCGGCCATAGACTCACACTTTCCATCCCCTATTCGGGGAGATTGCCCCTACTCTGCAGGACATCTCACTGCTACTTGGCCTCCCTATTGTGGGAGGTGCTGCCTTCCTGGAAGAGGGCCCCGCCGACTAGCGCGGTGACCTTCTTGCCAGGTTTAACAGAGTCCTTCCACCTACAGCCCCAGAGGGGTACTACATCTTCTTAGAGGCACGACCCGCCCTTATGGGGTCTCTCACAGTTTCGGGTACATGTTCAATGCCCTTCCTGTTAGGAGCGTTGTGCTATTCTTTCTACCTTCAACTATGCTATTTGAGAAAACAGTGAGACAACTATCGTCACGTTTAATTCACAAGTAGATTCGAACATTTATAGGGTACAACAACTAAGCAAAACCTCTAAACATTTTCCATTTAATCAATTGAAGCCTTCACCAAAGAAAATTATAGTGCTGAAGCAGTTAATAAAGGAAGCAACGAATGGGAAATGTACGTGGAGAAATATACTTCCAAACGATATGACTAATGTTTCACGGTTTGCGGTTTTTGCAGCATCATGTGTAAACGCTTCGCGATGGTACACAACAGGTGAAGAAATAAATCAATGAAAACACAGGCAGATAATACTATAACAGAGACAATATTTATTATTCGTTTGCCAAAGAAGTTGGTACTAAAATAAAATACTTGAGCGAAACAAAACCACTGTCCTGATCACTCGACAACTCACCAAGCAAGCACAATCCCAAAAATCACAACCCGTAAGGTTTTCTGAAAGCTTAAGACATATATGCTACTAATCGAAGTGTAAAACATAGAACAGTCCAGAGTGACTTGAATCTGATAAGACATTCACTGAAACGTTCACACGTTACTGCAGGCTGTAATTAAAAACTTCCATCTGTTTTAAGGTTTCCACTATACAATCAATCCTGATGTTCGCTTGTTCAAAACCTGTCTCATTCAGGGAAATAGCTTCATGCCAACTGGTCACAAATTTCATTAATACAGCCTGCAGAGAACAAGGGCAATTTGATCAAAAACCATCGAAATCCATACAATTCTCAAGCCAAAAGTTAGTACTAGACTAGTAGCACCTTCACAAATTCGCTGGAGACTTACCTTCCCTCCCATGCTGTAGTACTTCTCTTAGATTTCAGTTGCCATTTCATAATATTGTTGTCCAAGGAGTGCCGAGCCATGTCCTGGTGCCAAAGCATTCCTGGAAAGGAAGACAAGTAATTTACATACCGATCTAAACATCAAAGACCACGTATGCGTATGCTTATGAAAAACCAATGCAAACACATACCGATAGCACTGGCAGACGCGTACGTCCGTGCAAGTATGTGCACAGTAGCGCGAGCAGTTGAGCGATTTGGCTCCGATGGAGCTTTTTCAGAAGTAGAGGTGCCCTTTGCGAAAGCTTTCTGCAAACGCAAGTACAACAATCAAATACTTGGATTGGCAGTGTTATAAAATGACCAAAGTAGTGTCAAGGGTGATATCTTTCTTACGTTAATACTCAAGGTAGTAGTAACACCCCGCAGCTTTCTGCTCAGTGTCCTTCGTAGAGCCTAGCTTGTTAATACGAGGCCTGTAGGTTGTCGGATCTGTCCTAAAGGTGACATCTAGATGCTGCGCCACAAAGCGATTAAATGTGTCAAAAACACTCCATTAAATGCCTATAGAACCATCAGAGATATTCAGTATTGATCATTTCACTCTCCAAAACATAAACTGCCAGGGGTCTAACTACGTCAGGGTATTCGAATTTCTCAGAATGTGTTTCATATGTGATATGTCAGAAAATCATTGCTTTGAAAATTTCAAGTCATGCTATGTCGTTGGTCACTGGAGCTGAGAAGGAAGGGTATTTTGAACTTACTGACAGAAAACGGTTCATCCCAGACGCAAGGGGTTCTGGTGCATTTGCAGTACAGTCAACAGAAGGTTTTCCCTCGAAAACAACAACCTTGTCAGCGAGGTAGGTCGCCATGATGAAATCATGCTCGACGACAAAAGCAGTTTTCTTTTCGTGAAGGATAAATCTTTTTATGACCTTTGCTGCAAGAAGACGCTGCTCCGAATCAAGATGGGCACTTGGTTCATCTATGAGGTAAATATCAGCAGGCTGCAAAGGAAAAAAAGATGCCTTGGTAAGTCCATACTTAATTGAAGCGTGCATTAGATGACCAATACAACATGTACCGAAATATGTAACTACTTAATACACAGCTACATACTAATACACTGTACTACTTAAGCATCTATTTTCTAAAAATGGACTGGAACTTACAAATAAAGATGTATGTTATTATATTGATAGAGATTCATAAATGATCAGCAGTCAATGGAAGACCGCTTAAGAGCAACCCATTTACATGCTTGAACATCACTGCAAGGCCACACGACCATTTATAGTGTTTATTAAGGAACTTGTAATAAGTGTTTAGTTTCACCTAGAATTGTTGCTTGCAAAACCTCATGCCATTCTTGTAAGCAATCTAATAATTATGCTTCAGCTATAAGCCTGAAAACAGTATGCTTAAATGTTCTAGAAAATAATAATACTATTATGACTCATGACTCATCCAGTTTCCTTAGGGAAAAGGGACAACAAAAGCTTATTCGAGCAATCCACCAAAAGAAATCTGAAATGCCAGGCGATGTGAATTTAAATGTCAAATTATTTTTTTCTACCAAAGTATCATATATATGACTGTATTACCACTTTATCACCTATGTTTGTTTTATCAAATATGAAAGATATTGCTTCTGAAAGTGTAGCGTATATTGCAAAATTCATAATAAAAGTAAGCCAGGTACACTTGCACTTCTATGCCAATCACACAATAAGTAATTTTCATGTATGAAATATATGGAAAAGCATGTGAGCTAAGAAAAGATTGATGGGAGCAATAGCAAAATTGAGGCAAAGGTAAAAATAGTTGGGTTTGCAAAGAATGCCTAATACAGGCTGCAACGTGAGAATAATTCTCTATGCAGCCAAAAAGACTTTGAGATCTGAAGTGTCCAATTTATTTTTTTAATAAAATACTGATGTTAGTGCAAATAAGATGTGTCACTAATCACTATCACATTTTACACACGATTTTGTTTGAAATGTTTCAAGGTGTCAACCCTAAGTAACTTTTCTACGAATAATATGATCTGGGGGGAAAGAATTATAGGGGGGGTAATCTACTGTAATATATTACCTTTCCGAGACAAAGACAAAGTGCAACTCTTTGCAGCTCCCCACCAGAAAGATTTGCAACCTGCCTGTCCATGAGTTCCTCAATTTTCAGTGGTTTCATGACATCAGATCTGAACTGAGCTTGAGTGTATGATCCAGGTATTTTCTTGTGTATAAGGTCCCTCACTGTAGAGCTATATTTAGACATCAACTCCTGAGGTTTGTATGAGACAGTGTATGCAGGCATGTCAACTTCATCACCTAATTTGTCTGGTTTCACTTGTCCTGCCTAAAAACTCAGAAAAGAGCAATGATGAGAGTACTACTCTAAAGTATTTCTTCAGGTCAAGGTTCCAAAACCCGCTACCGAGGTAAATCCCGGCTGGCGCCGGTATCGATAACCAGAAAGACCGGCCAAATTTCACGCATTAAAATTTGAATTTGAAATCGGTAACCGGAAAAACTGGCCGATTACCGCCAAAAACCAGAGAAAAATAGCTAAAATTTGGAAAAACCGTTAAAAACCAATTTTTCAAATTTGAAATTAGAAATTCATAATACATTCATGGAAAAAGGTATGAAGCCAAGCACGAAAGATACATACATATTCCTAATACATTCCATTAGTGCTAAACAATGTAAACATCATTAGGGAAACTAACTATTACATACAAAATTTTAAATTTGAATTAAATAAAAAACCGTCGGTCTAATACATTCATGGCAAAAAACATGAAGTCAAGCTTGGGAGCTGCATCATCTTCCTAATACATTCCATTAATATTAAACAATGTAAATATCATTAGGAAAACTAACTGTTACATTCAAAATTTTAAATTTAAGTTAAATAAAAAACCGCCAGACTAATACATTCATGGCAAAAAAAACATGAAATCAAACACGGAAGGTGCATGCATCTTCCTAATACAGTCTATTAATGTTAAACAATGTAAACATCATTAGGAAAATCAACTTTTATATTCAAAATTTTAAATTTGAATTAAATAAAAAACCGCTAGTTGTTATTTTTTCGGACCCCACTGGTATAATCGATTACCGGTAGCAACCGGCCAGTTACCGCCGGTATTTGGAACCTTGTTTCAGGTCACTGGAAAGCATATTTGAGAAAAATGGTAATATACCAGCATGCGGATAAATGTTGTCTTTCCAGTACCGTTCTCACCGAGCATGACAATTATCTGGGAATCACTAAACCTGCCTTCTTTGACTGAAAGCTTGAAACCACTTCTTGTTTTCATCATGGTAGGATACTTGTAGCATTGGTAAGTCTGACCCCCTATGATCTGCTCAGTAGATTCAGTAACCTAAGAAGCCAAGCAACATTGCATTAGATTCAGAGTACACAACTAGCAAGTAAAAAATGGTGCTCAGAAGTGTTTGACCACAATCATAGCCCTTACTCTAAATGTAAGTTTCTCATCACGGAAACGCAGATTTTCTGTTGGGATAAAGCCGTTTAGGAAAATGTTAATTCCTTCTCTGACTGAAGAGGGTAAAGTAACAACACCATATGCTCCTGGAGTCCCATAAAGACAGCATATGTAGTCTGATAAGTAGTCAAGAATGCTAAGATCATGCTCCACAACAATTACATAGCTGCAAAAAATGGGGAAATGGTTTATTAGCTGCGGAGAGAATAACTCAAATGTTTCAACTGTCTTATGTTCTATAAGATGTATGTTCTATTTACTTTTTCGGTTGAAGCAAGGAACGGATAACTTGTGCAGCTTTCAGCCTTTGTTTCACATCAAGATAGCAGGATGGCTCATCGAACATATAAACATCTGCTTCCTCCATAGCACGAGCAGCGATTGCAAATCTCTGGAGCTCACCACCTGATAGATCTGAGACATTTCGGTCCATAACTTGATTCAATTCGAGAATATCACACAGTGTGTCTTTCACGTGTCTCTTGTCTTTCTTATTAAGAAGGTCCCCAACTTTCCCTTTGACAGATTTTGGAATGTGATCAAGGTACTGAGGTTTAATAGTTGCCTGAAACCCATTAAAGCACATTAGACAGAACGCATAACACAGCTGAATGTAACAACTACTAATACAACTATAAAATAGGATGGAATACTGAAACAAAAGCAAGAACTGTCATTTAATTTCGAACAATTGATAACATATATTCATGTGGACAATTGTGGGCGACTATAGTATAATCATTGTGGAGAAACATATTAATCATGACCAGCAGAGCAATTCATTTGGAGGATGTGTTGACCAAGACTAGGAAATGAACAGGTATGAGGGAAATATCCTAAAATTAGGGTTACGTTAGCATATTTCCTATTTTCTTTCAAACCATCTAATGCACCTGGAGGTTAAAACAGGATTAGAAATGACTATTTGAATGAAATGTTGATGTTAATCAAACCAAGAAACTTCATAAAATGAAAAGATTGACAAGTAAGAAGTATAGACATACAGGACAATAGAGCACAATGGCAATTAATATTAGTTTGGTAGGCCATATTTTATAACATAAATTAATAAGGTATAGGAGAAGTACCTTCATGTTGTCTTCCAAAAGACGAGTAAAGTATTTCTGAAGTTCAGATCCACGGAAGTACCTCAAGATTTCATCCCAATTTGGGGGATCCTGCAAAGATTGAGAATAGTTTCATAACCTACATTTACTTCTACAGAAAGGGATAACAAACATCAGTCAGTTTGCTTACTGTGAATTTACCCAAGTTCGGTTTCAACTTCCCGGCCAAAATTTTAAGTGCAGTTGATTTCCCAATACCGTTTGTCCCCACCAAGCCCAAAACTTGCCCAGGCCTTGGAACAGGCAGCCTACAAAAGATTAGAAAAGATTGAGGAAGGGTTAGTTATATATGAGAAGCATAGTGCCATTAGGTATCAATAACAGCTCAGGGCAACAACATTCCGCAACTATAACAATGACAAAAGAGAAATAAACCTAATATAACTCAAAAAAGTAATGAGGTGACACTACTATAAAATAGGCTATACTGGACGGCTACATCACAGACGGTTCATATGGAACCGTCTGTGATTAAACTATCATAGGTGGTTTATAGTAACAACCGTCTGTGATATTTTTACAGACGGTTATTCAAACGAACCGTCTGTGATAATTGAGACATCACAGACGATTCGTTTTAATAACCGTCTGTGAACTTTCACAGATGATTCATATAAAAAAACCGTTTCTGATATTCTGGATATTACAGATGGTTCTTGTAACAAACCGTCTGTGATATTGCGGACATCACAGACGGTTCGTTTTAATAACCGTCTATGATAATTCACAGACGGTTATTAATACAAACCATCTGTGATATGTTGGTATCACAGACCGTTTGTGGTTAAAACTGTCTGTGATAATCTGCCCTATTAAATACTGGGCATACGTGGTCAATCTCGACACAGATTTATCTTCATTGCGCTGCATCGGTCGAGCGATAGGTGGTGGCCGGCTTTAGGGAGTTTGGTGAAAACATATCGCCGTCTTCTTAGTGATCAGAGGTTAGTACTCAATTGCTTTTAATAACTTATATGCATACTTTTGTAATTGAAAGAGATGATAGATACATTTTTGTTTAGATCTATCTAGTTAGGTTTAGAAAGATAATGTTAGCTAGTTTGCTCAATTTGATCAGAATGGGTAAGTACTCGTAGTTCACTTCTATATATTCTTGCTTAACATTATTATGTCATGAATATGTGGCTAGCTAGCTAGCTATACCTATGCAATATATATAGATCGATGTCTTGTGTAAGTACATATAGCTAGTCTGATTTGCTATATAGTAGCGGTAATAATCATTTTTGACACTTATTTGTTACATGTGTAGCGTAGATGGATCGAAGCTGGATGTACATTGAGAACCATGTGAGTGAGTACATTAATGGCGTGTCTACTTTTAGAAGAGCGGCCGAGCTGGATATGTTGAAGAAGGGGATGGAATATATGTACTGTCCATGCATTGATTGTGATAATCTAAAGATGTTTAGCAACTCAGCATAGATCGAAGCTCATTTGATTCGAAGGGGGTTCAGAAAGGGGTACAAATGTTGGACCAGCCACGGTGAAGACAAGAGTACACAAGAAGGTAGTTATGACATCGTCGAGGGAGACAACGATATGCCGGTTGTAGACTGTGCTTTCGATCATGAGGATAGGTCGCAGGGTGACAATTTGGATCAGATACTACGTGATGCAAAAGAGAACTATACTGAGAGAGAGTTTGGTAAATTCAAGGGCTTGATAGAGAACTCGGAGAAACCTTTGTTCACGGGCTGCAAGCCACAATACACGAGGTTTTCATCAGTTCTAAAACTGCTAAAATTGAAGGCAAGCAATGGTTGGCCTGACAAGAGTTTCACGGCATTGTTAGGTCTCCTAGCGGACATACTTCCAAAGGGAAATGTGTTGCCGAGAACCACCTATCAAGTCAAAAAGATTTTTTGCCCATTGGGAATGGAAGTAGAAAGAATACACGCATGTCCGAATGATTGTATCCTATACCGTAAAGAGTATGCTAACTTACATGTTGTGGTATCTTCCTGTAATTCCCCGTTTGAAACGTTTATTTGCAAACCGCAAGGATATTGATGCGTTGGCACTGGGAGGAGCGTGAGAAAGATGGAATGATAAGACATGTTGCTGATTCTGCCCAGTGGAAGAACATCGATAGGATGTTTGTAGAATTCAGTGTGGAACTGAGGAATATAAGGTTTGGGTTGAGTACAGATGAAATGAATCCTTTTGGTAACATGAGCAGCCGACATAGCACCTGACCCGTGACTCTGTGCATGTACAATCTTCCTTCTTGGCTGTGTATGAAGCGAAAGTATATTTTGATGTCACTACTTATCGAAGGGTCGAAGCAACTTAGGAACGATATTGATGTGTACCTAGCACCATTTGTAGAAGATCTTGCAATACTGTGGAACGAAGGGGTACATGTATGGGATGCGGACAAACGAGAGAACTTAATTCTACGTGCCATGTTGTTCTGCACCATTAATAATTTTCCTGTCCTTGGTAACCTGTCAGGGTTGAGTACAAAAGGAGACAAAGCCTATCCGCACTGCTTAGATTATACCGAGAGTGTGTGGTTGAACAACTCACGCAAAATTATGTACATGCGTCACCGCAGGTTCCTTCCAAAGTATCACCCATACCGCAAGATAAAAAAACAATTTAACGGAAAAAAAAGATGACGACTCAGTACCAAGGTCTTTTAGCGGGAAAGAGGTGTATGATATAGTCAAGGATATCGACGTTGTGCTTAGAAAGGGACATAAATTGAGGACCTGTCGGAAGAACATGTGGAAGAAGAGGCCAATATTTTGGGACTTACTTTATTGGGAGCACTTAAAAGTTCGTAATTAAATCGATGTCATGCACGTAGAGAAGAATATATGTGACAGTTTGATTGGTCTCTTACTGAACATTCCTGATAAAATAAAGGATGATGTCACGCAAGGCGTGACTTGGTCGCTATGAACATCAGAACCGAGATAGCACTGATAGAGACTAATAAAGGTCGGACGTACCTTCCCCCAGCTTGCTACACTCTGTCTAAGTCTGAAAGAACTCAACTATGCCAGTCCTTACATGGTATGAAAGTTCTGTCCGGTCACTCCACCAGCATGAAGAAACTTGTTTCCATGGAACATTTGAAATTAATTGGCATGAAGTCTCATGAATGTCATATGCTAATGACACAAATGCTATCTATTGCAATTAGAAGTATTTTACTGAACAAGGTTCGAGTGACAATCATAAGGCTATGTTATTTCTTTAACGCAATTGCTTAGAAGGTCATTGATCCCGATGGTGATATCTCTGGATGGGGTCCCTCTCGAACCGAAGAAAGCAACGACATCATTTTAGATTACCTGTGGGATAATTGAAAGGTAACGGGTCCCCATCACCATAGCAAGCTAGAAAGATTTGGCAAAGGATCAGAAAGATTAACTATGGGAGGAAATTATAAATTTATTCGATATCCCAGCAGAAGTACAGCGACTCGTGCAATGGCACGCACTCCTCACAATGGGAAAAGCATGGAAGAATTTTAAGAGTACTCTTGTCACGCAGTATGTGGCAAAGGATCTCACGCCCTTCATGAGGTATCCTTTCGTGTCGCTGAAAACATGGGAGGCCTTTGTGCAGATGAAGACAACGACCGAATTTCAACAAAGTGTGGTGCACAAGGCTCTCCAGTCACAAAACACTCACCCTCATAGACTCGGCACCGCTGGGTACGCAGGTAAAATCCCACAGTGGAGGATGCAGGACGAGGTCGCAATCCGATCAGAGGCTTCCCCGCCATTTGCCGGGATCGCAAACGAGCGCGCTCGAAACTGGTTAAGAGCGAGGTCATCAACCACGTCTTCGAGTGTCTCTTTCAAAAACCCCGCAGATGAGGAAGTGTCCCAACGACTGGTATGATATGTTAAACTACATAGTTGTTACTACCTCTTGAACTTCATGGGTTCAAAATAACATGATTACCTCTTACAGCAATCATTGACTACCGAATCTTCTCGAGGCTCCTTTCACGAATACAGGGCCAGAGATGTACTATCACAGGCCTTGGGAAACAAGGAGCACCTAGGTCGCACACGAGGCTTGGGGTTTACGTATCTTGGAGGCACGGATTTTCAAATGACTCCGAGACATACAGGAGTAAGAAGAGATCCAAGGCCTACTGCAATGAACAAATAAAATAGGAGTTTCGTGCTCAACTTCATGAACAACTATCTGCCTCACTTCAAGAGCACACTGCCTCACTTCGAGGAGAGAGAGATTCATTAAGGGAAGAACTGAGACAAGTCCGCAACCAATCGCAACACACCCCTGTTAGTGCGGTGCCTAGTCCCCCTCAACGTCGCAGTAGCTGCACATCCACACCAATTACTGAATATAGCGACATCTACTTTCCTATCGACAACATCTAGGTAATGTAGCTCTTTAGAATGCTACATAGATCTCTCTGGTGGACGCCTTAGCTCATCTTGTGTCGTTATGTAGGAGCCCAC
This sequence comes from Dendrocalamus latiflorus, assembly GCA_017311315.1. Classification (NCBI taxonomy): domain Eukaryota; kingdom Viridiplantae; phylum Streptophyta; class Magnoliopsida; order Poales; family Poaceae; genus Dendrocalamus; species Dendrocalamus latiflorus. The sequence continues at coordinate 12,323,948 of CM029640.1, forward strand.
GCCTTGCATCCTCAGAGTCAGGTTTGTTGGCTCTATTCCCATTGACGCAGGGCAGGGGATGGCGTATCCATGGCTGCTAGGGACGCTGGTGCACGGTGTACAAATAGAGACCGATTTCATAAAGGTTCAGGTGGACATAATTAATGATATTTTTAAGACTGTCCCTCTTGAGAAGCCCCCAACGAAGAGATTGCGACATTAGGGGATGTCGTCCACACATTCATCTAGTGGTCTAAGAGGGACATCGCCCTTGACTCGTCCGTGCCATGATCTCCACATCCAGTGGCCCAAGAGGGACATCGCCCTGTACTTGTCACATCGGTTCCGGTGGCTCCACCTCCAGCTCCGGTTCCGAAGCCTATTGCATTGGCTCCTGTGCAGACGTCGCCGAAAACGTGTCATAAGCGAGGCTCTAAGACTCAAGCGAAGAAAATTAAGGCGCGTCCCAAGCCATGGGAGTTCATTCTAAGTGTTTAATTGGTCCTCAAGTCACAATTACCCCGACTTGGTTTGGTTTGTAATACATTGCATATTGGTACATGCAGAGGTCCAACATAAAGCCAAACCGACAGAGTGGATTCACTGTAAAATATACGGAGGCGCATTTCCTCCACGACTCAAGCTACTTCGTCGTGACATTCGAAGACTTATTTTTACTATGCAATCTTGACGAACTCAACACTTCACTTCTACGATGCTGGACACTGTAAGTGTACTGTACAATGAAGTTCTACATTCACGTCATACCGACAAATATCATTACTCTTTCCTTATGTATAGATACATGATCCAACAAGTCCGACGGCGGCAACCGGTGGGTTTCCTTGACCCACACTTGTTCTCGGAGCAATCTATCAACGGAAATGCATCCTTTGTGCAAGATTACATAACGAGAGGATTAATTGCTCATAGAGACAAGTAGTACATCATGATATCCTTCAACCAAGGGTAAGTGCTTCACTAGTTGCCACACAAGTTTTATTTCTACTTTATATGCAACATGAATTTAGGATTAATCACTATGGCGACACACATGACTAGGTCTTACTGGATTTTGATTGTGATTGTACTAAAGTGGAGCAAGATAATATACCTTGATTCTCTACTTAGGGGCAACCACGACTTCAGTCGTGCATAACTCTACTGTAATCTTTCCTTCATTTGCAATGGCTGAGGCTAACTTTTTTAGAATCACGTAGGTTGTTTACCGCTTATGTTGCCCTAGGAGGAAGACATAACGAGTCCAGTGACATGCTGCGACACAACACGCGATTTCCGGTACCCGCTACACACAACAATCTTATATCACACTTTGTTATAATGTCACTAGAATTGACAATACCTATATATGTAATTCTATATATTTTGCAGTGCCACCAGCAGCTACATGGCAACGTATGTGGATTCTACGTTTGCCACCATATGAAGGAAATCACGGACACTAAGATGAATGATCCAGAGGTTTGTCAACCTTCCAATAATTATTATTATCTGATTATATATATGTATATATGTACACACATGCTAATTAATGACTTAACATTGCTCCTAGCAACAGCGGGTGGACTTCAACGAAAGTGCATATGATCTTGACAATCTCGTCGAAATTCGTGGAAACATCTCTCAATTCTTGCTAGCAGAGGTCATAAAGTAGAATGGAGAGTTCCACCCCGGCAATGGTGATACTTAGATGTTGAAACATTGGATTCAAGTGTACAAATCACTCAATTGTGCTTAATCAAACAATTCATTCAATTTAATTCATTTATGAGAATTGTGTAACGATTGTCATGATATATATATATATGTGTGTGTGTGTGTGTGATCTGCTGGTGTTGTTTCATTCATCTGTGTGATTTATGTAATAATTGTCCTGTGCTATATACGTGATCTTACTTGTTTTCAGAGGGCATGGTTTAGCATATCCTGAGGCTAACCAAAAAAGAGCAAATAAAATCGCTTTTGAAATAGCTATCATAGACGGTTTGGGATTCTAAACCGTCTGTGATATATATCCCAAACGGTTTCAAACACTGAACCGTCTGTGATATCAATGATATCACAGACAGTTTTTGTTATTAACCGTCTGTGATATGGTTATATCATAGACGGCTCAGAACACCGAACCATCTGTGATATGAATCATATCATAGATGATTAATAACAAAAACCGTCTGTGATAGTCAAGTATCACAGACGATTTATATAAAAAACCGTCTGTGATACTCGACTATCATAGACGGTTTGTGATATTAACCGTCTGTATTATAAGTTATCATAGACGGTGTGACACAGACGGTTGAGGAACTGTCTGTGATGACGGTTCCGAACCGTCTATAATGACCTTTTCTGCAGTAGTGTGATTGAATATCATAGCTAGAGATGAGAAAGATTTTGTGTACCTGTGAAGCTTAAAGGAATTTGGTCCATAGCGATGTGTTGTCTCCTTGTCAAGATCACTTGGCAAGTTTATGATTTGGATAGCATTAAAGGGACATACCTGCAAGAATAATAACACGAGAGAGATATGTTAAGAACATTCCAAGTTAGGCTGGATCAATACCCCAGAGATAACCCAAAAGGAAAAGGACTTGAACCTTAACACAAATACCACATCCAATACATAGTTCCTCAGAAATTAAAGCGACTTTCGACGTTGGAGTAACTTCTATGCACTGGCGCCCTGTGGGTGTGGATAAAGAATCACAAGTCAATCTAAAACATAAATAAAATTGAAATTATGAATGATCACTCAGTAAAATAGATATAGAGCCAACCAATAGATAAACTATAGTGTGAAAAATAAATTCATCTAGGAGCCCAAAATTTAACTATGTTGAAATCTGAGATATGAATACAAGATTACACCCTTAATTATAGTGGACATACAGGTCAGTCTGTTCACATGTAAACTTGTATTTCTGTAAGTTTCCCTATTACTCTTGGAAGCAGATAACATGATTAACTAATTTTGTTCACGTACTATGTGCTGGCATGCGCCTAATTATCAAGAGCACGTGCCTAGAACTTTTGAGATAATTTTCAACCATAATCATTAAGAAGATTCTTATCAGTGCTAAATAGGTGAATGTGAATCCAAGCCAGAGCTGAATGAAATAAAACCCATGTAACCTACGAATGTAGCACAGATGTTAGAAAAAATAATAACATGCAACCAGAAAACGACAATGGTTCCTTTGGCCTATCTCAAGCAAGTTCAGACTCATGTTGATTCTAACTTAAAAAGTCAAGTGCCAAAAAATTCCATAAAGCTGAAGTTCCTGATAATAGTTTTGCTTATTTAGACTGGGTGGAAGAAATGTCACACCAATGTTTGCAATAACTGTCTACAAACATATAAATAGTTTCAACATTTATATAAAATAATTTTTTCATAAAAATGGCAAGATATATGGATGCGCGAATAAAACACCAAACAGCTTTTGGGCTTGTTTTCATAAGAAACACACTCAACACTTTTGGTTTAGTAAGCTATTAGCTTTCTTAGGCTTATAATAAGATATCTAAAAAGATGGCAGAAAGATAAATGACATGCTAATTAGTAGGCAATGCCAAATGACAAACTGGTTCATTTGTTTCAGTAACATGAATGCACAAGATTTTGACTTAAGAAGAGTTCGCATAGGCTTGGTATTGCTAGCTAGGAGTAGCAATGTAGATTTTGAACTTTGGCTCCTACATGATTCTAACTGTGTCTCCACTACTACAAAAAAGATTATACTAGATATTTTATCACAGACGGTTCTATAGAACTGTCAATGTTGCAACTATCACAGACGGTTTTAAAAACGTGACCATCTACGTTACTAGCAATGGCTAGAACCATCAGACGGTTCTTATTAAGAACTGTCTGTGATATTATCACAGACGGTAAGGATTAAAAACCGCATGTGGTGTCAGCTACATCACAGACAGTTTTTACTCCGAACCGTCTGTGATAATGCCACATCACCAATCCGTGGCATCTCTCCCAAGATTTCGATATCACACATCCATTCTTTCCGCATCGAACGGCAGGCACTGGTCTCCTCCCACCTCTCACCCCTTATTACTCCCCCTCTCTCTTTCCCCCACACTAATGAGGATTTCTTGCATGCTACTCTTAACTAGTTTATCCACTCCTAGCTTATTCTTACTTCCTCCCCCAAATCGAAGCACCCTATCCCCTCAATGACGCCGACTACCGCCGTGAGCTCCTCCACGACTGGTTGTGACGCCACGGTTCACTGCACAAGACACTCTTGTCGTAGGTGTCGTAAGAGTGTCTTGTGCAATGTCACAGTCGTGACACAACGGTGACGCTACCGCCGACGCCTCTCCTTCATTGCCAGTAATTTCCCCCATCCGATCCCCTCCCCTCTCTTCCTTGATGCTTGGATCTGAAATTTTGTAAATCTTGATGCTTCTAGATTTTTTCTTCGACGAATTTCTTGAAGACTCCAATCCATAGACTAAATTGACTTTTCGACCATCTTGAAGCCATGATCCATGGATGCTGTCCTTTCAACAGTGGTTAGAAGATGGTCCAAAAGTCAATTTGTTCCATGAAATGTATCTTTTCTACCATCTTACCGATTATTTCTTCTAAAGAAATCTACTCAGACTTGGGAGGTTTGGAGATAAGAACATTAAAACGAAGCAGAAGTATGAAAGATAGAGAGTCTGCGCTTTTGATGGTTATTTATAGGCTATCGACTTGTGGCAAAGTTAAATGGAAGTCCAACGAAACTTTCAACTTGTTGGAAAACCAAAGCACCACTGTCTCTTCGGGAATTGTTCTTTATGAAGGCGGTTGATATTCCTTTTCCTATCTATTTCTGTTTATTGGCTATTATTTCCTGAGGCTACCCAATAAACAGAAATATATTTTGCAATATCACAGACGGTTCTTAGGACAAACTGTCTATAATAGTCAACTATCACAAACGATTATGAGTTAATGACCGTCTGTGATAGTATTTATCATAGACGGTTTGAAAATCGTCGGTGATGACTTCATGTCATAACTGACTCACAAATTCAGATGGCTCACGAAATCATCTGTGATGATGTTTTTGAACTGTCTGTGATGACCTTTTCTGCAGTAGTGCTCCAAGCAGGATGAATAAACAAATCCTAAAAAATAGTCAAAACTAACGAAGCATTCCAACATTGCATAGCACAACTCGATTAAATTTAAAAGGACAAAGCGCTTTCCTTGTGACTTCGAGTGGGTTTGACCAACCCTAAGAGGCCAAAGACATACCGTGAGACCATGTAGAGGTCACCCCATATGTGTGATAAGTATTTGACTTTGCACATACTTCGATGTCGAAGTTTGAGTTTAATTTTGTGTCATTTTCTGTTTGGCTTTTGCTGTCTGGTGGGCAGCGGTCTAACTAGCCTGCGGAGACAGTCTAAGTGTTGTGCAGAGGCAGTCAAACCAGCCAGGAGTTGGCAGTTAAACTGGCCATGGTGGCCACGGTCAGATTGCTCCCCTGTTCCCGATTTGGAATGGGGTGGTCATACCGGCTGGGTGTTGGCGGTCTGACTAGTGCTATTGGGCAGTATGCTAGGTCATGTTTAAGGTTTGGTTCTAGGGGGGTTAAGATCAATGGCATAGGTGCATACTTGTTGCATAAAGCATTGTTTTGATTAACAGGAGCTAAGTGCATGAAACTAGTGCTCGCCATGACTGCTTGGTCTTTGGATGTGCAGATGGCTTGGAGGACATAGTGGTCGGCGACAATGGACTGGGATTAGGTGGGGGTGCTGAGGTCTAGAGCTGTCATGTAAGTCCGAATGAGCCTACGTAGCTCAAGCAGGAGCACAAAGAAGACAAGGATCGTGGAGGGCCAAGTTGGTGCATGTGGTGCGCTAAGTGACGAGAATGATACACGTAGAGACGGTTTGGGAGAGACTGAATACATAAAGGTGTGACGGGTAGTCATTGGGAGCTATTGGTTGCGTGTCAAAGCGTGTGGAGATGCTTTGGTGTGAAAGTAAGTGTTCGTGACTTATCAATGAAGTCAATTGATGATTTTGTGTATTATGTGTTGCTACGTAATGGTTTGCTTGTTGATCTTGGTTGTAGAACTCCAGAGCAAGGTCATGGTGAGGCGAAAAGGATCGGGACTAAGCTAGAGAAGTTGAGGTCCGTAGCAATAAAGGTGTCATCGGAAGATGAGGGAGGCTAGCGAAGTGGTTAAAAGTCAGGAAGACAAGGAATCAGAGTGGGAGCTACCAGCGGTGGACATGATGGGCAACGGCAAGGTAAACCGAGACTAGGCTCAGAGAGAAACTAATGTCCTTAACGGTGAAGAAAGCCGGATGTGGACATGGTGAAGATGAAGCACAAGGTTGCTTCAAGGCAAAGGAAGCGAGAAGCTTTATGGAAGACGGTAGATGGGCATTTTGGTGAATTGCCCAATTCCCAAAAAAGTGGCAGTGTGCGAAATCGTGACGGTGGCCGAAGTGGTTTAGGTCATAGTTGTGCTGAAATTTTTAAGTGGATCAACTGTTCATTCACTAATGGGTTAATGGGTTTGTGCGCTTTGAGAAATGTGCATGTGTAAGTATAAAACCCGATCTGGTGTTGGATTAATGGGTTATCCCATTAAGTGGATGAAACCCAACTAAAGGTATTGGTTAGGGTTTTTCTTGTGAGCCTCCATATGTAAGGAGGAAGAGAGGTGGCTAGAGTTAAGCTTTGGGAGAGTTTAGACTAAGTCTTGGAGCGGAGTTAGGTTCTTAGATAGAACCTTTATAGATGAGTTGGGCAATTTGTCTTAAGCTTATTTTCATCCTTAGGCTTGTGAAGTGGCTAGGGAGTAGCTGTAAACATTCATCTCCGAGTATCAATAGAGATCAAAATTCGTCCAAATCTTCCTCCTTTGCTCAAGTGATGAAATCTTGATTTTGCTTGGTTTTTTGTACTTCTCCTTCCTCTGTTAACCAAATCCCATCCATCTTGACACTTGTTCTTTGCAAATTCTTAAGTTTGTCTGGTTTTGATGAAAGAAAGGGTTATTTTGGGGGTTTAGCTTTTGAGGGATTTTGGCTTGATTCTTGCTATGATTAAGGATGCTAGGACGTGTAGGAAATCATCCTCAGTCATCTTAGCTTGATTCCTCCCATGTCCACCTCTCGATCACTGTTTTCGTATTTGGCTCGGTTTTGATGCAATCTTCCTTAGAATCAAAAAATGTCAAATCTTTGCAAGGATTTGCTTCGATTTCTTGTTGGAATATGTTCGCAATATCCTTGGCAAGGTATATACAAATTTTCATGTAATTTAGAATCACAGATTGAAAGTTTCGTTGATTTTGGGTTTTGAAATCGTGCTAAAAATCTATTGTGTCCTTGGGGAGAGATCAGATCACCAACCAAGTGACAGTATGACCGCTCGACCGCCAACCAAGTAGCAATCAGACCACCCTCTAGTTGGAGCTTAGACCATCAAAACCTGTCAAAGCTCATGTTGCTTGGTTTTTCTTGGATTTTTATTTGTGAGTGATTGGTTTCTGATTTTCATAACTTCTCATAGCTATTGGAGTAAAGAGGTTTGCTTTCTCCTTTGCAAAAGATTTGGAAAAACATTTAATCGTGTTGGCTCCTATTCACCCCCTCTAGTCACCGTTCTCGGTCCTACACATATATTTGCTCACACCTGAGCAGCCTTAATCCTAGGCCTATCCAATTATCGTCTTCTACGTTAACTAAAACCCAATTCCCAACAATCACAAAATTACCCAACCAATCCATCTAAATTCCTGAAAAGGTCGGAACGAATGCACAATTGCTTAACCAACTTAAATAAAACAGCATAATCTATCTATACTTGGTAATGCTACTTGCATATGCAAGGCCGCAACAATAATAATGCAAAGCTTTGAACAATCGGTCGGTCACAATCTCCTAATTACGCAATAATAATAATAAACTTCGAAGCGGCAGAGAGCAGCAGCAGCAAGATCGAACCAAATAGAACCAAATCGGATTCGCGGTTAACCGCGCGTGTGCTCGGTACGTACCGGTGGCGTTGACGGGGCACCGCTTGCGGCACTGCTGGCCGCACTTGCTGGGCCGGCACCGGTCCTCCACCACCACGGCGATCCGGCTCGACCGCCCCGACATCGTCCTCGCCGGCCACCAACCGCCTCCCCTCGATCAATTCGCCCGCGCGGCGCTGGTGATCCCCGCCCAAGTATCCGAAATCCGTGCTGTATCTGGGGACTATGGCAGCCGCCGATCGACCGCTGGGCGCAAATCGAATCGCGGTGCGGGGAATTTGCGAGCCCTAGTTTTTGTAGGTGGCCCGGCTCGCGTGCTGCGCGTCGCGGGGAAACGGTCTCCGTGAGGGGAGGGTCGCGGTGCGCGTGTGTTTACGTGTGCGGGAACGGGATGAGAAGGCGGCGGAATTGGGAACGACCGAGGCTGGTCACCGGTGCCTTGGGGTTCAAGTTTTGGCTACCTCAGTGCTGGCGCAAGCGCTGTGGGCCCGGCTCCACCTGCCCGAGGCAGATTGTGAATGAGCTTGACAGGGACATCTAGCGGTCGGTACATATTTGAGTGGCTTGGATCAAGATAAGCTTTTGAGTTCGGTTTTTTTTCCCGTTAATTTCACCCGTGAAAAAGCCAACCTGGTATCAAAGGTTTAGCTTAACAATACAAAATGGAGAATGGAACACAGCAGATAGCGCGCCTCGGCAGAGTAGCTCATCTCAATTCTAAGATTGGGCACGTAGATCTATTTGTAACGCATGGATTTCGCGAGAACAGTTTCAATTCCTCTGTGGGTGAAGAAAATTTCACTTGTTCGGAATGGGTCGTGAAGGCCAAAATGAAAACGCTAATGTCACCATGCCTATTTCAACTTTGAGCTTGGGGGCGGTTGTGATGTCAGAACCTTAGTAGGAGTCCCAAAATGGGGAATTGAACTCAATTACATTAACGGCTCAGATGCAACGGCACCCTTTGTTAATATCCAAAGGCTGAGTAGGGAGCTAGAGTTCTTAAGAAGATTGTATGGTTGTGAAAGAGTTATAACGTTTCACTCCGATCCTACATTTGTAATTTAATTACCGATTAGTGTTAATTATTAGGGAATATTACTGTACATATGTACGAAAGAAAAGATTTATATTGGACGGCACCACACCCCGACCCCATTCTCTCCTCATTCTCTTCCTTCTCTCATTCTCCTCATTCTCTCTGTTCGCTCACTCTCTTCTTTTCTCTGTGTGACACCCGACTCAATGCATGGCAACGACCACGAGCCACATCCACCTCGTCCCCGGATCTAGCACTTCAACCCAGTGGCGGATCCAGGAAAAATTTTAGGAGGAGCTGAACAAGAGCGATACAGCGACATAACTCCACTATGCCCCTCCTACACCATACATCCATAGCTAAAAATTTATGGGGGGGCTCCAGGGGGGCTCCAAGGGTTCGGTAGCGGTAGGGGGGCTCGAGCCCCCCCCCCCCCCCCCGCTGGATCCGCCCCTGCTTCAACCGTCCTCGGGCGCGGTTCCGCCCGATCTAGCTACCGCCGTCAACTTCCTCCTTGGCCATTCTCGGGCAGCATCACTAGATCCGGCCTTCCCCTTCCTTGGTAGCCTAGGAAGTCGAGTGCGCTGTGTTGAATTATGTGGGCCAAGCCCATAAGAATAATTCCTAAATCTCAAAGGCCCACTCATGCAAAGGAGCAATGCATGTGCACTTTAGTACCATATTGCTAGTTCTAGGAGAGGAAGACCACCTTAAAAGGGATGGTGCACTCCTAGCCACTTGAGGCATGTGTGGGAGAGAACTAGAGGATCACACGCGTGCGCTCGCTCGCCTCGCCTCGCCGGGCCGGGCCGGGCCGGGCGGGGCGGGGGGCGCGCGTGCACGGCACCTGCGTGAATGGTCCGCCAAAATCGGCTCCAGATGCTTGCGCAGACGCGGCTTCCTTTTGCAGTTTTATTTTTGCTGTTTTGAGAAGCGGTGAATCCGGATCGGTTACGCGCAACTAATCCGTTTCGGTTACGAGTTATGGAGAACGTGCAGGCGTCTTGATCACACGTCCTGTTTTCTCCATAAATACTGAGCCGCCGACTCCATACAGCATACGCGAATCAATCTAGGGTTTTTGCCTCCTCCATTGTACTGCGCCGTCCCACGTAGTCTACTCCGTCCCGTCCGCCGGCGTGCACTGTCGTTCGGGAGAGCAGGTCTCCGGAACTGTCGCCTTCGAAGTCCTGCACCGGGAGAGGGCGAATAAGGTTTTTGGGAAGCGCTCTGCGCGACTGCTTGCTGTAGCTCTGGCTCGTCTTCCTCGTCGTTCGGCTTCGGCGAATCGTCATCGACCTCGTGTCATCCACACCGTACCTGCAGCGTCAACATCGGCAAACCGATCAGAGCAGAATCATCGGTACGTAACAGTCATGTTCTCCGCATTAGATCTGTTCATGTACAGTTTTCTGGTTTACATGTCTAGATCTGTTATGCCTGTGATGGTTCTGTTATTTTGCGTGTATGATGTCATGATTAATTTATGGAATAAATTGAACCTACATGTGCTTAATTTTCCAACAATCCAAAAACCTTATTGTAGGCACTGTGGTTTTACTATGGCTGGTTTTGCCGATGCACTGAGGCCGGATAAGTTCTCCGGTGTGCACTTTAAGAGATGGCAGATCAAGGTCACTCTGTGGCTTACTGCTATGAATGTATTCTGGGTTAGTAATGGCAAGCCTGAAGGTGTTCTTGATGCTGAAAAGCAGAAAGAATTCGAGACTGCCACTACTCTCTTTGTTGGATGCATTCTTAGTGTTCTTGCTGATCGTCTGTGCGAGGTGTATATGCACATGACAGACGCGAAGGAGTTGTGGGATGCACTGAATTCCAAATACGGTGCTACTGATGCCAGCAATGACATGTATGCCATGGAGCAATTTCATGACTACAAGATGGTTGATAACCGTTCTGTAGTAGATCAGGCTCATGAGATACAGGCTATTGCCAAGGAACTCGAACTCCTGAAGTGTGCCTTACCCGACAAGTTTGTGGCTGGATGTATCATTGCGAAATTACCTTCTTCATGGAGGAATTTCGGAACAGCACTCAAACACAAGAGACAAGAGTACTCTGTTGAGAATCTGATTGGGTCTCTTGAAATTGAGGAGAAAGCTCGGGAAAAGGACGCTGTGTCTAAGGGTGATGGAGGGCAGTCTAGTGCCAATGTGGTACAGAAACCCTCAAGCAAGAACAAAGGGAAATTTGTCAAAGCCCAACAGACAACCAACTTCAAGAAGAAGAAGAACAACAACAATCAGGATGATAGAACTTGCTTTGTGTGCGGTGAGCCTGGTCACATGGCCAAGAAGTGCCCACAACGCAAAGGAAAGAAGGCACCTGTAGGACAGACATCTAAGTCTGTCAACGTGACCATTGGCAAGACTGGAGATGGAACTGGGTATGGTAATTTACCTACTGTTCTTTCAGTTAGTCAATCTACCATTTGGTGGATTGATACAGGAGCTAATGTACATGTGTGTGCTGATATTTCGTTGTTTTCTTCTTATCAGGTCGCCCGAGATTCCTCCATCCTAATGGGGAATGGGTCACATGCTACTGTTCATGGTGTTGGCACGGTAGATCTGAAGTTTACTTCGGGAAAGATCGTGCAGCTGAAGAACGTGCAGCATGTCCCTTCTATAGACAAGAATCTCGTTAGTGGCTCCCGTTTATGTAGAGACGGGCTTAAGTTGGTATTTGAGTCTAATAAAGTAGTCGTGTCTAAACATGGATATTTTATTGGTAAAGGCTATGAGTGCGGAGGCTTGTTCCGTTTTTCCCTTTCAGATTTCTGCAATAAGACTGTGAACCATATTTGTGGTAGTGTGGATGATGAGGCTAATGTTTGGCACTCACGTCTATGTCATATTAATTTTGGTTTGATGTCTCGGCTTTCCAGTATGAATTTAATTCCAAATGTTTCCATCACCAAAGGTTCTAAATGCCATAGCTGTGTGCAATCAAAGCAACCTCGTAAGCCTCACAAGGCTGCTGAGGAGAGAAACTTGGCACCACTAGAACTCCTGCATTCAGATCTTTCTGAGATGAATGGCGTGTTGACGAAGGGTGGAAAACGATATTTCATGACATTGATTGATGATGCAACTAGGTTCTGTTATGTGTATTTATTGAAAACGAAAGATGAGGCTTTAGACTATTTTAAAATCTATAAGGCAGAAGTTGAAAACCAGTTAAATAGAAAGATAAAAAGACTTAGGTCAGATCGTGGTGGAGAGTATTTCTCAAACGAATTTGACTTATTTTGTGAGGAACATGGTATTATACATGAGAGGACGCCTCCTTATTCTCCCGAGTCAAATGGGATTGCCGAAAGGAAAAATCGCACGTTGACTGACTTGGTGAATGCCATGTTAGATACTGCGGGCTTACCTAAGGCATGGTGGGAGGAGGCTTTGCTAACGTCTAATCATGTATTAAATAGAGTTCCTAACAGAAATAAGGACAAAACACCATACGAGGTATGGATTGGGAGAAAACCATCACTTTCTTACTTGCGTACATGGGGGTGCTTGGCGAAAGTTAATGTGCCAATAACTAAGAAACGCAAGCTTGGACCTAAAACTGTGGACTGTGTCTTTCTGGGATATGCTAATCATAGCATTGCTTATAGATTTTTGATAGTTAAAACTGAGGTACCTGACATGCATGTTGGTACAATTATGGAGTCTCGAGATGCAACATTCTTTGAGAATATTTTTCCAATGAAGGATACACATAACACTACTAGTCAACCTTCTGAAATAATTCCTAGTTCAATCACATCACCTGAACCTTTTGAACATACACATGAACTTGTCAATGAGGAGGATGACAGTGGAGCTCCTAGAAGGAGCAAGAGACAAAGGATATTCAAATCCTTTGGTGATGATTTCACTGTGTACCTTGTGGACGACACTCCTAAATCTATTTCAGAAGCGTATGCATCCCCTGATGCAGACTACTGGAAGGAGGCTGTCCGTAGTGAAATGGATTCCATTATCGCTAATGGAACCTGGGAGCTGACAGATAAACCTTATGGGTGCAAACCTGTAGGGTGCAAGTGGGTGTTCAAAAAGAAGCTTAGGCCTGATGGTACTATTGAAAAGTACAAGGCTCGGCTTGTTGCCAAGGGCTATACTCAGAAAGAAGGCGAAGATTTCTTTGACACTTACTCACCTGTTGCTAGACTGACCACAATTCGAGTACTACTTGCTTTGGCTGCCTCACATGGTCTTCTCGTTCATCAAATGGACGTTAAGACAGCTTTTCTTAACGGAGAGCTGGATGAGAAATTTACATGGAACAGCCTGATGGATTTGTAGTAGAAGGTCAAAAAGGCAAGGTGTTAAAACTGTTGAAATCTTTGTATGGTCTGAAACAAGCCCCTAAGCAGTGGCATGAGAAGTTCGATAGAACACTGACATCTGCAGGCTTTGCTGTCAATGAGGCAGATAAATGTGTATACTATCGCTATGGTGGAGGTGAGGGAGTTATTCTATGTTTGTATGTGGATGACATCCTGATTTTTGGGACAAACATCAATGTGATAAATGAGGTCAAATCATTCTTGTCTCAAAACTTTGATATGAAAGATCTGGGAGTGGCTGATGTTATTCTAAACATTAAATTGGTTAGAGGTGAGGATGGGATTACACTTTTGCAATCTCATTATGTGGAAAAGGTCTTGAGCCGTTTTGGTTTTTCTGATAGCAAGCCTTCTCCAACACCTTATGATCCTAGCGTGTTACTTCGTAAGAATAAGAAAATTGCTAGGAATCAGCTGGAATATTCTCAGATAATTGGCTCACTTATGTACCTAGCTAGTGCAACAAGGCCAGACATCTCCTTTGCTGTGAGCAAGTTAAGCCGGTTTACATCTAACCCAGGAGATGATCACTGGAAGGCGCTTGAGCGAGTGTTGCGCTATCTGAAAGGTACCTCGAACTTTGGACTTCACTATACTGGGTACCCATCGGTGCTGGAGGGTTATAGTGATTCCAACTGGATCTCTGATGCTGATGAGATCAAAGCCACTAGTGGATATGTTTTCACTATTGGTGGTGGTGCTGTTTCATGGAGATCTTGCAAACAGACCATTTTGACGAGGTCAACCATGGAAGCAGAGCTTGCGGCACTAGACACTGCTACTGTTGAGGCAGAATGGCTACGGGATCTATTGATGGATCTACCTACGGTGGAAAAGCCAGTGCCAGCTATCCTTATGAACTGTGATAATCAAACCGTTATCGCTAAAGTGAACAGTTCTAAGGATAATATGAAATCGTCTAGGCATGTCAAGAGACGATTGAAGTCTGTCAGGAAATTGAGAAACTCCGGAGTTATAACCTTGGATTACATCCAAACAGATAAAAACCTGGCAGATCCCTTTACAAAGGGACTATCACGGAATGTGATAGATAGTGCATCGAAGGAGATGGGTATGAGACCCATGTGAGTTATCTATGGTAGTAACCCAACCTATGTGATCGGAGATCCCGTGAATTAGGATCTGGGAAAAACAAGTCATTAGTTAACTGGAGGAGAGTAATTTCAACCCTCTCTATGTGAAGATGCAATACTCTCAGAAACTGCAAGGCAGGTTGACTAAGGTCTTAATGTGTTCCATTGGCTTTTAGAAGCGAAGACGCTATCCTGCAGAGCGTTCTTGAAAGAACACACCTATATGAGCCCGACTGTTAGTCGCAGTCTATGGAGATCTTGGGTAATCTCCTACTAAGCTCATGAAGAGACCAAGGAGTATGACTTATACGCTCCAACCGAGGGGTAGCCTACTGGCGGCCTAGTATCAGTTAAGTCTTTAAGTGAAGCTTGCTTGCACCAAACTTGCAATTCAAGGCATAGTCCATTGTTCAAGTTGTGAGTAAGTGTAGCTTGGAGTTCTAGATGGATGTTCAACCTTAATCGGTCTCTATCGAAATACTGATATATAAACAGTACATTGGAATTCAGGCAAATCTCTGTGGGACTTTGAGATCTGGTGGGGGATTGTTGAATTATGTGGGCCAAGCCCATAAGAATAATTCCTAAATCTCAAAGGCCCACTCATGCAAAGGAGCAATGCATGTGCACTTTAGTACCATATTGCTAGTTCTAGGAGAGGAAGACCACCTTAAAAGGGATGGTGCACTCCTAGCCACTTGAGGCATGTGTGGGAGAGAACTAGAGGATCACACGCGCGCGCTCGCTCGCCTCGCCTCGCCGGGCCGGGCCGGGCCGGGCTGGGCGGGGCGGGGGGCGCGCGTGCACGGCACCTGCGTGAATGGTCCGCCAAAATCGGCTCCAGATGCTTGCGCAGACGCGGCTTCCTTTTGCAGTTTTATTTTTGCTGTTTTGAGAAGCGGTGAATCCGGATCGGTTACGCGCAACTAATCCGTTTCGGTTACGAGTTATGGAGAACGTGCAGGCGTCTTGATCACACGTCCTGTTTTCTCCATAAATACTGAGCCGCCGACTCCATACAGCATACGCGAATCAATCTAGGGTTTTTGCCTCCTCCATTGTACTGCGCCGTCCCACGTAGTCTACTCCGTCCCGTCCGCCGGCGTGCACTGTCGTTCGGGAGAGCAGGTCTCCGGAACTGTCGCCTTCGAAGTCCTGCACCGGGAGAGGGCGAATAAGGTTTTTGGGAAGCGCTCTGCGCGACTGCTTGCTGTAGCTCTGGCTCGTCTTCCTCGTCGTTCGGCTTCGGCGAATCGTCATCGACCTCGTGTCATCCACACCGTACCTGCAGCGTCAACATCGGCAAACCGATCAGAGCAGAATTATCGGTACGTAACAGTCATGTTCTCCGCATTAGATCTGTTCATGTACAGTTTTCTGGTTTACATGTCTAGATCTGTTATGCCTGTGATGGTTCTGTTATTTTGCGTGTATGATGTCATGATTAATTTATGGAATAAATTGAACCTACATGTGCTTAATTTTCCAACACGCTGGAGGACAAAAAGGCATCGACTACGGGCGAGGACACGACTACCCCAGCCCTACTCGTCCATACGCCCCAAGGACATGGGTGGCCTTCTCCTCCTGACACCAGATCCACGCTGCGCATGCACCTTCTCGCTGCCCACCACCGCCGCACCTAAGGCATCACCACCGCCTTTCATAGAGGTAAGTGTTGTTTTGTGTAATGTTTTGATTTCATGTGTGCAACATCAATGATTTTGAGAAAATATTTTATTGTACACAGTGATTAAAATTCCCCAATTTTGCAGGCCTCATTTCCGGTCCTGACATATGTGCGGCCCCGATGCCTTATGTTGCTGGCATGGATCTTTTGGTAGCTTTCAGGCTATCTTGAGTTTGGGACAAATGCATAGGGCTTTTGTACTCTTGACCAATTAATAAAGGGTGAATTTCTTATATGCCATCCAGTGACACAATCAGAGGTGGTGCAAATTTTCAGTGGCATATAAGAAATTAATCCATTAATAAATGTCAGGCTCTGATTGCACTCAAGTCTTTCTTCCACGCTTTGACTCCTCGCAGTCCTGTGCTCTGCCATGTTTCATCCAGCGAGACTGCTACACGAAACATTATTCAGAAAGCTACACTGCAGCAATTTCTTTCTTTGTTTAATTTCTTCTTAGTTGTCAGCAGCATTCCACTCACATTTCGATCCATCAGTTAGTTATTTGCCAACTGTTGTATCATCATCTCATCCTAGTGCAAAGCAAAACAGACAACCACGAGCATGCTTTGGTTTAAGGAAAAAAACAACCACACGCATGCTCAATTTGTAACCTTGAGTCTGCTAATCTGTTCAGGAAGAGCATACCTTCTTGCTGCCATGGTTTATTCCAGGATGCGGTGCAGTAAGCAGCGATCCCTCCACGCAGAGTGGTTTGGCATCTTGATAGCTACCATTCCCTCACTGATCCACTCTAAAATCATTTCGTTCTTGTTCATCTGCACTTGATTTTGGACAGGTTATTGTTTAATTTCCCATCTATGCTGAATGATTTCAGATAATAACATCTTCAGATAGTAAGAGCACCGATAATGCTTCCCACCCATACTTTGAACACGTTGTTTTACCGCTTTATCTGCTGTACGACGACTATCAACAAGTTCACGGTATGCAAATAAAATAATTTTGTTAATTTCTTGTATTATGTGTCTTAATGATTAACTCATTCAATCCATTTTCAAGTTCGTACTTGCACTAAAATTTAGTTTCAAAAAATCTTTACATGCCAAACTTGATCAAATAAAGAGCATGTAGGAGATTTACCCCAGCCTTTACAACAACGATATGACAAAGCAATGAATCTGAATGAGTTTAAAAAATTCAGACAATTTACATAGGAGTTTCAAAATCTGAATGAGTTTTTGCAAAGTTTCGGAACACATTTGCCAAGTGTCACAGAAGTCTAAAAAATTCGACAGTGTTTTTGAAAAAAAAATGTCTTACTCGACGGCCTCGCTGTCTGCACTCTGCAGCCACGCTCGGTCCATTGCCACCGTGCCTTTCCCAGTTTCATCAGCTGCCCGGCCGCCATCTGACGCCTTTCCTGCACTTGAACTAGTCGCCTGTTGGCTCGCGGCCTCTGAGCTCGCCCGTGCGGTGCACGATCCTGCTCCGTAAGCCTCCACGGCTCCCACAGTAAGATCCATAAATGATGACAGAGAATTGGCCTAGGGTGGAGGTGGAATATGTTGGAATTAACCTTAATGCTTGTCAGTACTATGGGCGCCACAAGCTGTGGTCGAAGTGACCATGGTCAGACTAGCCGTGGTTGGAGTGGCTGTGGTCGTGGCTCTTATGAGTAGTCGGTTACGACCATATTGTGTGGTCGTAACGACTAGCGTCGTGGCGCTTGTATGAGTGGTCGGTTACGACCATGTTGTATATGTAGTCGTAACGACCAGCGTCGTAGCATTTGTGTGAGTGGTCGGTTATGACCACGTTGTGTGTGGTCGTAACGACTAGCGCCATGGTCGTGGCGCATGTATGAAGTCGTAGTCGTGGCAACCGTGGTCGTGGTCGTAGCACCATCGTTGATAGTACAGTGGTTGGTGCTGTGGTCGAAAACAAGCTGTGGTCGGAGATGCGGTCGAAGACAAGCTGTGGTCAAAGCACCGGTCACTGTAGCAGATGTATGCGGCCGAAAGCGAGAGCGACCAGTCACTGTAGAAGACATGTGCAGTCGAAGACAACTAACTTATGTGTGGTCGATTATGACCAGTCGATGCGTGGTCGTTGCGACTAGTGTGGTCGTAAATGACCAGGTTGTGTGTGGTCGATTATGACCAACCTTTGTAATAGTCGCTGGCCACTGTAGCATACGGCAGTCACTATTGCAGTCGTCAACACTCTGCTCGGTGTGGGCAGCAGTTGCGGTTGGTACACACTGTAGCAGTCATCAGCAGAGCATGGGCATACGGTGGAGCATGGGCGAGCGGCGAAGCAGTTGATTGCTCTGCAGGGAGGCCCAGTTGTATATATATACCATGTAATCTGTAAGAGCCGAGTAAGTCGAATAAGCAGAGAAAGAGGAAAAACGACGCAAGTTGAGTTCACGTCCGAAAAATTCCCTTCGTGTCTATTCGTTCGACTTCCCCTTGTAGTGCGTGTCCACAAGTAACTCGACCAGCTTTGTTCCCCGTCCAACAACAGAGTGGTTGTGAGCAATTTGGTCTTCCTGTCCTCTATTTTCACCACGTAGTCGTAGGAACTACAGAGTGGTTGTATTGAGTTTGGGCATGCAGATCCAGAGCCATTTGCCAACATATGGTATCAAAGCACAGTGTATGCCCAAACACATACGACTGGAGTCGATGGCGACCAGCGCGTAGCAGGCAGCAAAGGAGAGCAGTGGTGTGCCCTTCTACTACCCGCCGCTGACTTCCTCCAACTACACTGCCTGGGCAATTAAGATGGAGGCGTTGATGGATGCCCAAGGGATCTGGGAGGCCATCACTCCACCGATCGGAGTGGTCGTGGAGGTGAAGAAGGACAAGTTAGCACGGGCCTTCATATTCCAAGCCATACCCAAAGACGTTCTTCTACAGGTGGCGAAGAAGAAAACTACCAAGGAGGTGTGGGAGTCTCTGAAGACTAGATTCCTCAACGCTGACCAAGTGCAAAAGGTGTGCCTACAAACTCTACAAAACGAGTTTGCAACACTACGCATGCGAGAGGGGGAGTCCATCGACAACTTTGCCAGAAAGCTGAGCAGGATGGCCAGCAAGTATAATGTGCTTGGCTCAACCTTGGAGGATCCAGTACTTGTGGAGAAGCTCCTCGACTCAGCACCCAACAAATTCCTCCCAATAGTCACCTCAATCGAGCAGTACTCTGATCTGGAGACGATGCCGTTTGAGGAAGCCATAGGGTGGCTGAAAGCATATGAGGAGTGCATTTGCCGACATGAGAAAGAGAACGAGGAGCATCTACTTCTTACCAAGGTCGAGTGGGAGACTCGGTCGTCAAAGCGAGAAGGAAAGGGCTTCTCCGGTGGCTCTAGCAGTGGTAGTGGTCGAAAAAAGTTCGACAAAACCAAGGTGCGCTGCTACAACTGTCAAGAGTACAGACACTTTGCTAAAGAGTGTTGCGAGCCGAAGAAGGAGGTGGCTCTTCTTGCTATAGCAGATGCAGAGGATGAGCCAACACTGTTCTAAGGCCAACCTTGAGTTGTTTGAGCACGTAGAAGGTGTGTCACATACGTGCGCATTTGTGTGTTTTGGTTGTGCATGTAGGTGAGTCAGTGCACGATGCATGTGAGTGTGTGTGAGTCTCTGTAATCATGTGTCCAGAGTACTCATGTGTGTTCTTGTGTTAGCTGTGACTATAGGAAAGCCTGAGTAATCAAGAGTGTGTAAGCTCTGATGAAAGTCTCCGTCACCGTCAAGCTGTGTCACCAACGAAAGATAATTGGAGCTAGGGTTGTGATCGAAGTCGTCGGCAAGGTGTGTCACCAGCGGTGAAGATGTGAAGAAAGCTGGTAAGTTGTGTCACTGGCAACACAGTGAACAAGAAGAAGGCAAGACTCCTTGGACACGCGTCAGAAGATTGGACTTCGACTTATGAGCCAAAGCATCAAGATTAAGGGGGAGAATATTGGAATTAATCTTGATGCTTGTTAGTACCATGGGCGTTGCTCAGACGACAAGCCATGGTTGAAGTGACCGTGGTCGGAGTGGCCATGATTGAAGTAACCGTGGTTAGAGTGCCTGTGGTCGAAGTGACCGTGGTCGTAGTGGCCATGGTCGTGGCTCTTGTGAGTGGTCAGGTACGACCACGTTGTGCGTGGTCGTAACGACCAGCGTCATGGCGCTTGTGTGAGTGGTCAGTTAGTGTGTGGTCGCAACGACTAGCGTCATAGCGTTTCTGTGAGTGGTCGGTTACAACCACGTTGTGTGTGGTCGTAACGATTAGCGCCGAAGTCGCTAGCGCCATGGTCGTGGCGCTTGTATGAGGTCATAGTCATGGCGACCGTGGTCATGGTCGTAGCACTATGGCCAATAATACAGTGGTCGGTGTTCAGTCGACTTGTTTGGTCAGAGACGCGGTCAAAGACAAGCTGTGGTCAGAGATGCAGTCGAAGACAAGCCGTGGTCAAAGCATCGATCACTGTAGCAGACGTATGCGGCCGAAAGTGAGAGTGACCGATCATTGTAGTAGACGTATGTGGCCAAAAATGAGAGTGGACGGTCACTGTAGAAGACGTGTAAGGTCGAAAACTGACTAACTTGTGTGTGGTCGATTATGACCAGTCTATGCGTGGTCGTCGCGACCAGTGTGGTCGTAGATGACCAAGTTGTGTGTGGTTGGTTACGACCACCTTTGTAATAGTCGGTGGCCACTGTAGCATACGGCGGTCACTATAGCAGTCGTCAGCACTCTACTCAATGTGGGCAATAGTTGTGGTTAGTACGCACTGTAGCAGTCATCAGCAGAGCATGGGCAGACAGCGGAGCATAGGCGAGCGGCGGAGCAGTTGAGTGCTCTGCAGGGAGGCCCGATTGTATATATATACCATGTAATCTATAAGAGATGAGTCAATTGAATAAGCAGAGAAATAGGAAAAGCGATGCAAGTTGAGTTCATGTTGAAAAAATTCCCTTCGTGTCTAGTTCGTTCGACTTCCCTGTGTATTGTGTGTCTACGGGTAACTCGACCAGCTCTGTTCCCCGTCCAACAACAGAGTGGTCGTGAGCAATTTGGTCTTCTTGTCTTCTATTTTCACCACGTAGTCGTAGGAACAGCAGAGTGGTCGTATGAGTTTGGATGTGTAGATCTGGTACCGTTTGCCAACAGAATCTACTGGATGGTGGGGATCTTGGTGCGTGGGCTCGATGATGGGATTCATCATCCGCGGTGGAGAATATCATCGTACAGAGGGTGGGAGGGTGAGAGAGAGAATGTGCGAGAAAGAGAATGTTGGCTTGTTTCAGTTTGAGTGGCTCGCATGAACTCAAGTTTGGATGAGATATGGGTAGCCAAGATGCTACCAGAGGTTTCAATCCAACGATAATCAGTTGTTCCATTGCAAACACACCGAATAGTATACCAGGTAGTTTTTCTGATTTACTGTTATGAACCTTGATACATTTGAGAGGATTGGTGAGAATTTGAGGTAGGATTGGGGAAGAACAGCAAGGGAGCTGAGATGTCGAGACCGTGGGGAGGAGGAAGAAGAATATAATTTTTTAAAAAATAATTATTCTTTTCTTTAGTATTACAAAATTACACCTGAGAATTTATTTTTGTAGTTTTGACCGCAAGTCACTGCACGGTTGGACGACTTGGTCTAGTCATCGAACCGTTAAGTGACACGTGTCCAAGTCACCCAACCGTTGGGCGACTAATCCATGTGACCTAATAGTTGGGCGACTTAGACATTAATCACTGAACCATTGGGTGACTTTGCCCCTAGTCGCCTAACGGTTGGGCGACTAGGGGGATATACCCGAAGCCGCGCAGCCGACCGAGCGCGCCATGCCTCATTCGTCTGAGAGAAAGAAAGGAAGGGAGAGAAGGGGAGAAGAGAAAGAGAGGGGAGAAGGAGAGGAGGAGAAGAAGAGAGGAGAGGAGGAGGAGGGGGGAGGAGGAGGAGAGGAGAAGAGGAGAGGGAGGGGAAGAGAGAAGGAGGGATCTGCGCATCGACGACGGTGAGTTTTCTTTATTTTTTTTATACAAATATTTTTAAAACATGGTAGGATAACAATTGAAATTATTAAATTTGTAGTTTAGAAACTAACAGGTAATTTAGTTGTTAATAATTGTATTGCCATTTAGATTGCTCTATTGTGCATTTGAAGGCCCAGTTAATTTTGTTAGTCGCTTATAAATTGTAGAAACCCCGTAATAAGTATTGCTAATTATTAGAATAAATAATAGGCATCAAAAGATTTAAAATTATTCATAACGATTAGAATAGGATGCGCCGATTTAAAATAGTACGTGATAATTTAAAATTATGCGTAGCGATTAAAATTGTACGTGACAATTTAAATAGTGTTTGAGTTGTAAAAATCCACAAATGACTAAAATAAAATTCATTAGTATAATTCATTAATTATTATATTTAAGATTTACTATCTATTATATCTATAAGTAATTATGTCGTAATTGCTAGCTTAAATGAATTTGCAAATATGGCCCACGACCTTGGTGGTTTGGACAGGCCTTTCGGCTTGCTGGACTAGCATGTCAACGCGTAGCACCGTGGGAGCTTTCCATTCGAGAAGATGGCCCCCCGATGAGCTCCCTGCGGGGACAAGGAGACTGAGTTAAGGGTGGTCTGTACGTGGACACCCCGACAAGCTTGGAGACTAGAGCCAAGCTTCCCAGTGCAACAGAAGCATGGCCTGCCCATGCAGGTGGCTTTCGAGTTCTGGGTACATATGCTATCAATTTTCTCTATTTAGCGATGTACTATCCTTGCCATATGATGGGCTTACTAATTGTTTTATTTGCACACAGTTCAAGTGGATGGACCTAGACACCAACGAGTACCAGGTGTCGCGACACCTAGAGGTGTACTTGCTGTGGCGTTTGGTTGGGTACTATTTACCAGTAGCCGATGGGACGAGGTGCACGTCAGCTGGGGATCAGCTATACTTGCCATGACCTACCGCAGTATGTGTGACGCTTGCTACAGGATGAGGATGACCCCTGTGTGCTTCCCCCTCTGATGGCCAATGTTACTTGATAGCGGTCCGTACCACATGGATATGTACCACAGGAGCACCATGGACCGGCCTACCGCAGGGTCCCTTTAGTGCCATAGACGGATACTTGCTCTTCTTAGTCTTTACTATATGTATATTACAGGTCATCCTCTGTAACTACTGTTCTGGCTCACAGGCACAGTTTGCACACCTATAGGTCACCCGTGTGTATGCTAACTTCGTCGAGCACCTTGACCACATCACCACTGACAACATGAGCTGGGAGCCGTACTCTGCTCAGGAGATGGTGGATCGTGCCCCCTCTGGGCTCTCGTTGCTGTGCTTGCGCAACCGGGTGTACTAGCTCACATAGAAGAAGCTCATCTTTGGCGTGTTCATTGAGGACTCCGCGGTGCACAGTGTGATGCGCTTGTTCGGCCTCCACCGGGCTATTCCTATGCTCGTCGGGCATCGGGTGCCTGAATCGGTCCACATGTCAGTTACACGCAACACATATCCCTAATTTTTTTGTAGTTCTGTTACAATGCCTTCTAATTGCAATTGTACATTTTGCAGGCATAATAGGAGGGGTGGTGGTGGGACGAGCTAGGCCATGAAGATGGCACCGTGGGTGGGGTGGACGGAGGCACTCCAAGACTTTGTGCAGAGGCCACCACATATGATCTTAGCACGTATGATGAGTACCTAAGCTGGTACGCTCTGGAGACACGCACTAGGCTAGTGCATGTCATCAACCCTCCCCCCACTCATGTACTAACACCAACCAATGCGTACCCCATGCACTTAGCGTCGAACTTCACCCTCGCGATAGGTACTCTCATGTTTCAAAGTTTCTGAGTATGATTACCATAATTACTACTTTGACACTTTCATGTACTTCTTAAAGATGGACATCACCGCCGAGATTGTGATGGACACTGGGTTGATCATGGATATCGTCGCCCATAGTTTGGAGGTGATGCACGATGAGCCACTAAGCATTGTGCACTAGGTCTACGAGAGGGCGAAGTGTGCCCTTGACCTCTCGTCATGCAGGACGCTCTCAGTAGCTGCCACTCCTGTAGCTCAGGTAAGAGGCTCTAGAGGGCCACATGCATGGGCCTCGTCGGTGCCTAACTAGGCCAGAGGGTTGGCATGTCCACATGCCTACCCTCGGGAACCGACACCACCGCCGCTGGGCCAGGCTGGAGGGTCAGGGTGGGCACGTCCATACACATTGATGCCACGGTCATTCGTGGACCCCTACTTGGCATCGGCAGGGCAACACGCTTTGTTCGGCCAAGGCAGGTAAGATAGTTGGCTATAGGCCATGACCCACTTAGAAGGTGTGTTTCATCTCTTAAGTTTTTTCGCATCGATATATTGCACAAATAAATAATACCTATCCTGTAGGAATGACGCAACGATCAGGAGTTCACCTATCCCCCCACGAGGATTTCCCAAGGGACATGAGCGAGTTCCTCGCGAAGGACCAGGTGGATGTCCTTTCTGGGTTGTAGCTCAGCAGTGCGCCAGTTCCAACGTAGCCACAAGTGCAGTCGATCCCTGAGGCGTTGGGAGCATAGGTCAGTAGGCCTTCTGATCGCCTCACACTGAGGAAGCCCAAACGAGGCCATATGGGCGGTTATCGACCGGGGGTGGGATGTGGCGACAACAAAGGAGGTGCTGCGGGTGGTGTAGCTGGTGGTGAGTAGTGGATTTCTCCTGCTATGTGTACTTTTTTGGTTGTGTACGTATTTTGCTTTGCCTTTCTCCATATACGAATTATCTATTACATCGTAATATCACTTACCTTCCTACTTACGAATCATTGCTATCTCAATCGTCTTCACAACATTCTTCAGAAATTTCTCGTACTACAATAATGTACGACGATCGCAAAATGTTATTGTAAGTCTAACATGTTTCTGACCATTCATAAGCTACGAAAATCACAAATGCATCAAACAACATTGTCTCTCCTTTTATTTAAAAAACAACTACAAACAAGATTTCTTAAATATATTACCTATTAAAATTGCCATTGACTCCCCTGCAATTATTTTCATCGGATTAATATAATAATTACATTATTATTTAAAATCGCCCAACCGTGTAGTGACATGCTATCAAAACTGCAAAAAAATCACAGGTATAATTTTGTAATTTTGAATTTTTATTTAAAAAATTTAAGAAGAATATTTGGAAGAGGCCAAGGAAGAGAAGAAACCATGGAGGAGGAGACCAAGCAGTAGAGGGGATCCTTAGAAGAAGAGAGCCAGTTCATCAGTTCTATTTGTTTCCCTTCTCTAGTGCTTCCGCTCCTTTTGTAATGTGATTTTTTTAAATAATCTATTTTTTTTATTAATATTACATAAATATATCATTGTTTAAAAATTACAAAAATAATTCTTTATTGCTATTTCAATCTGGGTCAGAGTTTCTGTCACCATTTCAATCTACGACAGAGCTTGTGTTAATTGATGATTTTGTGTGTTGTGCAGTGCTACTTGATAGGTTTGTGATGGTTATAGAATTCCGGAGCTACATCATGGTGAGGCAGAGGAGTCCAGGACATAGCTAGGAGAGCTAAGGTTCAGACGGTCATGGTGCCATCGAAAGGTGACCAAGACTTCCTAAGTAGTGGACATAGCAGACAATAGCTAAGGTGGACTAGGACTAAGTTCAAGTATGAGCTAAGGTCCAAAATGGTCAGGGAAGCTGAGTGCGGTCATGGATGCAAGGTGAGGCATGTGACGCACCAAGTGACTTGAGTTTGTTTATAAGCGAGAATGGTTTGGTGGGATCTGAATACGTGAGTGGCTTGGCAAGAAGTTATTGGGGCCACATGGAAGATGATGGAGGGACGATGCTTCGGAATGAAAGATTCGGGAAATATCTGTGGAAGGACATTTTGGACATTTTCCCAATACTGGAGATGGAGGTGATTTGCAAAACTGAGGTGGGGCCTAAGTGGTTTAGGTCATAAAGAGAAGGACAAGAAAATTTGGGCTATTGGAGCCAAGGGAAAGTGGCACTTTCAGAAGTATGCGTGTGTAAGTGAGGAACCCATTATGTGTTGGGTTGTTGAATTTGCCCATGTGTGGGTGGATGGAATCCACTTTATACCTAGGTTTTAGGGTTAAGAGTGGTTAGTGGAGAGCCTCCACCATAAAAGGGAAGGAGGGGAGGTGTCTCTCCTCAACTCACCATGAGAGGGATTGAGAGATAGATTTTTAGGGAGAGGTGAGAGCACTTGTGTGTGTGCTGCCCTTAGGGTTTGGTCCTTCATATGGAGTGGCTGTAAACATTCATTTCCAAGTATCAATAGATATCCAAAATCCATCCAATCCTTTCTTCTCTTTTCTCAAGTGTTAAAATCTTAATTTGTCTTGGTTTTTGGAGTTTACTTATCCCCTCTTGATATTGCTTTGTGCCATGGACGTGTAAGTGATGGAGATATCGCTTGGAGATTAGATCCTATCCATCTAGGCACCTTCTTTTGCAAGCTCTTGCATTTGCCCGATTTTGACTTAAGAAAGGGTGGTTGGAGTTTTGATCTTGAGAGCGTTTGGATTGGTTCTTGCTGTGATTTGAGAATTCTTGGATGTGTGGGAAACCATCCTTAGTGTAGAACCCCAGAGCATCAACTCCGAATTCTCTGTGTAAATCGCACTAGTCCAGGATAAGCTAGTGCATACAATGGTAACAGTGATACATATCGAGCACAATGACAAACTTTTATTAAATTAATAGTATGGGTCTTATGGCCAAGTTTACATCATCAATGCTCATTGGCAAAATAAAAGAGGAAATAACAACGGAAACAAGTAAATAAACAGCAAAGCCCAGAGAGCCTGCCCATGGGCAAACGATAGTAAGACACAACCTATTCATCCTAGTCCTCACCATAGTCAAAGCAGTCATCCTCTGAGTAGAGATAGCTAGAGTGAGTACAAAGTTGTACTCCACAAGTTATATGGAAAATGCAATAATAATGCAAGGCTAATAAGTGAAGGCATATATGGTTATTTGAGCATAAAACAGAATTTAAAGAAATACAATAAATAGATATGAAATTACTAAATTTAATACAATAAGTACAAATAGTAATTTAAGCAAATTATTACCGTCAGCGTAGGCACCGACCTGACACTAACCTATCCACGAGTATTCCACTCAGACCATCTTTCTCCAAAAAGATACCACATTTCCATCTAAAACCATTTTATGAAAAATAAAGTCTAATCCGTGAAAAAATTTTACTCAGCATGCCCATGACCATGGGCATGGCTAGGGTGGAAAAAAAGCTCGAGGCTTGTGAGTTGGCTCAATTTGTTGAAGGCTCAGCTCGGCTCATGGCATAAATGAGCTGAGCCAGAGTTTCAGCTCGGTCCGCTAATGAGCCAAGCCAAGCTGGCTCACAAACCGCTCGCTAGGCTTGTAGGCTCGTTTGGCCCAACCCAATTGGGTCCTGTTGTAGCTTGTGCAATTGAAAATTTTGATTTTGTAGTCATAATAGTATGTGTCCTTTCTCATGGTTCTCTGATTGTTAGAGATTTTGGGTCTATACCTATTGTTGAACTCATGTTATTCACAGAAATGGACTTTTTCGATCTAAAACGCAAGCCACGTTACATCAGTAAGATACTCATGGTGACACTCCTCACTACCATGTGTGTCGTCATGCTCATCCAGCCACCCTGCCATGGAAGGTCTCCAGTGTGGTAAATGTAATCTTCTAACTCTATTAGTGGCATTTTTGGATCCACTTGCATATAATTAGTTTTGCACTGAGAAATGCTGTGTGGGGGAAATAAGGGAGACTTAAAAGTTCTTTTCATAGCCATTTATATACAAAAGTTGTAAAATTCCAAATATATTTTACTAGAAGCATGTCCTAATTCAGAACATAACCTCAATGTTACTAAGCAATATAGTAGAAATGGTGGATTGTAGCATACTATATTAGTCTAGATTTTTTGGAGCAGCCTGAGCCGAGTATCTTCTCAAAGACAATTCAAGTTCAAGCGAGCCTAACGAGCCAAGCCGAGTTGCGTTGCCTCCTTGCCGAGCTGAGTCGAGCCAAGCTAGCCCGATATCCACCCCTAGACACAGCTATCCAAGATAGTTTACTCATGATGTCGGCCACTACACGCTTTCACATGCATGCAACTGAGTAATCATAATAAGGCCTTTACAAAGCAAGGCTGTCAACCTGGCCACGCCTCCGCTAAGGTTTTACTTTAATAAGGAATCCACTTGATTGGGGGCCCCTCTAGTGCCATGTGAGACTTCTCATGGCCTATGCCACACTAACATTCAACCTATAGTAAGGCTCAGATTAGGATTTGCTAATTATTCAGTCAGGACTATCCCATACCAACTTTGTGGTAGTATGATAGGACTTTGTAGTAGTAGCTCATAGATCGATCCTTAATTAACTTAAGCAGACTTACCACATACCCCTTGTGCCTAGCACCTACGTTGAGCCACCGAGCAACATCGTATCCTAGCAAGCACCCACCACCTAATCATTTGCCTAAGTCTAAACCAAGTTTTATATTTTATTTTGAAAAGTTTCATAGACCCCCTTGACTCACCGAAGTCAAAAATATATTTTAAAAGCTCATCATTTTATGTGAAAAATTTATCTCAAGCCTAAAATTATTTCCAAGCAGGACTAAACATTTACTACAAAATGTTCTAGCTAATACAGTGTACTAACAAGAGTTTCATTCTATGATGACAAGGTATAAGAATTTGTAATGTCAAAGGTGTCATAACAAATGGGCATTAACTAAGTTAAAACTAGAATTGAAATACAAATAATAAAATTAAGAATGCAATATAATTTAAAATAATATAATTTTATTTATAAAATAGGATCAACATGGTCATCTGCAGATTGGTGTCAATCGTCGTAGAAGAATCCCTCAAACTCGTCACAATCGACACGTGGACATAGCCATCTAAATTCAAATAAAATTCAAGAAAATTCAAATAAACTAAAAAATGTGAGAACATGGTAGATTTGGGTAGATTGTGATTTTAGATGAATTTAAAGTTTTAATTGGGTTCAATTGGAGCTAGGATGAAGGAGAACGAGCTCCTAGAAGTTTAAATTCTAAAGAAATTGGATAAATGGGATTTCTGAAATTTTTTTAAGAGAAAGGGAATTATGATGTCAACGTTGGAAGGGAATTATGATATCAGCATTGGGTTTACATTTTTGGCCAAATTAAATTTCTAATGGAAATAGGATTTATGATGTCATACGAACTCAACCCTGATTTTTGAATTTTTGGCCTAAGGCTAACATGTGGGCCTGGTCTTTGTGGACCGAGTCCACGGACCAATGGCCAGTTGAGGTGGCGAGGGTGAGGTGTGGCAGCTGTGGTGTCGATGTGGTGGCCACGTCGGCACGTATGGATACCACCTGGCTACCACGTCAGCCCACATGCAGACGCGGCTCACCGACCGAGGTGTCACACAAGACCCGAGGGTTGCTGGCATTAGGGGCACAGCGGCCAGTGCCAAGCTTCAAAAAATGAGAGAGGGATGCGGTGATCACAATTCTACCTAGCGCGGGGTCGAAGGTGAGTCGAGCCGGTTGGCGGTGGAGAGGGGCGGTGGTGCGGCTCGGCCATCGATGACGGCGGCACGGTGAACTCGAGGATGACAACAATGGGGTACGAAGATGCCTGGGGTGGCCGGAATTCCTCACAGGAGGAGCTCGCTGGCATAAATGAGGGAGGAGACCACGCTGAGGTGTAAGTTCAAGCTCCATTAAGTTGGTGTTTGTGATAATGACAAATATAATGGTGAGACTAATATGCTTATTAGGTATGATATTATTTAGTCTCATTTGGATGTAATGAATGACAAATACTATTGTGAGACTAACGTATTTGATTGATTATGATATCATAAGTCTCACTTGGATAAAAAGGTGAAAATCATAGATGTATACATTCAATATCTCATTCTCACAACTTAGTGCATTCCTCGGATCCAAAATATAGACTAAACTCCACCAAAAGTCTAAGATAAATATGTGCATATGTTTTCCATTATACATTCATGTATGCACACATTTAGGAAGAGCTCACCCTATGTTTTGTTTTCCATTATATATTCATGTATGCACACATTTAAGGAGAGCTCACTCTATATTTTGTGATTTTATTACTATTAATTCATGTTTCTTTTTCCAAATATTAAGGGTCTTTCACTACCACACAAAGGGTGATCACAGATGGTTCGGAACGGTCATCACAGACGGTTCAGAACGGTCATCATAGACGGTTCAAAACTGTCATCACAAATGGTTTTTTGAACCATATGAATTTATATGTGAGTGATAATCGAATGTTATCACATACGATTTATGAGCTGTCTGTGATAAATACAACACAGACGGTTTGTAACTAGTACCGTTTATGAAGAACACTAT
This sequence comes from Dendrocalamus latiflorus, assembly GCA_017311315.1. Classification (NCBI taxonomy): domain Eukaryota; kingdom Viridiplantae; phylum Streptophyta; class Magnoliopsida; order Poales; family Poaceae; genus Dendrocalamus; species Dendrocalamus latiflorus. Next base: position 12,354,603 of record CM029640.1, read on the forward strand.
CACAGATGATTCAACCAAAAATCATCTATGATACACATCACAGACGGTTCTAGCTACCAATTGTCTGTGATGGGCGAGTATCACATACGGTTAATATATAAAACCGTCTATAATACTTTCCCATCACAGACGGTTGGCAGATAGAATTGTATGTGATGTGCGAGTATCACAAATGGTTTTTGGTTTGAACCGTTTGTGATAGTCCTTCATAAACGGTTTATACCATAAAACCATCTACGATAATTCATTCTATACCTAAAATTTTTTCTTTTTTTTGGTTAGCCTCAAGAAATGTTAGCTATGCCTTTTGAAAACAAGCAAATACAACAGCAAACACAACAGTACATTCCATTTCCATTAAGATTAGAATCCACCATTACAGCATAATACAAGAGGACACTTACAATTTTACAAATATAAGCTTCATGGTTACAAATTCAGAAAGATGCTTAACACTACAAGAAACTTCAGGCCAATGTAAGCTAGACTTACACATTCTTCATTAAACTACAATTTAAAACAAGTATAGTAGAAACAAAAAGGCAACGGATACCATTTTCAGCTTCTATGCCAAAATCAACAGAATGTCACACTTTTAGGATGTAATAAGCAGAAGCTCCCTGTCGATGCCGCTGACTTGGAATAGCGTAGATCTGCCATTGCCTTCTTCCATTCCATCTTGCTTCAAGTGAATATCCAGCCACCCTTGCCGAACCCCTTCCCACCCTTGCCACGCACAAACGTGTTGGAGTAGTACTAGTGGTGTTGGTTCTTGGAGTAGAAAGAGGGGGGTTAATAAGGGGAGAGAGGTGGGGAGGAGACCGGTGCCTGCCGTTTGATGTGGAGAGAATGGACGGGTAAGATCAGGATCCTGGGGGAGATGCTATGGATTGGTGATGTGGCGGGGAATTATCACAGACAGTTCAGATTACAAGCCATCTATGATAGATACATCACAGACGGTTCTTAACAAAAACCGTCTATGATAATGGGAGGTATCATAGACAGTTCTTATTAAAAACCATCGGTGATAATGGCTAGACGGTAGATCATAATTCAAAGATAATATATCGGTGCAACGTAAACAGCTAGCCTCAACAGATAAAATAGCAAAATTTTGTATGGCTTATATATGCTCGTTTGAAAGATTTTGATGAGATCTACAACTTTGTAGTTGAGGCGAAACCTAAATTCCAAAGGAAAGACCAAGAAAAGGGCAAAAATAGAAACTAAAAACTTACAATGCAAATTCAGAGCCCAAGATGGCCGATTTTGGGAGCCTTAGAGTGCGATGGGCACAAGTGGGTCACTTTTTTTGGATCGGGCTCATTGTTAGCTTTCCAACGTGTACAAGAACATAAAAAACGGACACCGCATGCAAAAGTTATGCCCGTTTTACTAAAGTTGTCTCAGAACGGAAAGCTACTCGGACTCAGGCGGGAGATTATGAAATTTTGGAGGATTGCGAGGCAAGAAAATATCACAGATGATTTTTAATACAAACTGTCTGTGAAGTATCACAGACGATTTAAATAAAAATAGTCTGTAGTATTTGGCAATATCACAGATGGTTTTTGGTAAGAACCGTCTGTGATACTTCATAGATGGTTTTCACCATGAACCATCTGTGATATTTCTCTTCACAGATGGTTTGTATTAAAACAATCTATGATTGTACTTAGTACTAACCATTTTGGTTAACCGTCTCTGATGAGGTGTCTGGTATAGCTTGTTTTGTAGTAGTGTTTACTTTGAAACGTATCCTTTGAGTATATATAACTTATGTAGTTTGTATACACTCTTGATTGATTTAAATTAAATCAATTGTAATCGGGTTATCATCTAGTTCCTCCATTATATGCTGGATAATCAATGACAACCAGATGTGTAAGCTTTGCAAACAATTAATCTCAAAGATAAATACTTCCATTCAAATGATTTAATTACTTTAAAAGCTTATCATAAAGTACACAAGTGTTGTGTACATGTTGTATACTCGCATATTGATTTCTATCTGTGTACATGTTGTATACTCGCATATTGATTTTTATCTCATTACTTGTTGAGATTATCATGAATTACCAAAAGGGAATATTGTTGAATCTAGTCCCTCCATTACGAGTTAATGGTCAATTTTTGGTGATTGATGAAAATTGATTTGTGGACAAACATTCTACATGAGTTGGATTAATAGGTTATATTCCACAAATGATAATAATTTGGGATGACTTCATGTATTTAAATTTATCAAGTCAAGATGCAGGATGAAGGATGACTTTATGTGTTAAAAATCATCAAATTCAAGAAGAAGATGCATCATGAGCTGATGCATATCCAAGAGGAGTTGATCATATATTGATCATCAAGTCAAGTGAAAACCCATCATGTGTTGATGGAATTCAAGTGACAATAACCCGGACTTGAAGTAAAGATGTCCATCATCAAGCTTTAGAGGATGCTCAAGGCAAAGGCATGACTAGCTAGGGTTAAGAGTGTGTTCCTGTAACACCCCCGTTTCCAGGGGCGCGTACGGACACGGCATTCCGCAACTATTCACGCATGAACAGTTAAGGAGTGTCGCGCAAGAGTATACCATTGCATGCTTACAACAAAAGTCCAGCATATATTTCACATACGGATTAACATCCATTTTCAACAGCGGGGCGTGCAAGCCCAAAGTATAATTACATTACAGAAGCTCCAAGATCCGCTTGAGCGCGGCCAAGACCTAAAGCCACAGATCCTCGTCGAAGAAGCGACCTTCCGGGACTTCCTCAACGGGGAGGCAAACACCTTCGTCTTGATCCTCTAAAGAAGGGCAAAAGCAAGCCGTGAGCCAATCAACCGGCTCAGCAAATCCCAAAGGGACCCTAACTTATTACATGCACGGAACATCAAAGGAAGGGAGTATACTTGGTTTATTAATTTGAGTGGATGCAGTTTTATTTGCAAACATTTTAGAAGACGGACCCAAAACTACTCCTCAAGAACTCAGGGGTTTTCAACAAGAGTTCATTAACCAACCTAAACAAGTTAATCATGTACAAAACTACTTAAGCTTCGCTGCTGGAATCACCCAAGTGACACAGCTCCAATAACCGGGAGCACGGCGTATTCGAATACCATTTATTTGACTCTGCAGAGTTTGCTCAGCTTTACCCACACGATTTCTTAACTCCCGCGTCCGGGTTAAGAAAGCCAGGTCGTTTCACTGCTCAACTCTTTATATAGGCTCTACCCAGTAGAATTCACTCGGGTCTGGCTCGCTCACACACACACACACAAAGAAAAAGAAAACGGTGCCGCTTCGAGTGAACTCTACCGTTGTTAGGCACCCGCAGCACGGCCTGCCTAACCTTTGTTACCCAAACACCTACTCCACAACACCTGTAGAGTTTCAATCGAGTTGAGCAGCTACTAAACCAGTGTTGACAAATCAACTCCTGTGGTTGAGCGATCACCATGTCATTTGCTCAGCGTAAGGGTCTGGTCCTTATATTTTTTCCTTAGGGGTCCGCAACCCCTACCAGGTCCGCGACCTGCAACCTAGGGTAAGAGGCGGGCGAAAACCGTCTTGCGGCGCACCGCAGCCCCCCTTACCCTATCCTGCGCATGCCGACAATCTCCGCCCTAGGGCACGGTGTCCCATACCACCCTGCCCTAGAGCCGGGTTTTCCAAATTCTATTGGCCCGCAGCCACAACCTTATTAGTATAAGACTTTGCACGATAATAATAACTTACAATTATCTAGAATAACATATAATTAATTCTAGGGTTACAAAGGCATGGCTACGAGTTTAACATGGCATTTATCGGTGGTAGGGTTAACTATATAACATGTCATTCTAAACATTTTATTTTATTTTGAACTAACATTTCAGAACTAGCTCAATGCAAATAGCGTAATAACATAATTAAATAACATGGGTTGCAACATGATCAAAGGATTTGGGACTTGCTGTCAATCCGAATGATTTCCGCTAGCTCGAACGAAGAACCTCCTGGCTCCTGTGACTGCACTTGAACTTCCGGGATCTTCGGGACTAGCGCAAACACATAAAATAATTAAATCCAGCTTGAGACTAATCAAGCGAGAAAAAATAAACTAATTAAAAAGGAATAAATGCATAAATCCTTCAAATGGAATTTTAGGAATTTATCTGGGATGATTCTGTGGAAGTGGAGGTCACCAATGGGTCTGGAATATTATTTGGAGCAAAGTGGTGAAATTTGGGAATTTTTGGGATTTTCTGTGATTTTCTAGGATTTATTTGGCTTTTCTGGAATTTTAGAAATTGATAAATCACTTAGAAAATCAGTGAACAGTGGAAGGCCGGCCCGGTGCAACAGTGCAGCCCGGCCGGTGAAACGGCCCGCGCGGCCGGGAGGCCGGCGCGGCCCATCGCGCGCGCTCGCGCGCGGGAAAGGAGCGGGCCGAGGGGAGGCGGCCCACGCCAGTGCGCGCCCGCGCGGCCTGGATGGCCGACGCGTGGTGCAGGCTGGTGGCGGAGATGCGGCGGGTGTGGGTGGCTGGGATGAAGACGGGGAGAGATCGGACGGCTACGGGGCGAGAGGGCGAAGCGAATCGATACGGCGGGATTGGACGGTCGAAATTAGATATTACAAACGAGATGGACGGGCGGGGAAGAGCCACGTCGTGGGGAGGGATCGTCTTCAACCTCTGGGCGCTACAGTGCACCCGAGGCATGGCAGCGGCGCCGACGGCGGCCTGGGCGCCAGGGGGCTTGTCGGCGGTGACCAAGGACACCGGCGGATGCGGCTCGACACGGGGATTCCGTTTTGGGGCTTAGGAGGGCGAGGAGATCAACGGAGAAGGCGGGAGAGAGAAGGGAGAGGTTCGGGTGTTTGGCGACGAGGAAGGTCACCGGCGGCGAGAGAGGTCAATCGGCCGCGGCTACACGTTCAAGGGGACCGGGTGCTCACATTGGCGGCGACGGTGGGAGCCGGGGAGCCTCAGAGCTTGCTGGCCACGGGGAGGTGGTTGCGGCCGGCGGTGTGCTTCGGTGACAGAGCTCCACGGGCAAGCACCTGTCCAGGGGGATGCACCAAGATGAATGTTACACCAAGGAGAAACTTTGGGCGAATGCAATTGAGTAATGGAGGGAGGGAGAGAGAGATTGGCTCCGGGGTGTCGCCGGCTCACAGGGCGGCAATGGCGGAGCTCGGAGCGGCGGGGCTTCAATTGGCGGCTCCGGGAGGTGGCTGGGAGCTGCGGGAGGCAAATGGGAGGGGTGGGGAGCTCTGGAAATCAAAGGAATGGGAGGGAGGCAGAGAGGGGGTATTTATACCCGAGCGGAGGAAGAGCGGAGCCTTAGGGGAGAAGGCAACGGCGGTGCTCCGGGGTCGACAGGGATGGACGGGAGCTGGTGGAGGGTCTCTTCCGCGCAATGGGGGGTGACGCCAGGCTCTGCGGCGGCTTAAAGGCGATGCGACAGGAGATGGGAGCAGGCGAGCTCCGGTCACGGGCGATGGCGTCCGCGCGCGGGAGAAGAAGGCGCGGCGACTGCCAGGTGGGGTCGGGGCAGAGAAGAGGCGACGCGTGGCGCGAAGTCTCTGCCGGCTTCGGACCAGCTGGCGGTCGGGGTGGCGCGGGCGCGAGGAGGGGATCCGAGGGGCGGCGCTGTCCGCGCGCGCGAGGAGGCGGTGCGGGAGCGGGCGCAGGCGCAGCGCGCGTGCGCGGGGAAAGCGGGGAGGGAGCGGGCGCCAGCGGAGGGAGGAGGAGGCGTCCGCGCGGGAGAAGGCCGGGGAGCGGAGAAAGCGGGAAGGAGCGGGGAAGGCGCTGGGCGAGGGGAAGAAGCGGGATCGGGGCGGCGCCAGCGCGGGAGGGGAAAGGCGGGGAGGGGGAAGCGGCGCCGACGCGAGGAGGGAGGCGCGGGCGTTGGGAAAACGGGGAAGGCGGAAAGGCGGAAGACGCCAAGGGCAAGGGAAGGCGGCATTTCCCGAAAGGGAAAGCGGAATTCGGGGGAAGCTTTCCAAAAAGGGAAAGTTTCCAGAAAACACTCAAAAATGCAGCAAAAAGGCTCAAAAATTTTGAAATTTTCAGGGGCTTTTCAACCTACCCCCCTTAAAAGAATCTCGACCCCGAGATTAACTTGGTCCAGGGAGTAAGTTGGGGAAATCCCGATGCAAGTCTGACTCTCGTTCCCATGTGGACTCATCCGCCGTGTGACTCTTCCACTGCACTCTGCAAAACCTGACATTCTTGTTTCTGAGCTGCCTCTCTGATGTTTCAAGTATTTGTAGTGGTTCTTCAGCATATGTGCAATCATCCTGCAATTCAATATCTGACAGTGGCCCTTCATCGGTTGGCTGTCGTAGACATTTCCGAAGCTGAGATACATGGAATACATTGTGTATTCTTGACAAGTTGGGTGGCAGTTGTACTTGATAAGCTACTTCTCCAATCCTTCCAATGATTTGAAACGGTCCCACATATCTCGATGCTAATTTGCCCTTGACTTGGAACCTCTTGAATACCTTGAATAGTGTGACTTTGATGTAGACGAAGTCTCCAACTTCGAAACTCAAATCCTTTCTGTGGTTATCTGCATAACTCTTCTGCCGGTCTTGAGCAATCTGAGGTCCAATCAGTTATCGTTCACCTATTTTTGACCAATTTAGAGGGGTCCTGTATTTTCTGCCATAAAGTGCTTCAAACGGGGCCATTTGGATACTGGCTTGGTAGCTGTTGTTGTGTGAGAACTGAGCAAACGGTAGGCAGGTATTCCATGCTGCACCATACACAATTGCACAAGCTCTCAACATATCTTCTCAAATCTGATTTGTTCTTTCTGTCTGTCCATCTGTCTGTGGGTGGTATGCTGAGCTGAAATTCAGATCGGTGCCCATAGCTTCATGCAATTTCCCCCAAAATTTGGAGGTAAATTGTGCTCCTCTATCTGACACAATTTTCTTGGGAACTCCATGTAATATCACTATTCTGGTCAAATACAGTTCGGTAAGTTTATCCTTCCCATAGGTTTGCTTAATCGGGAGGAAATGAGTCACCTTGGTCAATCTATCAACATTGACCCAGATAGCATCATATCCTTCACGAGTCTTGGGAAGTCCAGTAATGAAGTCCATTCCCATGCTATCTCATTTCCATTCGGGTGTTGGCGAAGGCTGCAACAATCCCGATGGTTTTTGGTGGTCTATTTTGATCTGTTGGCAAACATCACATTTAGCCACGTATTCTGCCACTTCTTTCTTCATCCTGTTCCACCAATACTGCTTCTTCAAGTCTTGGTGCATTTTAGTGTTTCCTGGATGGATTGAGAATTGAGATGAATGGGCTTCGGATGGAATCAATTCTTTTAACTCCTTGTCGGGTATACAATAGCGATCACGGAAGGTGATGATTCCATGCTCGTCTATCGCATATCTTGATGAGTTTCCTTCTTGAATATCCTTTTTCAGTTTTTGAATCTCTTCATCTTTATCTTGTGCTGCTTTCATCTGATCTGTCAGCAATGGTTGGAGTCCCAACGCTGCCATTCTGCCTTGTTCAGTGATCACCCAATTTAGCCGTAGGATATCTCATTGTAACTCTGGTGGGTACTCTGTCGTGCTGACTTTGCTTGGACGAGTCTCTTGTCTAAGGGTATCGGCCACTACATTTGCTTTGCTCGGTTGATATTGGAGATCAATGTCATAGTCTTCATTCAACTCTAGCCATCTCCGCTGTCTCATATTCAACTCTGGCTGTGTGAACAAGTATTTCAAGTTCTTGTGCTCTGAGGACATCTCACAACGATTCCCTAGTAGGTAGTGCCGCCAAATTTTGAATGCATGCACCACAGCTGCTAGTTCTAAATTGTGTGTGGGGTAATTTTCTTCATGTGGCTTCAGTTGTCTGGATACATAGGCAACAACTTCCCTATTTTGTGTCAGCATATATCCCAAACCCTGCTTTGAAGCGTCACTATAGCTTTGAAATTCTTTCTCTGGGTTGGGCAAAATCAACACTAGTGTTGTTGTCAACTTGGTCTTCAACAGCTGAAAACGCGCTTCACAAGCATATGCCCATGTGAATGGCCTGTCTTTCCTCAGTAGTTGAGTGAGTGGACGGGAAATCTTGGAGAATCCTTCTATGAATTGGCGATAATAGCCTGCCAATCCAAGAAAGCTCCTCACTTCTGTCACTGTCTTGGACTGTTTCCGTTCCATAACTGCGACTATCTTTTCTGGGTCAACCCTGACTCTATCTTCTGATATAATGTGACCCAAGAAAGCAACTTATTTCAGTCAAAAACTGTATCTGTCGAACTTGGCATACAACTGGTGTTCTCTCAATCTGGTCAAAGCTATGCGCAAATGCTCCTTGTGCTCTTCTTCATTCTTGGAGTAAATCATAATATTGTCAATGAAGACAATCACAAATCGATCCAATTTGTCCGTATGCACCAGATTCATAAGGTTCATGAAATAAGCTGGTGCATTGGTTAAACCCAAGGGAACGACCGTGAACTCATATAATCCATATCTGGTGATGAAAGCTGTCTTCTCTCGATCTTGCTCTCGGATCTTGAGCTGATGGTAACCCGAGCGCAAGTCGATCTTAGAGAATTCTTTGGCACCTTTGAGTTGATCAAACAAATCATCAATTTTTGGGCAAAGGGTACTTGTTTCTGGTGGTGACAACAGTCAGTCTCTGTAATCTACACACATTCTGAGCTCTTCATTCTTCTTCTTCCCTAGTAAGACTGGTGCCGACCAAGGCGAAACAATTGGTTGAATAAACTCTTTCTCTTGCAGTTCACCTAACCGTCTCTTGAGCTCTTTCAATTCACTAGCTGACATTCTGTACTGGTGTTTCGCAATTAGTTTTGTGCCTGGAATCAACTCTATGGCAAGTTCTATTTGTCGGTCAGGGGTCTGTCTGGTAGTTCTTCTGGGAATATATCAGGGTATTCTTGTACTATTGACACTTGATCTGGTGTAACTGCTAGCATGTTGATCATGCGCTTTCTTGCATCCTTCAATACTTCTCGTTTTTTTACCACTTTCTGACCTTCAAGGGTTACCAATGATACTGCTTTGATCTCACAATCTACCTCGCCTTTATTCTTGGCTAGTCAGTTCATGCCCAAATGGCATCTAGCCCTTGCATATCTGGCTGCAGTAAATCTGCTTTAACCTCTGCTGGATTGACTTTGACTCCTTCTCACTTGTACCTGCATATCATCATTGGGTATATGCTACAGGTTCACACTTAGCTGGATTATGCAGTACCAGGGCTACATATATGTCTGGGTCTGTTAGGATTAATTTCATTGCAACATAAACTTCTCGTTCCTTATGCTTTACACAGACAGTCTTCATACACTTTCATAGTCTTGCCACAAGCCTTAGTTAAAATAATTTACATACAAGCTATCCAGTTCTTCCAACTAGCTTACAAAAGGATAACCAAAAGGACATTACTCCATTCCTTGTTCTTCATAGATCACTTTCTCTTGACTGTCTGCCGTGCTTTTCTTCTTCATGGCATTCCTCCGAATAGATCTGTTTCTTCCTCTGTCCTGGTCTTCTTAGGGTAAGATTCTTCTTCTTCTATCGGTGGCTGGCGTGATGTTGTGGCCTGCCTCTTTGCTTGCTGTCTAGCTTCTTCTTTGGGTAAGTACTTTAGTGGGCATTGGTCACGATAATGCCCATTCTGTTCGCAGTGAAAACAAGTCGTTTGTGCTGAAGGCGAAAACTTCTTTCGTTTCATAACTTTCACGTAACCTGATGTCTTTTCTTCTAATTGGAGAGCTCGATCAACTAGGCTTAATAGGCTTGAAAACTTCATGGACTGAAGGCGTTGTCTCATATTGGGTCGTAGGCCTTTCATAAAGCACTCCATCCTTTCGGCTTCAGTATCAATCTCTTCTTGAGCATACTGGGATAACTGATGGAATTGTTGTAGATATGCTGTGATGGAGTTTTCTCCTTGTTGAAGATCAAGGAAATCCTGATATTTTTCAGTGATAACTCTAGGGGAAATGAAGGCTTTACGGAATCTCTTCACAAAGTCTTCCCAGGTAATGTCTTCCTTATTTGGATGTATCCACTGGATAGCATTCCACCAAGTAATTACAGGATCTGACAGCTGATAGGTGGCAAAAAGGACTTTCTCCTTATTGGTACATCGTATAGTATTCATTCTTCTCTCAACATCTTGTAACCAGTTATCTGCATTCAGTGGTTCTGTTGCTGAGGGGAATTTAGGTGGTTGAGTTTGCAGGAATGCTGCAAACTTTAATGCAGTTGCGCTTGATGCTGACACTGACTCTTCGGGTGTCACCTTGACACTAGGTGATCTGGCTGCTATCTGCTCAAGCAACTGGGTCTGTTGATCTAGCATTCGCAGAATATTTTGCTCTCTCTGATAGCGATTTCGTTCCATCATCGCTATTATACTGGCAAGTGTGGCTTGATCTGTGGCAGGTGCACCCTGCCTGTTGGTCTGATCACTCTGCTATGTTGGTTCCATCTGCCAATTGGGAACTTGAGATCAGCTTTGCAGCGGCTTTGGAGAATAAGAGTAGATAAGTAAGACATTGAATTTTCAAGGTAAGTGTAGGGCGAATAAGGTAAGAACGAGAGCGAAAGGGACAGGAGAAAACTTTGAACGCAGGGGGATTACTGATAGTTAAGCAAACAACATACAAGGATAATGAACATAAATTTACTCTATGCAAGTGGCACACAAACCTCTTAGGGTTCATGATTACACCTGCTTTACATTACAAAAGCACCACTACTACTCAGGGTCAGTCTAGACTTAGCGAACAACGGCTACTCCTCCAGCTGCCGGGAAACAAAATTTTGAAGCTAGACAAGAGAAGCAGTAAACATTTTGCAAAAATGAAACTTAAGCAGAAGTAAACTAAGATAGATAAGGTAGCAATAAGAGAGGAAAAAGACAGCAGTAATACTTATATTTTTCGTAAACACCTTTTTATGGCTTTAAATTAAGTTTTGCGATAAAATCGCTTCCTAGTTTGCCTTAGGTCTCAACCTACGGTCAAGAGCCTGCTCTGATACCACTTCTTGTAACACCCCCGTTTCCAGGGGCGCGTACGGACACGACATTCCGCAACTATTCACGCATGAACAGTTAAGGAGTGTCGCGCAAGAGTATACCATTGCATGCTTACAACAAAAGTCCAGCATATATTTCACATACGGATTAACATCCATTTTCAACAGCGGGGTGTGCAAGCCCAAAGTATAATTACATTACAGAAGCTCCAAGATCCGCTTGAGCGCGGCCAAGACCTAAAGCCACGGATCCTCGTCGAAGAAGCGACCTTCCGGGACTTCCTCAACGGGGAGGCAAACACCTTCGTCTTGATCCTCTAAAGAAGGGCAAAAGCAAGCCGTGAGCCAATCAACCGGCTCAGCAAATCCCAAAGGGACCCTAACTTATTACATGCACGGAACATCAAAGGAAGGGAGTATACTTGGTTTATTAATTTGAGTGGATGCAGTTTTATTTGCAAACATTTTAGAAGACGGACCCAAAACTACTCCTCAAGAACTCAGGGGTTTTCAACAAGAGTTCATTAACCAACCTAAACAAGTTAATCATGTACAAAACTACTTAAGCTTCGCTGCTGGAATCACCCAAGTGACACAGCTCCAATAACCGGGAGCACGGCGTATTCGAATACCATTTATTTGACTCTGCAGAGTTTGCTCAGCTTTACCCACACGATTTCTTAACTCCCGCGTCCGGGTTAAGAAAGCCAGGTCGTTTCACTGCTCAACTCTTTATATAGGCTCTACCCGGTAGAATTCACTCGGGTCTGGCTCGCTCACTCACACACACACAAAGAAAAAGAAAACGGTGCCGCTTCGAGTGAACTCTACCGTTGTTAGGCACCCGCAGCACGGCCTGCCTAACCTTTGTTACCCAAACACCTACTCCACAACACCTGTAGAGTTTCAATCGAGTTGAGCAGCTACTAAACCAGTGTTGACAAGTCAACTCCTGTGGTTGAGCGATCACCATGTCATTTGCTCAGCGTAAGGGTCTGGTCCTTATATTTTTTTCCTTAGGGGTCCGCAACCCCTACCAGGTCCGCGACCTGCAACCTAGGGTAAGAGGCGGGCGAAAACCGTCTTGCGGCGCACCGCAGCCCCCCTTACCCTATCCTGCGCATGCCGACAATCTCCGCCCTAGGGCACGGTGTCCCATACCACCCTGCCCTAGAGCCGGGTTTTCCAAATTCTATTGGCCCGCAGCCACAACCTTATTAGTATAAGACTTTGCACGATAATAATAACTTACAATTATCTAGAATAACAGATAATTAATTCTAGGGTTACAAAGGCATGGCTACGAGTTTAACATGGCATTTATCGGTGGTAGGGTTAACTATATAACATGTCATTCTAAACATTTTATTTTATTTTGAACTAACATTTCAGAACTAGCTCAATGCAAATAGCGTAATAACATAATTAAATAACATGGGTTGCAACATGATCAAAGGATTTGGGACTTGCCGTCAATCCGAATGATTTCCGCTAGCTCGAACGAAGAACCTCCTGGCTCCTGTGACTGCACTTGAACTTCCGGGATCTTCGGGACTAGCGCAAACACATAAAATAATTAAATCCAGCTTGAGACTAATCAAGCGAGGAAAAATAAACTAATTAAAAAGGAATAAATGCATAAATCCTTCAAATGGAATTTTAGGAATTTATCTGGGATGATTCTGTGGAAGTGGAGGTCACCAATGGGTCTGGAATATTATTTGGAGCAAAGTGGTGAAATTTGGGAATTTTTGGGATTTTCTGTGATTTTCTAGGATTTATTTGGCTTTTCTGGAATTTTAGAAATTGATAAATCACTTAGAAAATCGGTGAACAGTGGAAGGCCGGCCCGGTGCAACAGTGCAGCCCGGCCGGTGAAACGGCCCGCGCGGCCGGGAGGCCGGCGCGGCCCATCGCGCGCGCTCGCGCGCGGGAAAGGAGCGGGCCGAGGGGAGGCGGCCCACGCCAGTGCGCGCCCGCGCGGCCTGGATGGCCGACGCGTGGTGCAGGCTGGTGGCGGAGATGCGGCGGGTGTGGGTGGCTGGGATGAAGACGGGGAGAGATCGGACGGCTGCGGGGCGAGAGGGCGAAGCGAATCGATACGGCGGGATTGGACGGTCGAAATTAGATATTACAGACGAGATGGACGGGCGGGGAAGAGCCATGTCGCGGGGAGGGATCGTCTTCAACCTCTGGGCGCTACAGTGCACCCGAGGCATGGCAGCGGCGCCGACGGCGGCCTGGGCGCCAGCGGGCTTGTCGGCGGCGACCAAGGACACCGGCGGATGCGGCTCGACACGGGGATTCCGTTTTGGGGCTTAGGAGGGCGAGGAGATCAACGGAGAAGGCGGGAGAGAGAAGGGGGAGGTTCGGGTGTTTGGCGACGAGGAAGGTCACCGGCGGCGAGAGAGGTCAATCGGCCGCGGCTACACGTTCAAGGGGACCGGGTGCTCACATTGGCGGCGACGGTGGGAGCCGGGGAGCCTCAGAGCTTGCTGGCCACGGGGAGGTGGTTGCGGCCGGCGGTGTGCTTCGGTGACAGAGCTCCACGGGCAAGCACCTGTCCAGGGGGATGCACCAAGATGAATGTTACACCTAGGAGAAACTTTGGGCGAATGCAATTGAGTAATGGAGGGAGGGAGAGAGAGATTGGCTCCGGGGTGTCGCCGGCTCACAGGGCGGCAATGGCGGAGCTCGGAGCGGCGGGGCTTCAATTGGCGGCTCCGGGAGGTGGCTGGGAGCTGCGGGAGGCAAATGGGAGGGGTGGGGAGCTCTGGAAATCAAAGGAATGGGAGGGAGGTAGAGAGGGGGTATTTATACCCGAGCGGAGGAAGAGCGGAGCCTTAGGGGAGAAGGCAACGGCGGTGCTCCGGGGTCGACAGGGATGGACGGGAGCTGGTGGAGGGTCTCTTCCGCGCAATGGGGGGTGACGCCAGGCTCTGCGGCGGCTTAAAGGCGATGCGACAGGAGATGGGAGCAGGCGAGCTCCGGTCACGGGCGATGGCGTCCGCGCGCGGGAGAAGAAGGCGCGGCGACTGCCAGGTGGGGTCGGGGCAGAGAAGAGGCGACGCGTGGCGCGAAGTCTCTGCCGGCTTCGGACCAGCTGGCGGTCGGGGTGGCGCGGGCGCGAGGAGGGGATCCGAGGGGCGGCGCTGTCCGCGCGCGCGAGGAGGCGGTGCGGGAGCGGGCGCAGGCGCAGCGCGCGTGCGCGGGGAAAGCGGGGAGGGAGCGGGCGCCAGCGGAGGGAGGAGGAGGCGTCCGCGCGGGAGAAGGCTGGGGAGCGGAGAAAGCGGGAAGGAGCGGGGAAGGCGCTGGGCGAGGGGAAGAAGCGGGATCGGGGCGGCGCCAGCGCGGGAGGGGAAAGGCGGGGAGGGGGAAGCGGCGCCGACGCGAGGAGGGAGGCGCGGGCGTTGGGAAAACGGGGAAGGCGGAAAGGCGGAAGACGCCAAGGGCAAGGGAAGGCGGCATTTCCCGAAAGGGAAAGCGGAATTCGGGGGAAGCTTTCCAAAAAGGGAAAGTTTCCAGAAAACACTCAAAAATGCAGCAAAAAGGCTCAAAAATTTTGAAATTTTCAGGGGCTTTTCAACCTACCCCCCTTAAAAGAATCTCGACCCCGAGATTAACTTGGTCCAGGGAGTAAGTTGGGGAAATCCCGATGCAAGTCTGACTCTCGTTCCCATGTGGACTCATCCGCCGTGTGACTCTTCCACTGCACTCTGCAAAACCTGACATTCTTGTTTCTGAGCTGCCTCTCTGATGTTTCAAGTATTTGTAGTGGTTCTTCAGCATATGTGCAATCATCCTGCAATTCAATATCTGACAGTGGCCCTTCATCGGTTGGCTGTCGTAGACATTTCCGAAGCTGAGATACATGGAATACATTGTGTATTCTTGACAAGTTGGGTGGCAGTTGTACTTGATAAGCTACTTCTCCAATCCTTCCAATGATTTGAAACGGTCCCACATATCTCGATGCTAATTTGCCCTTGACTTGGAACCTCTTGAATACCTTGAATAGTGTGACTTTGATGTAGACGAAGTCTCCAACTTCGAAACTCAAATCCTTTCTGTGGTTATCTGCATAACTCTTCTGCCGGTCTTGAGCAATCTGAGGTCCAATCAGTTATCGTTCACCTATTTTTGACCAATTTAGAGGGGTCCTGTATTTTCTGCCATAAAGTGCTTCAAACGGGGCCATTTGGATACTGGCTTGGTAGCTGTTGTTGTGTGAGAACTGAGCAAACGGTAGGCAGGTATTCCATGCTGCACCATACACAATTGCACAAGCTCTCAACATATCTTCTCAAATCTGATTTGTTCTTTCTGTCTGTCCACCAGTCTGTGGGTGGTATGCTGAGCTGAAATTCAGATCGGTGCCCATAGCTTCATGCAATTTCCCCCAAAATTTGGAGGTAAATTGTGCTCCTCTATCTGACACAATTTTCTTGGGAACTCCATGTAATGTCACTATTCTGGTCAAATACAGTTCGGTAAGTTTATCCTTCCCATAGGTTTGCTTAATCGGGAGGAAATGAGTCACCTTGGTCAATCTATCAACATTGACCCAGATAGCATCATATCCTTCACGAGTCTTGGGAAGTCCAGTAATGAAGTCCATTCCCATGCTATCTCATTTCCATTCGGGTGTTGGCGAAGGCTGCAACAATCCCGATGGTTTTTGGTGGTCTATTTTGATCTGTTGGCAAACATCACATTTAGCCACGTATTCTGCCACTTCTTTCTTCATCCTGTTCCACCAATACTGCTTCTTCAAGTCTTGGTGCATTTTAGTGTTTCCTGGATGGATTGAGAATTGAGATGAATGGGCTTCGGATGGAATCAATTCTTTTAACTCCTTGTCGGGTATACAATAGCGATCACGGAAGGTGATGATTCCATGCTCGTCTATCGCATATCTTGATGAGTTTCCTTCTTGAATATCCTTTTTCAGTTTTTGAATCTCTTCATCTTTATCTTGTGCTGCTTTCATCTGATCTGTCAGCAATGGTTGGAGTCCCAACGCTGCCATTCTGCCTTGTTCAGTGATCACCCAATTTAGCCGTAGGATATCTCATTGTAACTCTGGTGGGTACTCTGTCGTGCTGACTTTGCTTGGACGAGTCTCTTGTCTAAGGGTATCGGCCACTACATTTGCTTTGCTCGGTTGATATTGGAGATCAATGTCATAGTCTTCATTCAACTCTAGCCATCTCCGCTGTCTCATATTCAACTCTGGCTGTGTGAACAAGTATTTCAAGTTCTTGTGCTCTGAGGACATCTCACAACGATTCCCTAGTAGGTAGTGCCGCCAAATTTTGAATGCATGCACCACAGCTGCTAGTTCTAAATTGTGTGTGGGGTAATTTTCTTCATGTGGCTTCAGTTGTCTGGATACATAGGCAACAACTTCCCTATTTTGTGTCAGCATATATCCCAAACCCTGCTTTGAAGCGTCACTATAGCTTTGAAATTCTTTCTCTGGGTTGGGCAAAATCAACACTAGTGTTGTTGTCAACTTGGTCTTCAACAGCTGAAAACGCGCTTCACAAGCATATGCCCATGTGAATGGCCTGTCTTTCCTCAGTAGTTGAGTGAATGGACGGGAAATCTTGGAGAATCCTTCTATGAATTGGCGATAATAGCCTGCCAATCCAAGAAAGCTCCTCACTTCTGTCACTGTCTTGGACTGTTTCCGTTCCATAACTGCGACTATCTTTTCTGGGTCAACCCTGACTCTATCTTCTGATATAATGTGACCCAAGAAAGCAACTTATTTCAGTCAAAAACTGTATCTGTCGAACTTGGCATACAACTGGTGTTCTCTCAATCTGGTCAAAGCTATGCGCAAATGCTCCTTGTGCTCTTCTTCATTCTTGGAGTAAATCATAATATTGTCAATGAAGACAATCACAAATCGATCCAATTTGTCCGTATGCACCAGATTCATAAGGTTCATGAAATAAGCTGGTGCATTGGTTAAACCCAAGGGAACGACCGTGAACTCATATAATCCATATCTGGTGATGAAAGCTGTCTTCTCTCGATCTTGCTCTCGGATCTTGAGCTGATGGTAACCCGAGCGCAAGTCGATCTTAGAGAATTCTTTGGCACCTTTGAGTTGATCAAACAAATCATCAATTTTTGGGCAAAGGGTACTTGTTTCTGGTGGTGACAACAGTCAGTCTCTGTAATCTACACACATTCTGAGCTCTTCATTCTTCTTCTTCCCTAGTAAGACCGGTGCCGACCAAGGCGAAACAATTGGTTGAATAAACTCTTTCTCTTGCAGTTCACCTAACCGTCTCTTGAGCTCTTTCAATTCACTAGCTGACATTCTGTACTGGTGTTTCGCAATTAGTTTTGTGCCTGGAATCAACTCTATGGCAAGTTCTATTTGTCGGTCAGGGGTCTGTCTGGTAGTTCTTCTGGGAATATATCAGGGTATTCTTGTACTATTGACACTTGATCTGGTGTAACTGCTAGCATGTTGATCATGCGCTTTCTTGCATCCTTCAATACTTCTCGTTTTTTTACCACTTTCTGACCTTCAAGGGTTACCAATGATACTGCTTTGATCTCACAATCTACCTCGCCTTTATTCTTGGCTAGTCAGTTCATGCCCAAATGGCATCTAGCCCTTGCATATCTGGCTGCAGTAAATCTGCTTTAACCTCTGCTGGATTGACTTTGACTCCTTCTCACTTGTACCTGCATATCATCATTGGGTATATGCTACAGGTTCACACTTAGCTGGATTATGCAGTACCAGGGCTACATATATGTCTGGGTCTGTTAGGATTAATTTCATTGCAACATAAACTTCTCGTTCCTTATGCTTTACACAGACAGTCTTCATACACTTTCATAGTCTTGCCACAAGCCTTAGTTAAAATAATTTACATACAAGCTATCCAGTTCTTCCAACTAGCTTACAAAAGGATAACCAAAAGGACATTACTCCATTCCTTGTTCTTCATAGATCACTTTCTCTTGACTGTCTGCCGTGCTTTTCTTCTTCATGGCATTCCTCCGAATAGATCTGTTTCTTCCTCTGTCCTGGTCTTCTTAGGGTAAGATTCTTCTTCTTCTATCGGTGGCTGGCGTGATGTTGTGGCCTGCCTCTTTGCTTGCTGTCTAGCTTCTTCTTTGGGTAAGTACTTTAGTGGGCATTGGTCACGATAATGCCCATTCTGTTCGCAGTGAAAACAAGCCGTTTGTGCTGAAGGCGAAAACTTCTTTCGTTTCATAACTTTCACGTAACCTGATGTCTTTTCTTCTAATTGGAGAGCTCGATCAACTAGGCTTAATAGGCTTGAAAACTTCATGGACTGAAGGCGTTGTCTCATATTGGGTCGTAGGCCTTTCATAAAGCACTCCATCCTTTCGGCTTCAGTATCAATCTCTTCTTGAGCATACTGGGATAACTGATGGAATTGTTGTAGATATGCTGTGATGGAGTTTTCTCCTTGTTGAAGATCAAGGAAATCCTGATATTTTTCAGTGATAACTCTAGGGGAAATGAAGGCTTTACGGAATCTCTTCACAAAGTCTTCCCAGGTAATGTCTTCCTTATTTGGATGTATCCACTGGATAGCATTCCACCAAGTAATTACAGGATCTGACAGCTGATAGGTGGCAAAAAGGACTTTCTCCTTATTGGTACATCATATAGTATTCATTCTTCTCTCAACATCTTGTAACCAGTTATCTGCATTCAGTGGTTCTGTTGCTGAGGGGAATTTAGGTGGTTGAGTTTGCAGGAATGCTGCAAACTTTAATGCAGTTGCGCTTGATGCTGACACTGACTCTTCGGGTGTCACCTTGACACTAGGTGATCTGGCTGCTATCTGCTCAAGCAACTGGGTCTGTTGATCTAGCATTCGCAGAATATTTTGCTCTCTCTGATAGCGATTTCGTTCCATCATCGCTATTATACTGGCAAGTGTGGCTTGATCTGTGGCAGGTGCACCCTGCCTGTTGGTCTGATCACTCTGCTATGTTGGTTCCATCTGCCAATTGGGAACTTGAGATCAACTTTGCAGCGGCTTTGGAGAATAAGAGTAGATAAGTAAGACATTGAATTTTCAAGGTAAGTGTAGGGCGAATAAGGTAAGAACGAGAGCGAAAGGGACAGGAGAAAACTTTGAACGCAGGGGGATTACTGATAGTTAAGCAAACAACATACAAGGATAATGAACATAAATTTACTCTATGCAAGTGGCACACAAACCTCTTAGGGTTCATGATTACACCTGCTTTACATTACAAAAGCACCACTACTACTCAGGGTCAGTCTAGACTTAGCGAACAACGGCTACTCCTCCAGCTGCCGGGAAACAAAATTTTGAAGCTAGACAAGAGAAGCAGTAAACATTTTGCAAAAATGAAACTTAAGCAGAAGTAAACTAAGATAGATAAGGTAGCAATAAGAGAGGAAAAAGACAGCAGTAATACTTATATTTTTCGTAAACACCTTTTTATGGCTTTAAATTAAGTTTTGCGATAAAATCGCTTCCTAGTTTGCCTTAGGTCTCAACCTACGGTCAAGAGCCTGCTCTGATACCACTTCTTGTAACACCCCCGTTTCCAGGGGCGCGTACGGACACGGCATTCCGCAACTATTCACGCATGAACAGTTAAGGAGTGTCGCGCAAGAGTATACCATTGCATGCTTACAACAAAAGTCCAGCATATATTTCACATACGGATTAACATCCATTTTCAACAGCGGGGTGTGCAAGCCCAAAGTATAATTACATTACAGAAGCTCCAAGATCCGCTTGAGCGCGGCCAAGACCTAAAGCCACGGATCCTCGTCGAAGAAGCGACCTTCCGGGACTTCCTCAACGGGGAGGCAAACACCTTCGTCTTGATCCTCTAAAGAAGGGCAAAAGCAAGCCGTGAGCCAATCAACCGGCTCAGCAAATCCCAAAGGGACCCTAACTTATTACATGCACGGAACATCAAAGGAAGGGAGTATACTTGGTTTATTAATTTGAGTGGATGCAGTTTTATTTGCAAACATTTTAGAAGACGGACCCAAAACTACTCCTCAAGAACTCAGGGGTTTTCAACAAGAGTTCATTAACCAACCTAAACAAGTTAATCATGTACAAAACTACTTAAGCTTCGCTGCTGGAATCACCCAAGTGACACAGCTCCAATAACCGGGAGCACGGCGTATTCGAATACCATTTATTTGACTCTGCAGAGTTTGCTCAGCTTTACCCACACGATTTCTTAACTCCCGCGTCCGGGTTAAGAAAGCCAGGTCGTTTCACTGCTCAACTCTTTATATAGGCTCTACCCGGTAGAATTCACTCGGGTCTGGCTCGCTCACTCACACACACACAAAGAAAAAGAAAACGGTGCCGCTTCGAGTGAACTCTACCGTTGTTAGGCACCCGCAGCACGGCCTGCCTAACCTTTGTTACCCAAACACCTACTCCACAACACCTGTAGAGTTTCAATCGAGTTGAGCAGCTACTAAACCAGTGTTGACAAGTCAACTCCTGTGGTTGAGCGATCACCATGTCATTTGCTCAGCGTAAGGGTCTGGTCCTTATATTTTTTCCTTAGGGGTCCGCAACCCCTACCAGGTCCGCGACCTGCAACCTAGGGTAAGAGGCGGGCGAAAACCGTCTTGCGGCGCACCGCAGCCCCCCTTACCCTATCCTGCGCATGCCGACAATCTCCGCCCTAGGGCACGGTGTCCCATACCACCCTGCCCTAGAGCCGGGTTTTCCAAATTCTATTGGCCCGCAGCCACAACCTTATTAGTATAAGACTTTGCACGATAATAATAACTTACAATTATCTAGAATAACAGATAATTAATTCTAGGGTTACAAAGGCATGGCTACGAGTTTAACATGGCATTTATCGGTGGTAGGGTTAACTATATAACATGTCATTCTAAACATTTTATTTTATTTTGAACTAACATTTCAGAACTAGCTCAATGCAAATAGCGTAATAACATAATTAAATAACATGGGTTGCAACATGATCAAAGGATTTGGGACTTGCCGTCAATCCGAATGATTTCCGCTAGCTCGAACGAAGAACCTCCTGGCTCCTGTGACTGCACTTGAACTTCCGGGATCTTCGGGACTAGCGCAAACACATAAAATAATTAAATCCAGCTTGAGACTAATCAAGCGAGGAAAAATAAACTAATTAAAAAGGAATAAATGCATAAATCCTTCAAATGGAATTTTAGGAATTTATCTGGGATGATTCTGTGGAAGTGGAGGTCACCAATGGGTCTGGAATATTATTTGGAGCAAAGTGGTGAAATTTGGGAATTTTTGGGATTTTCTGTGATTTTCTAGGATTTATTTGGCTTTTCTGGAATTTTAGAAATTGATAAATCACTTAGAAAATCAGTGAACAGCTGGAAGGCCGGCCCGGTGCAACAGTGCAGCCCGGCCGGTGAAACGGCCCGCGCGGCCGGGAGGCCGGCGCGGCCCATCGCGCGCGCTCGCGCGCGGGAAAGGAGCGGGCCGAGGGGAGGCGGCCCACGCCAGTGCGCGCCCGCGCGGCCTGGATGGCCGACGCGTGGTGCAGGCTGGTGGGGAGATGCGGCGGGTGTGGGTGGCTGGGATGAAGACGGGGAGAGATCGGACGGCTACGGGGCGAGAGGGCGAAGCGAATCGATACGGCGGGATTGGACGGTCGAAATTAGATATTACAAACGAGATGGACGGGCGGGGAAGAGCCACGTCGTGGGGAGGGATCGTCTTCAACCTCTGGGCGCTACAGTGCACCCGAGGCATGGCAGCGGCGCCGACGGCGGCCTGGGCGCCAGGGGGCTTGTCGGCGGTGACCAAGGACACCGGCGGATGCGGCTCGACACGGGGATTCCGTTTTGGGCTTAGGAGGGCGAGGAGATCAACGGAGAAGGCGGGAGAGAGAAGGGAGAGGTTCGGGTGTTTGGCGACGAGGAAGGTCACCGGCGGCGAGAGAGGTCAATCGGCCGCGGCTACACGTTCAAGGGGACCGGGTGCTCACATTGGCGGCGACGGTGGGAGCCGGGGAGCCTCAGAGCTTGCTGGCCACGGGGAGGTGGTTGCGGCCGGCGGTGTGCTTCGGTGACAGAGCTCCACGGGCAAGCACCTGTCCAGGGGGATGCACCAAGATGAATGTTACACCAAGGAGAAACTTTGGGCGAATGCAATTGAGTAATGGAGGGAGGGAGAGAGAGATTGGCTCCGGGGTGTCGCCGGCTCACAGGGCGGCAATGGCGGAGCTCGGAGCGGCGGGGCTTCAATTGGCGGCTCCGGGAGGTGGCTGGGAGCTGCGGGAGGCAAATGGGAGGGGTGGGGAGCTCTGGAAATCAAAGGAATGGGAGGGAGGCAGAGAGGGGGTATTTATACCCGAGCGGAGGAAGAGCGGAGCCTTAGGGGAGAAGGCAACGGCGGTGCTCCGGGGTCGACAGGGATGGACGGGAGCTGGTGGAGGGTCTCTTCCGCGCAATGGGGGGTGACGCCAGGCTCTGCGGCGGCTTAAAGGCGATGCGACAGGAGATGGGAGCAGGCGAGCTCCGGTCACGGGCGATGGCGTCCGCGCGCGGGAGAAGAAGGCGCGGCGACTGCCAGGTGGGGTCGGGGCAGAGAAGAGGCGACGCGTGGCGCGAAGTCTCTGCCGGCTTCGGACCAGCTGGCGGTCGGGGTGGCGCGGGCGCGAGGAGGGGATCCGAGGGGCGGCGCTGTCCGCGCGCGCGAGGAGGCGGTGCGGGAGCGGGCGCAGGCGCAGCGCGCGTGCGCGGGGAAAGCGGGGAGGGAGCGGGCGCCAGCGGAGGGAGGAGGAGGCGTCCGCGCGGGAGAAGGCCGGGGAGCGGAGAAAGCGGGAAGGAGCGGGGAAGGCGCTGGGCGAGGGGAAGAAGCGGGATCGGGGCGGCGCCAGCGCGGGAGGGGAAAGGCGGGGAGGGGGAAGCGGCGCCGACGCGAGGAGGGAGGCGCGGGCGTTGGGAAAACGGGGAAGGCGGAAAGGCGGAAGACGCCAAGGGCAAGGGAAGGCGGCATTTCCCGAAAGGGAAAGCGGAATTCGGGGGAAGCTTTCCAAAAAGGGAAAGTTTCCAGAAAACACTCAAAAATGCAGCAAAAAGGCTCAAAAATTTTGAAATTTTCAGGGGCTTTTCAACCTACCCCCCTTAAAAGAATCTCGACCCCGAGATTAACTTGGTCCAGGGAGTAAGTTGGGGAAATCCCGATGCAAGTCTGACTCTCGTTCCCATGTGGACTCATCCGCCGTGTGACTCTTCCACTGCACTCTGCAAAACCTGACATTCTTGTTTCTGAGCTGCCTCTCTGATGTTTCAAGTATTTGTAGTGGTTCTTCAGCATATGTGCAATCATCCTGCAATTCAATATCTGACAGTGGCCCTTCATCGGTTGGCTGTCGTAGACATTTCCGAAGCTGAGATACATGGAATACATTGTGTATTCTTGACAAGTTGGGTGGCAGTTGTACTTGATAAGCTACTTCTCCAATCCTTCCAATGATTTGAAACGGTCCCACATATCTCGATGCTAATTTGCCCTTGACTTGGAACCTCTTGAATACCTTGAATAGTGTGACTTTGATGTAGACGAAGTCTCCAACTTCGAAACTCAAATCCTTTCTGTGGTTATCTGCATAACTCTTCTGCCGGTCTTGAGCAATCTGAGGTCCAATCAGTTATCGTTCACCTATTTTTGACCAATTTAGAGGGGTCCTGTATTTTCTGCCATAAAGTGCTTCAAACGGGGCCATTTGGATACTGGCTTGGTAGCTGTTGTTGTGTGAGAACTGAGCAAACGGTAGGCAGGTATTCCATGCTGCACCATACACAATTGCACAAGCTCTCAACATATCTTCTCAAATCTGATTTGTTCTTTCTGTCTGTCCATCTGTCTGTGGGTGGTATGCTGAGCTGAAATTCAGATCGGTGCCCATAGCTTCATGCAATTTCCCCCAAAATTTGGAGGTAAATTGTGCTCCTCTATCTGACACAATTTTCTTGGGAACTCCATGTAATATCACTATTCTGGTCAAATACAGTTCGGTAAGTTTATCCTTCCCATAGGTTTGCTTAATCGGGAGGAAATGAGTCACCTTGGTCAATCTATCAACATTGACCCAGATAGCATCATATCCTTCACGAGTCTTGGGAAGTCCAGTAATGAAGTCCATTCCCATGCTATCTCATTTCCATTCGGGTGTTGGCGAAGGCTGCAACAATCCCGATGGTTTTTGGTGGTCTATTTTGATCTGTTGGCAAACATCACATTTAGCCACGTATTCTGCCACTTCTTTCTTCATCCTGTTCCACCAATACTGCTTCTTCAAGTCTTGGTGCATTTTAGTGTTTCCTGGATGGATTGAGAATTGAGATGAATGGGCTTCGGATGGAATCAATTCTTTTAACTCCTTGTCGGGTATACAATAGCGATCACGGAAGGTGATGATTCCATGCTCGTCTATCGCATATCTTGATGAGTTTCCTTCTTGAATATCCTTTTTCAGTTTTTGAATCTCTTCATCTTTATCTTGTGCTGCTTTCATCTGATCTGTCAGCAATGGTTGGAGTCCCAACGCTGCCATTCTGCCTTGTTCAGTGATCACCCAATTTAGCCGTAGGATATCTCATTGTAACTCTGGTGGGTACTCTGTCGTGCTGACTTTGCTTGGACGAGTCTCTTGTCTAAGGGTATCGGCCACTACATTTGCTTTGCTCGGTTGATATTGGAGATCAATGTCATAGTCTTCATTCAACTCTAGCCATCTCCGCTGTCTCATATTCAACTCTGGCTGTGTGAACAAGTATTTCAAGTTCTTGTGCTCTGAGGACATCTCACAACGATTCCCTAGTAGGTAGTGCCGCCAAATTTTGAATGCATGCACCACAGCTGCTAGTTCTAAATTGTGTGTGGGGTAATTTTCTTCATGTGGCTTCAGTTGTCTGGATACATAGGCAACAACTTCCCTATTTTGTGTCAGCATATATCCCAAACCCTGCTTTGAAGCGTCACTATAGCTTTGAAATTCTTTCTCTGGGTTGGGCAAAATCAACACTAGTGTTGTTGTCAACTTGGTCTTCAACAGCTGAAAACGCGCTTCACAAGCATATGCCCATGTGAATGGCCTGTCTTTCCTCAGTAGTTGAGTGAGTGGACGGGAAATCTTGGAGAATCCTTCTATGAATTGGCGATAATAGCCTGCCAATCCAAGAAAGCTCCTCACTTCTGTCACTGTCTTGGACTGTTTCCGTTCCATAACTGCGACTATCTTTTCTGGGTCAACCCTGACTCTATCTTCTGATATAATGTGACCCAAGAAAGCAACTTATTTCAGTCAAAAACTGTATCTGTCGAACTTGGCATACAACTGGTGTTCTCTCAATCTGGTCAAAGCTATGCGCAAATGCTCCTTGTGCTCTTCTTCATTCTTGGAGTAAATCATAATATTGTCAATGAAGACAATCACAAATCGATCCAATTTGTCCGTATGCACCAGATTCATAAGGTTCATGAAATAAGCTGGTGCATTGGTTAAACCCAAGGGAACGACCGTGAACTCATATAATCCATATCTGGTGATGAAAGCTGTCTTCTCTCGATCTTGCTCTCGGATCTTGAGCTGATGGTAACCCGAGCGCAAGTCGATCTTAGAGAATTCTTTGGCACCTTTGAGTTGATCAAACAAATCATCAATTTTTGGGCAAAGGGTACTTGTTTCTGGTGGTGACAACAGTCAGTCTCTGTAATCTACACACATTCTGAGCTCTTCATTCTTCTTCTTCCCTAGTAAGACTGGTGCCGACCAAGGCGAAACAATTGGTTGAATAAACTCTTTCTCTTGCAGTTCACCTAACCGTCTCTTGAGCTCTTTCAATTCACTAGCTGACATTCTGTACTGGTGTTTCGCAATTAGTTTTGTGCCTGGAATCAACTCTATGGCAAGTTCTATTTGTCGGTCAGGGGTCTGTCTGGTAGTTCTTCTGGGAATATATCAGGGTATTCTTGTACTATTGACACTTGATCTGGTGTAACTGCTAGCATGTTGATCATGCGCTTTCTTGCATCCTTCAATACTTCTCGTTTTTTTACCACTTTCTGACCTTCAAGGGTTACCAATGATACTGCTTTGATCTCACAATCTACCTCGCCTTTATTCTTGGCTAGTCAGTTCATGCCCAAATGGCATCTAGCCCTTGCATATCTGGCTGCAGTAAATCTGCTTTAACCTCTGCTGGATTGACTTTGACTCCTTCTCACTTGTACCTGCATATCATCATTGGGTATATGCTACAGGTTCACACTTAGCTGGATTATGCAGTACCAGGGCTACATATATGTCTGGGTCTGTTAGGATTAATTTCATTGCAACATAAACTTCTCGTTCCTTATGCTTTACACAGACAGTCTTCATACACTTTCATAGTCTTGCCACAAGCCTTAGTTAAAATAATTTACATACAAGCTATCCAGTTCTTCCAACTAGCTTACAAAAGGATAACCAAAAGGACATTACTCCATTCCTTGTTCTTCATAGATCACTTTCTCTTGACTGTCTGCCGTGCTTTTCTTCTTCATGGCATTCCTCCGAATAGATCTGTTTCTTCCTCTGTCCTGGTCTTCTTAGGGTAAGATTCTTCTTCTTCTATCGGTGGCTGGCGTGATGTTGTGGCCTGCCTCTTTGCTTGCTGTCTAGCTTCTTCTTTGGGTAAGTACTTTAGTGGGCATTGGTCACGATAATGCCCATTCTGTTCGCAGTGAAAACAAGTCGTTTGTGCTGAAGGCGAAAACTTCTTTCGTTTCATAACTTTCACGTAACCTGATGTCTTTTCTTCTAATTGGAGAGCTCGATCAACTAGGCTTAATAGGCTTGAAAACTTCATGGACTGAAGGCGTTGTCTCATATTGGGTCGTAGGCCTTTCATAAAGCACTCCATCCTTTCGGCTTCAGTATCAATCTCTTCTTGAGCATACTGGGATAACTGATGGAATTGTTGTAGATATGCTGTGATGGAGTTTTCTCCTTGTTGAAGATCAAGGAAATCCTGATATTTTTCAGTGATAACTCTAGGGGAAATGAAGGCTTTACGGAATCTCTTCACAAAGTCTTCCCAGGTAATGTCTTCCTTATTTGGATGTATCCACTGGATAGCATTCCACCAAGTAATTACAGGATCTGACAGCTGATAGGTGGCAAAAAGGACTTTCTCCTTATTGGTACATCGTATAGTATTCATTCTTCTCTCAACATCTTGTAACCAGTTATCTGCATTCAGTGGTTCTGTTGCTGAGGGGAATTTAGGTGGTTGAGTTTGCAGGAATGCTGCAAACTTTAATGCAGTTGCGCTTGATGCTGACACTGACTCTTCGGGTGTCACCTTGACACTAGGTGATCTGGCTGCTATCTGCTCAAGCAACTGGGTCTGTTGATCTAGCATTCGCAGAATATTTTGCTCTCTCTGATAGCGATTTCGTTCCATCATCGCTATTATACTGGCAAGTGTGGCTTGATCTGTGGCAGGTGCACCCTGCCTGTTGGTCTGATCACTCTGCTATGTTGGTTCCATCTGCCAATTGGGAACTTGAGATCAGCTTTGCAGCGGCTTTGGAGAATAAGAGTAGATAAGTAAGACATTGAATTTTCAAGGTAAGTGTAGGGCGAATAAGGTAAGAACGAGAGCGAAAGGGACAGGAGAAAACTTTGAACGCAGGGGGATTACTGATAGTTAAGCAAACAACATACAAGGATAATGAACATAAATTTACTCTATGCAAGTGGCACACAAACCTCTTAGGGTTCATGATTACACCTGCTTTACATTACAAAAGCACCACTACTACTCAGGGTCAGTCTAGACTTAGCGAACAACGGCTACTCCTCCAGCTGCCGGGAAACAAAATTTTGAAGCTAGACAAGAGAAGCAGTAAACATTTTGCAAAAATGAAACTTAAGCAGAAGTAAACTAAGATAGATAAGGTAGCAATAAGAGAGGAAAAAGACAGCAGTAATACTTATATTTTTCGTAAACACCTTTTTATGGCTTTAAATTAAGTTTTGCGATAAAATCGCTTCCTAGTTTGCCTTAGGTCTCAACCTACGGTCAAGAGCCTGCTCTGATACCACTTCTTGTAACACCCCCGTTTCCAGGGGCGCGTACGGACACGACATTCCGCAACTATTCACGCATGAACAGTTAAGGAGTGTCGCGCAAGAGTATACCATTGCATGCTTACAACAAAAGTCCAGCATATATTTCACATACGGATTAACATCCATTTTCAACAGCGGGGTGTGCAAGCCCAAAGTATAATTACATTACAGAAGCTCCAAGATCCGCTTGAGCGCGGCCAAGACCTAAAGCCACGGATCCTCGTCGAAGAAGCGACCTTCCGGGACTTCCTCAACGGGGAGGCAAACACCTTCGTCTTGATCCTCTAAAGAAGGGCAAAAGCAAGCCGTGAGCCAATCAACCGGCTCAGCAAATCCCAAAGGGACCCTAACTTATTACATGCACGGAACATCAAAGGAAGGGAGTATACTTGGTTTATTAATTTGAGTGGATGCAGTTTTATTTGCAAACATTTTAGAAGACGGACCCAAAACTACTCCTCAAGAACTCAGGGGTTTTCAACAAGAGTTCATTAACCAACCTAAACAAGTTAATCATGTACAAAACTACTTAAGCTTCGCTGCTGGAATCACCCAAGTGACACAGCTCCAATAACCGGGAGCACGGCGTATTCGAATACCATTTATTTGACTCTGCAGAGTTTGCTCAGCTTTACCCACACGATTTCTTAACTCCCGCGTCCGGGTTAAGAAAGCCAGGTCGTTTCACTGCTCAACTCTTTATATAGGCTCTACCCGGTAGAATTCACTCGGGTCTGGCTCGCTCACTCACACACACACAAAGAAAAAGAAAACGGTGCCGCTTCGAGTGAACTCTACCGTTGTTAGGCACCCGCAGCACGGCCTGCCTAACCTTTGTTACCCAAACACCTACTCCACAACACCTGTAGAGTTTCAATCGAGTTGAGCAGCTACTAAACCAGTGTTGACAAGTCAACTCCTGTGGTTGAGCGATCACCATGTCATTTGCTCAGCGTAAGGGTCTGGTCCTTATATTTTTTTCCTTAGGGGTCCGCAACCCCTACCAGGTCCGCGACCTGCAACCTAGGGTAAGAGGCGGGCGAAAACCGTCTTGCGGCGCACCGCAGCCCCCCTTACCCTATCCTGCGCATGCCGACAATCTCCGCCCTAGGGCACGGTGTCCCATACCACCCTGCCCTAGAGCCGGGTTTTCCAAATTCTATTGGCCCGCAGCCACAACCTTATTAGTATAAGACTTTGCACGATAATAATAACTTACAATTATCTAGAATAACAGATAATTAATTCTAGGGTTACAAAGGCATGGCTACGAGTTTAACATGGCATTTATCGGTGGTAGGGTTAACTATATAACATGTCATTCTAAACATTTTATTTTATTTTGAACTAACATTTCAGAACTAGCTCAATGCAAATAGCGTAATAACATAATTAAATAACATGGGTTGCAACATGATCAAAGGATTTGGGACTTGCCGTCAATCCGAATGATTTCCGCTAGCTCGAACGAAGAACCTCCTGGCTCCTGTGACTGCACTTGAACTTCCGGGATCTTCGGGACTAGCGCAAACACATAAAATAATTAAATCCAGCTTGAGACTAATCAAGCGAGGAAAAATAAACTAATTAAAAAGGAATAAATGCATAAATCCTTCAAATGGAATTTTAGGAATTTATCTGGGATGATTCTGTGGAAGTGGAGGTCACCAATGGGTCTGGAATATTATTTGGAGCAAAGTGGTGAAATTTGGGAATTTTTGGGATTTTCTGTGATTTTCTAGGATTTATTTGGCTTTTCTGGAATTTTAGAAATTGATAAATCACTTAGAAAATCGGTGAACAGTGGAAGGCCGGCCCGGTGCAACAGTGCAGCCCGGCCGGTGAAACGGCCCGCGCGGCCGGGAGGCCGGCGCGGCCCATCGCGCGCGCTCGCGCGCGGGAAAGGAGCGGGCCGAGGGGAGGCGGCCCACGCCAGTGCGCGCCCGCGCGGCCTGGATGGCCGACGCGTGGTGCAGGCTGGTGGCGGAGATGCGGCGGGTGTGGGTGGCTGGGATGAAGACGGGGAGAGATCGGACGGCTGCGGGGCGAGAGGGCGAAGCGAATCGATACGGCGGGATTGGACGGTCGAAATTAGATATTACAGACGAGATGGACGGGCGGGGAAGAGCCATGTCGCGGGGAGGGATCGTCTTCAACCTCTGGGCGCTACAGTGCACCCGAGGCATGGCAGCGGCGCCGACGGCGGCCTGGGCGCCAGCGGGCTTGTCGGCGGCGACCAAGGACACCGGCGGATGCGGCTCGACACGGGGATTCCGTTTTGGGGCTTAGGAGGGCGAGGAGATCAACGGAGAAGGCGGGAGAGAGAAGGGGGAGGTTCGGGTGTTTGGCGACGAGGAAGGTCACCGGCGGCGAGAGAGGTCAATCGGCCGCGGCTACACGTTCAAGGGGACCGGGTGCTCACATTGGCGGCGACGGTGGGAGCCGGGGAGCCTCAGAGCTTGCTGGCCACGGGGAGGTGGTTGCGGCCGGCGGTGTGCTTCGGTGACAGAGCTCCACGGGCAAGCACCTGTCCAGGGGGATGCACCAAGATGAATGTTACACCTAGGAGAAACTTTGGGCGAATGCAATTGAGTAATGGAGGGAGGGAGAGAGAGATTGGCTCCGGGGTGTCGCCGGCTCACAGGGCGGCAATGGCGGAGCTCGGAGCGGCGGGGCTTCAATTGGCGGCTCCGGGAGGTGGCTGGGAGCTGCGGGAGGCAAATGGGAGGGGTGGGGAGCTCTGGAAATCAAAGGAATGGGAGGGAGGTAGAGAGGGGGTATTTATACCCGAGCGGAGGAAGAGCGGAGCCTTAGGGGAGAAGGCAACGGCGGTGCTCCGGGGTCGACAGGGATGGACGGGAGCTGGTGGAGGGTCTCTTCCGCGCAATGGGGGGTGACGCCAGGCTCTGCGGCGGCTTAAAGGCGATGCGACAGGAGATGGGAGCAGGCGAGCTCCGGTCACGGGCGATGGCGTCCGCGCGCGGGAGAAGAAGGCGCGGCGACTGCCAGGTGGGGTCGGGGCAGAGAAGAGGCGACGCGTGGCGCGAAGTCTCTGCCGGCTTCGGACCAGCTGGCGGTCGGGGTGGCGCGGGCGCGAGGAGGGGATCCGAGGGGCGGCGCTGTCCGCGCGCGCGAGGAGGCGGTGCGGGAGCGGGCGCAGGCGCAGCGCGCGTGCGCGGGGAAAGCGGGGAGGGAGCGGGCGCCAGCGGAGGGAGGAGGAGGCGTCCGCGCGGGAGAAGGCTGGGGAGCGGAGAAAGCGGGAAGGAGCGGGGAAGGCGCTGGGCGAGGGGAAGAAGCGGGATCGGGGCGGCGCCAGCGCGGGAGGGGAAAGGCGGGGAGGGGGAAGCGGCGCCGACGCGAGGAGGGAGGCGCGGGCGTTGGGAAAACGGGGAAGGCGGAAAGGCGGAAGACGCCAAGGGCAAGGGAAGGCGGCATTTCCCGAAAGGGAAAGCGGAATTCGGGGGAAGCTTTCCAAAAAGGGAAAGTTTCCAGAAAACACTCAAAAATGCAGCAAAAAGGCTCAAAAATTTTGAAATTTTCAGGGGCTTTTCAACCTACCCCCCTTAAAAGAATCTCGACCCCGAGATTAACTTGGTCCAGGGAGTAAGTTGGGGAAATCCCGATGCAAGTCTGACTCTCGTTCCCATGTGGACTCATCCGCCGTGTGACTCTTCCACTGCACTCTGCAAAACCTGACATTCTTGTTTCTGAGCTGCCTCTCTGATGTTTCAAGTATTTGTAGTGGTTCTTCAGCATATGTGCAATCATCCTGCAATTCAATATCTGACAGTGGCCCTTCATCGGTTGGCTGTCGTAGACATTTCCGAAGCTGAGATACATGGAATACATTGTGTATTCTTGACAAGTTGGGTGGCAGTTGTACTTGATAAGCTACTTCTCCAATCCTTCCAATGATTTGAAACGGTCCCACATATCTCGATGCTAATTTGCCCTTGACTTGGAACCTCTTGAATACCTTGAATAGTGTGACTTTGATGTAGACGAAGTCTCCAACTTCGAAACTCAAATCCTTTCTGTGGTTATCTGCATAACTCTTCTGCCGGTCTTGAGCAATCTGAGGTCCAATCAGTTATCGTTCACCTATTTTTGACCAATTTAGAGGGGTCCTGTATTTTCTGCCATAAAGTGCTTCAAACGGGGCCATTTGGATACTGGCTTGGTAGCTGTTGTTGTGTGAGAACTGAGCAAACGGTAGGCAGGTATTCCATGCTGCACCATACACAATTGCACAAGCTCTCAACATATCTTCTCAAATCTGATTTGTTCTTTCTGTCTGTCCACCAGTCTGTGGGTGGTATGCTGAGCTGAAATTCAGATCGGTGCCCATAGCTTCATGCAATTTCCCCCAAAATTTGGAGGTAAATTGTGCTCCTCTATCTGACACAATTTTCTTGGGAACTCCATGTAATGTCACTATTCTGGTCAAATACAGTTCGGTAAGTTTATCCTTCCCATAGGTTTGCTTAATCGGGAGGAAATGAGTCACCTTGGTCAATCTATCAACATTGACCCAGATAGCATCATATCCTTCACGAGTCTTGGGAAGTCCAGTAATGAAGTCCATTCCCATGCTATCTCATTTCCATTCGGGTGTTGGCGAAGGCTGCAACAATCCCGATGGTTTTTGGTGGTCTATTTTGATCTGTTGGCAAACATCACATTTAGCCACGTATTCTGCCACTTCTTTCTTCATCCTGTTCCACCAATACTGCTTCTTCAAGTCTTGGTGCATTTTAGTGTTTCCTGGATGGATTGAGAATTGAGATGAATGGGCTTCGGATGGAATCAATTCTTTTAACTCCTTGTCGGGTATACAATAGCGATCACGGAAGGTGATGATTCCATGCTCGTCTATCGCATATCTTGATGAGTTTCCTTCTTGAATATCCTTTTTCAGTTTTTGAATCTCTTCATCTTTATCTTGTGCTGCTTTCATCTGATCTGTCAGCAATGGTTGGAGTCCCAACGCTGCCATTCTGCCTTGTTCAGTGATCACCCAATTTAGCCGTAGGATATCTCATTGTAACTCTGGTGGGTACTCTGTCGTGCTGACTTTGCTTGGACGAGTCTCTTGTCTAAGGGTATCGGCCACTACATTTGCTTTGCTCGGTTGATATTGGAGATCAATGTCATAGTCTTCATTCAACTCTAGCCATCTCCGCTGTCTCATATTCAACTCTGGCTGTGTGAACAAGTATTTCAAGTTCTTGTGCTCTGAGGACATCTCACAACGATTCCCTAGTAGGTAGTGCCGCCAAATTTTGAATGCATGCACCACAGCTGCTAGTTCTAAATTGTGTGTGGGGTAATTTTCTTCATGTGGCTTCAGTTGTCTGGATACATAGGCAACAACTTCCCTATTTTGTGTCAGCATATATCCCAAACCCTGCTTTGAAGCGTCACTATAGCTTTGAAATTCTTTCTCTGGGTTGGGCAAAATCAACACTAGTGTTGTTGTCAACTTGGTCTTCAACAGCTGAAAACGCGCTTCACAAGCATATGCCCATGTGAATGGCCTGTCTTTCCTCAGTAGTTGAGTGAATGGACGGGAAATCTTGGAGAATCCTTCTATGAATTGGCGATAATAGCCTGCCAATCCAAGAAAGCTCCTCACTTCTGTCACTGTCTTGGACTGTTTCCGTTCCATAACTGCGACTATCTTTTCTGGGTCAACCCTGACTCTATCTTCTGATATAATGTGACCCAAGAAAGCAACTTATTTCAGTCAAAAACTGTATCTGTCGAACTTGGCATACAACTGGTGTTCTCTCAATCTGGTCAAAGCTATGCGCAAATGCTCCTTGTGCTCTTCTTCATTCTTGGAGTAAATCATAATATTGTCAATGAAGACAATCACAAATCGATCCAATTTGTCCGTATGCACCAGATTCATAAGGTTCATGAAATAAGCTGGTGCATTGGTTAAACCCAAGGGAACGACCGTGAACTCATATAATCCATATCTGGTGATGAAAGCTGTCTTCTCTCGATCTTGCTCTCGGATCTTGAGCTGATGGTAACCCGAGCGCAAGTCGATCTTAGAGAATTCTTTGGCACCTTTGAGTTGATCAAACAAATCATCAATTTTTGGGCAAAGGGTACTTGTTTCTGGTGGTGACAACAGTCAGTCTCTGTAATCTACACACATTCTGAGCTCTTCATTCTTCTTCTTCCCTAGTAAGACCGGTGCCGACCAAGGCGAAACAATTGGTTGAATAAACTCTTTCTCTTGCAGTTCACCTAACCGTCTCTTGAGCTCTTTCAATTCACTAGCTGACATTCTGTACTGGTGTTTCGCAATTAGTTTTGTGCCTGGAATCAACTCTATGGCAAGTTCTATTTGTCGGTCAGGGGTCTGTCTGGTAGTTCTTCTGGGAATATATCAGGGTATTCTTGTACTATTGACACTTGATCTGGTGTAACTGCTAGCATGTTGATCATGCGCTTTCTTGCATCCTTCAATACTTCTCGTTTTTTTACCACTTTCTGACCTTCAAGGGTTACCAATGATACTGCTTTGATCTCACAATCTACCTCGCCTTTATTCTTGGCTAGTCAGTTCATGCCCAAATGGCATCTAGCCCTTGCATATCTGGCTGCAGTAAATCTGCTTTAACCTCTGCTGGATTGACTTTGACTCCTTCTCACTTGTACCTGCATATCATCATTGGGTATATGCTACAGGTTCACACTTAGCTGGATTATGCAGTACCAGGGCTACATATATGTCTGGGTCTGTTAGGATTAATTTCATTGCAACATAAACTTCTCGTTCCTTATGCTTTACACAGACAGTCTTCATACACTTTCATAGTCTTGCCACAAGCCTTAGTTAAAATAATTTACATACAAGCTATCCAGTTCTTCCAACTAGCTTACAAAAGGATAACCAAAAGGACATTACTCCATTCCTTGTTCTTCATAGATCACTTTCTCTTGACTGTCTGCCGTGCTTTTCTTCTTCATGGCATTCCTCCGAATAGATCTGTTTCTTCCTCTGTCCTGGTCTTCTTAGGGTAAGATTCTTCTTCTTCTATCGGTGGCTGGCGTGATGTTGTGGCCTGCCTCTTTGCTTGCTGTCTAGCTTCTTCTTTGGGTAAGTACTTTAGTGGGCATTGGTCACGATAATGCCCATTCTGTTCGCAGTGAAAACAAGCCGTTTGTGCTGAAGGCGAAAACTTCTTTCGTTTCATAACTTTCACGTAACCTGATGTCTTTTCTTCTAATTGGAGAGCTCGATCAACTAGGCTTAATAGGCTTGAAAACTTCATGGACTGAAGGCGTTGTCTCATATTGGGTCGTAGGCCTTTCATAAAGCACTCCATCCTTTCGGCTTCAGTATCAATCTCTTCTTGAGCATACTGGGATAACTGATGGAATTGTTGTAGATATGCTGTGATGGAGTTTTCTCCTTGTTGAAGATCAAGGAAATCCTGATATTTTTCAGTGATAACTCTAGGGGAAATGAAGGCTTTACGGAATCTCTTCACAAAGTCTTCCCAGGTAATGTCTTCCTTATTTGGATGTATCCACTGGATAGCATTCCACCAAGTAATTACAGGATCTGACAGCTGATAGGTGGCAAAAAGGACTTTCTCCTTATTGGTACATCATATAGTATTCATTCTTCTCTCAACATCTTGTAACCAGTTATCTGCATTCAGTGGTTCTGTTGCTGAGGGGAATTTAGGTGGTTGAGTTTGCAGGAATGCTGCAAACTTTAATGCAGTTGCGCTTGATGCTGACACTGACTCTTCGGGTGTCACCTTGACACTAGGTGATCTGGCTGCTATCTGCTCAAGCAACTGGGTCTGTTGATCTAGCATTCGCAGAATATTTTGCTCTCTCTGATAGCGATTTCGTTCCATCATCGCTATTATACTGGCAAGTGTGGCTTGATCTGTGGCAGGTGCACCCTGCCTGTTGGTCTGATCACTCTGCTATGTTGGTTCCATCTGCCAATTGGGAACTTGAGATCAACTTTGCAGCGGCTTTGGAGAATAAGAGTAGATAAGTAAGACATTGAATTTTCAAGGTAAGTGTAGGGCGAATAAGGTAAGAACGAGAGCGAAAGGGACAGGAGAAAACTTTGAACGCAGGGGGATTACTGATAGTTAAGCAAACAACATACAAGGATAATGAACATAAATTTACTCTATGCAAGTGGCACACAAACCTCTTAGGGTTCATGATTACACCTGCTTTACATTACAAAAGCACCACTACTACTCAGGGTCAGTCTAGACTTAGCGAACAACGGCTACTCCTCCAGCTGCCGGGAAACAAAATTTTGAAGCTAGACAAGAGAAGCAGTAAACATTTTGCAAAAATGAAACTTAAGCAGAAGTAAACTAAGATAGATAAGGTAGCAATAAGAGAGGAAAAAGACAGCAGTAATACTTATATTTTTCGTAAACACCTTTTTATGGCTTTAAATTAAGTTTTGCGATAAAATCGCTTCCTAGTTTGCCTTAGGTCTCAACCTACGGTCAAGAGCCTGCTCTGATACCACTTCTTGTAACACCCCCGTTTCCAGGGGCGCGTACGGACACGGCATTCCGCAACTATTCACGCATGAACAGTTAAGGAGTGTCGCGCAAGAGTATACCATTGCATGCTTACAACAAAAGTCCAGCATATATTTCACATACGGATTAACATCCATTTTCAACAGCGGGGTGTGCAAGCCCAAAGTATAATTACATTACAGAAGCTCCAAGATCCGCTTGAGCGCGGCCAAGACCTAAAGCCACGGATCCTCGTCGAAGAAGCGACCTTCCGGGACTTCCTCAACGGGGAGGCAAACACCTTCGTCTTGATCCTCTAAAGAAGGGCAAAAGCAAGCCGTGAGCCAATCAACCGGCTCAGCAAATCCCAAAGGGACCCTAACTTATTACATGCACGGAACATCAAAGGAAGGGAGTATACTTGGTTTATTAATTTGAGTGGATGCAGTTTTATTTGCAAACATTTTAGAAGACGGACCCAAAACTACTCCTCAAGAACTCAGGGGTTTTCAACAAGAGTTCATTAACCAACCTAAACAAGTTAATCATGTACAAAACTACTTAAGCTTCGCTGCTGGAATCACCCAAGTGACACAGCTCCAATAACCGGGAGCACGGCGTATTCGAATACCATTTATTTGACTCTGCAGAGTTTGCTCAGCTTTACCCACACGATTTCTTAACTCCCGCGTCCGGGTTAAGAAAGCCAGGTCGTTTCACTGCTCAACTCTTTATATAGGCTCTACCCGGTAGAATTCACTCGGGTCTGGCTCGCTCACTCACACACACACAAAGAAAAAGAAAACGGTGCCGCTTCGAGTGAACTCTACCGTTGTTAGGCACCCGCAGCACGGCCTGCCTAACCTTTGTTACCCAAACACCTACTCCACAACACCTGTAGAGTTTCAATCGAGTTGAGCAGCTACTAAACCAGTGTTGACAAGTCAACTCCTGTGGTTGAGCGATCACCATGTCATTTGCTCAGCGTAAGGGTCTGGTCCTTATATTTTTTTCCTTAGGGGTCCGCAACCCCTACCAGGTCCGCGACCTGCAACCTAGGGTAAGAGGCGGGCGAAAACCGTCTTGCGGCGCACCGCAGCCCCCCTTACCCTATCCTGCGCATGCCGACAATCTCCGCCCTAGGGCACGGTGTCCCATACCACCCTGCCCTAGAGCCGGGTTTTCCAAATTCTATTGGCCCGCAGCCACAACCTTATTAGTATAAGACTTTGCACGATAATAATAACTTACAATTATCTAGAATAACAGATAATTAATTCTAGGGTTACAAAGGCATGGCTACGAGTTTAACATGGCATTTATCGGTGGTAGGGTTAACTATATAACATGTCATTCTAAACATTTTATTTTATTTTGAACTAACATTTCAGAACTAGCTCAATGCAAATAGCGTAATAACATAATTAAATAACATGGGTTGCAACATGATCAAAGGATTTGGGACTTGCCGTCAATCCGAATGATTTCCGCTAGCTCGAACGAAGAACCTCCTGGCTCCTGTGACTGCACTTGAACTTCCGGGATCTTCGGGACTAGCGCAAACACATAAAATAATTAAATCCAGCTTGAGACTAATCAAGCGAGGAAAAATAAACTAATTAAAAAGGAATAAATGCATAAATCCTTCAAATGGAATTTTAGGAATTTATCTGGGATGATTCTGTGGAAGTGGAGGTCACCAATGGGTCTGGAATATTATTTGGAGCAAAGTGGTGAAATTTGGGAATTTTTGGGATTTTCTGTGATTTTCTAGGATTTATTTGGCTTTTCTGGAATTTTAGAAATTGATAAATCACTTAGAAAATCGGTGAACAGCGGAAGGCCGGCCCGGTGCAACAGTGCAGCCCGGCCGGTGAAACGGCCCGCGCGGCCGGGAGGCCGGCGCGGCCCATCGCGCGCGCTCGCGCGCGGGAAAGGAGCGGGCCGAGGGGAGGCGGCCCACGCCAGTGCGCGCCCGCGCGGCCTGGATGGCCGACGCGTGGTGCAGGCTGGTGGCGGAGATGCGGCGGGTGTGGGTGGCTGGGATGAAGACGGGGAGAGATCGGACGGCTGCGGGGCGAGAGGGCGAAGCGAATCGATACGGCGGGATTGGACGGTCGAAATTAGATATTACAGACGAGATGGACGGGCGGGGAAGAGCCACGTCGCGGGGAGGGATCGTCTTCAACCTCTGGGCGCTACAGTGCACCCGAGGCATGGCAGCGGCGCCGACGGCGGCCTGGGCGCCAGGGGGCTTGTCGGCGGCGACCAAGGACACCGGCGGATGCGGCTCGACACGGGGATTCCGTTCTGGGGCTTAGGAGGGCGAGGAGATCAACGGAGAAGGCGGGAGAGAGAAGGGGGAGGTTCGGGTGTTTGGCGACGAGGAAGGTCACCGGCGGCGAGAGAGGTCAATCGGCCGCGGCTACACGTTCAAGGGGACCGGGTGCTCACATTGGCGGCGACGGTGGGAGCCGGGGAGCCTCAGAGCTTGCTGGCCACGGGGAGGTGGTTGCGGCCGGCGGTGTGCTTCGGTGACAGAGCTCCACGGGCAAGCACCTGTCCAGGGGGATGCACCAAGATGAATGTTACACCAAGGAGAAACTTTGGGCGAATGCAATTGAGTAATGGAGGGAGGGAGAGAGAGATTGGCTCCGGGGTGTCGCCGGCTCACAGGGCGGCAATGGCGGAGCTCGGAGCGGCGGGGCTTCAATTGGCGGCTCCGGGAGGTGGCTGGGAGCTGCGGGAGGCAAATGGGAGGGGTGGGGAGCTCTGGAAATCAAAGGAATGGGAGGGAGGTAGAGAGGGGGTATTTATACCCGAGCGGAGGAAGAGCGGAGCCTTAGGGGAGAAGGCAACGGCGGTGCTCCGGGGTCGACAGGGATGGACGGGAGCTGGTGGAGGGTCTCTTCCGCGCAATGGGGGGTGACGCCAGGCTCTGCGGCGGCTTAAAGGCGATGCGACAGGAGATGGGAGCAGGCGAGCTCCGGTCACGGGCGATGGCGTCCGCGCGCGGGAGAAGAAGGCGCGGCGACTGCCAGGTAGGGTCGGGGCAGAGAAGAGGCGACGCGTGGCGCGAAGTCTCTGCCGGCTTCGGACCAGCTGGCGGTCGGGGTGGCGCGGGCGCGAGGAGGGGATCCGAGGGGCGGCGCTGTCCGCGCGCGCGAGGAGGCGGTGCGGGAGCGGGCGCAGGCGCAGCGCGCGTGCGCGGGGAAAGCGGGGAGGGAGCGGGCGCCAGCGGAGGGAGGAGGAGGCGTCCACGCGGGAGAAGGCCGGGGAGCGGAGAAAGCGGGAAGGAGCGGGGAAGGCGCTGGGCGAGGGGAAGAAGCGGGATCGGGGCGGCGCCAGCGCGGGAGGGGAGAGGCGGGGAGGGGGAAGCGGCGCCGACGCGAGGAGGGAGGCGCGGGCGCTGGGAAAACGGGGAAGGCGGAAAGGCGGAAGACGCCAAGGGCAAGGGAAGGCGGCATTTCCCGAAAGGGAAAGCGAAATTCGGGGGAAGCTTTCCAAAAAGGGAAAGTTTCCAGAAAACACTCAAAAATGCAGCAAAAAGGCTCAAAAATTTTGAAATTTTCAGGGGCTTTTCAGTTCCTAGCCTTTTACTAGTCTTGGTGTTTGGTTGGAAGACTGGGTTGCTAGTATAGGATACCATCCTATTAAGAGGGGTCATGTCTAGTAGCTTGAGTCTCATCATGTGTTGATAGCTCAACCTCACTTGCTCTAGCTCTCTATGGCATGATGCTTATATTTGTGAATGTATTTTACAAATAGTTGAAGCTCAGATGTTGAATCCTTGTAACATGTGACTATACATTGCAAATGTTTAAAATCCATATTTCCAACTCTTTGTGGTATGTTACAAATATGTTTTACAAATAGTTGAAGCTCATCCTTGTAGCATGTGACTTAGCTTTGCGAATGTGTTGAGTCCATGTACCAATTCCTTATGTCATGATTCTAAAAATGTGCAAATATATTTTGCAACTTGTTATGAGTCATGATTAATCTTTATGTGTGTAATACTATAATTTACAAATGTGTTTTGCAAGATTTGTTGAACTATATGCACTTGTCAGGAAAAATTGGAACTACCGGTGTGTATTGCGCGGTACTACCAGAAGTCGGAACTACTGGCTCTGTGTGAGTGGTACTACCAGACTTCGGAAGCTTCGATAATCCTGTGGTACATTTTTTCTAGAGAGACACCTGTGTGGTGGTTTTTTCTCCACAGGAAAGCGGTAGTTCCTCATGTGTCGAGTGGTACTTCCGAGTTTCGGTAGTACCGAATTTTCCTCAGGAAAGCTAGTTTTATGACTGTTGTGAAGGGGAGTGGATGTACCGGCGTGTTGCCTATGGTACTTCCAAAAATCTTGATTTTCCTTTTCAGGATTTTAGCCCTAACGGCTAATTTTCTTTTGTGGGGTATAAGTACCCCCTTGTGACCGATTGGAGGTGATGTTGCTGGACTCTATTTCATTCCTTTGAGCTAGTGTGAGGTCGTCCTCTCAATTGCACATGTGTTGCACCTTATGAGCAAGGAGAAGGGCTCTAGATTGCATGTGTTGCATCTAGAGGTGGATTGAATATCCATTCAAGCTTATGCATTTATTGCACATGGTGAGAGTCAAGCAGGGGGCTTAACTTATTACTCTCGGAAGTTTGCCGACTCCTAGACAGCAGTGAAGGCTCTAGATTTGAGAAAGTTGTGTACATTTCTCATTGTTACAAATGCTGAAATTTCAGAGTTCTGCATGATTTTGAGTATATTTGCAATTTTTGTATCTTTAGGTGTTCTCATAATCTGAGCTAGTTACAATTATAACTTTTTATCCTCAGTTGTTGATCTATACTGACAAATTTTCTTAGATTTATTGGAAATTTGTAAGTCAGATTTTCAGTTAGCTTTTGAAACCCAATTGGAATGTCAAAATCTAAAAATCTAAAACTTCAATTGGAGTGTGGTTTGAATGCCACAAAGGGGAGAACTCCAAACTGAAACTTCAATTGGAATGACAAGCCTTCAAGTAGCTATAAAGAGTAAGGTTATTTGAATGTGTTTCAAATATCTTTTTTCTTTAGTTATCTCAAATTCCCTCTTGGTCGGATGTATCTATTTTCATACCCCTTATGGCCAAAATTAAATTAAATCAATTGGTATCAAGCTCCATTTTGGCTAAACTTGTTTTTCCTTGTTTTTTGGTGATAAATACCAAAAGAGGGAGAAATGTGTATAACAGCATTGTTATTTAATGCCAAAAGGAAAAGGGGGATGTGTAAATGTGTATAATAGGATTGTTATTGGGAAATTCTTTATGCTTATGTTGTCACCTTAGATTAATTTTCTATAATATGTTCATTTTTATCCAAATGCTATTATTGTTAATGGATTTGTCCTTCATCACTAAAAGGGGGAGATTGTAAGTTCAAACTCCATTAAGTTGGTTTTGGTGATAATGACAAATGCAATTGTGAGACTAATACACTTATTAGGTATGATATTATCTAGCCTCATTTGGATGTAATGAATAACAAATGCTATTGTGAGACTAACATGTTTGATTGATTATGATCTTGCAAGTCTCATTTGGATAAAAATGTGAAAATCATATAGGTATGCATTTGATATCTCATTCTCATCACTTAGTGCATTATTCCAATCTAAAATATGGACTAAACTCCACCAAAAGTCTAGGATAAATATGTGCATATGTTTTTTATTATACATTCTTGTATGCACACATTTGGAGAAGTTCACTCTATGTTTTGTGGCTTCATTAGTATTAATCTGTGTTTCTTTTTTCAAATATTAAAGATATTTACTTTGAAACGTATCCTTTGGGTTTATATAACTTGTGTAGTTTGTATATACTCTTGATTGATTTAAATTAAATCAATTGCAATCGAATTATCATCTAGTTCCTCCATTATGTATTGGATAATCAATGACAACCGGATGTGTAAGTTTTGCTAGCAATTAATCTCAAAGACTAATATTTCTATTCAAATGAGTTAATTGCTTTAAAAGCTTATCATAGAGTATACAAGTGCTGTGTACATGTCATATACTCGCATATTAATTTCTATCTTATTATTTGTTGAGATTGTCATGAATTGCCAAAACGAGAAGATTGTTGAATGTAGTCACTCCATTACGAGTTAATGGTGAAGTTTTGGTAATTGATGAAAATTGATTCGTGGACAAACATTTTCCATGAGTTGGATAAATAGATTTTGTTCCACAAATGAGTATGACTTCATATGTTGAAGTTCATCAGGTCAACATGTGAGATGAAGAATGCC
Source organism: Dendrocalamus latiflorus (assembly GCA_017311315.1). Lineage (NCBI taxonomy): Eukaryota > Viridiplantae > Streptophyta > Magnoliopsida > Poales > Poaceae > Dendrocalamus > Dendrocalamus latiflorus. The sequence continues at coordinate 12,397,629 of CM029640.1, forward strand.
TCATGTGTTGAAGATCATCAAGTTCAAGAAGAAGATGCATCATGAGCTGTTGCATGTCCAAGAGGAGATGATCATGTATTGATCATCAAGTCAAGTGAAGACCTATCATGTGTTGATGGAGTTCAAGTGACAATAACCTGGCTTGAAGTAAAGATGTGCGCCATCAAGCTTTAAGAGGATGCTTAAGGTAAAGGTATGACTAGTTAGGGTTAAAGATGTGTTTCTAGTATTTTACCGGTCTTGGTGTTTGGTTGGAAGACTGGGTTGCTACTATAGGATGTCGTTCTATTAAGAGGGATTATGTCTAGTAGCTTGAGTCTTATTATATGTTGATAGTTCAACCTCACTTACTCTAGCTTTCTATGGCATGATACTTATAATTGCGAATGTGTTTTTGCAAATAGTTGAAGCTCATGTGTTGAATCCTTGTAACATGTGACTATACATTGCAAATGTGTTTTTGCAAATGTTTGAAATCCATGTTTCCAATTTTTATGGTATGGGGCTTATATTTATAAATGTGTTTTGCAAATAGTTGAAGCTCATCCTTATACCATGTGGCTTAGTTTTTGCGAATGTGTTTTGCAAATGTGTTGAGTCCATGTACCAATTCCTTGTGTCATGATTCTAAAAGTGTGCAAATGTGTTTTGCAACTTGTTATGAGTCATGATTAATCTTTGTGTGTATGATATTATAATTTGCAAATGTGTTTTGCAAGATTTGTTAAACTATGCACTTGTTAGGAAAACTTGGAACTATCGGTGTGTATTGTGCGGTACTACCAGAATTCGGAACTACCGGCTCTATGCGACCGATACTATCGGACTTCGGAAGCTCCGATAATCCTGTGATATATTTTTTTCCAGAGAGACACCTATGTGGTAGTTTTTTTCTCCCTAGGAAAGCAGTAGTTCCGCATGTGTCGAGAAGTACTTTCGAGTTTCGGTAGTACATGATTTTGTGTGGCGAAACTACTGATTTTGCAAAGTAACAGCTAGTTTTCTGACCGTTGCAAAGGGGAGCGAAAAGTACCGGCGTGTTACCTGTGGTACTTCCAAAAATCTTGATTTTTCAGGATTTTGGTTCCAACGGCTAGTTTTCTTTTATGGGGTATAAGTACCCCCTTATGGCCGGTTGGAGGTGATGTTGCTGGACTCTATTACATTCTTTTGAGCTAATATGTGGTCTTCCTCTCAATTGAATATGTGTTGCACCTTGTGAGTAACGAGGAAGGCTCTAGATTGCATGTTTTGCATCTAGATGTGGATTGAATATCCACTCGAGCTTGTGCATTCGTTGCACGTGGTGAGAGTTAAGCAATGGTTTTTGACTTATTACTCTTGGAGTTTGCCGACTTACGGCAGTGGAGACATCGCGCACGGTGATCTTTTTAAACAAGGTTGTGAGAAGACCCGGCGAAGTGTGAAGGTTGGAGCTCACCTACCTAAAGTGGGAAAGAGCTACCACTAGTGGATTGAAGTGTTTCGGCTTAATTCGTGGAGCCAGTCTAATTCATTTGGGCTAACCTCAATGTGGACTAGGGGAGATCGGCAAATCTCCGAATAACACGGTAAAAAGAGACCGTGTTTATTGTGGTTTGTTCTCTTATGCTCAATTTACATTCAAGCAATTTATATTCATAGAATTAAATTGATTGCTTATCATTCTAGGATTACAAATCTTGACATAGACTTTAACTTGTTGGTGCACTTAGGTGAACCTAATTGTTTTGGACATCTTTTGTGCTAAACCAAATTGATTTAAGCTTCCATATTATATACTTGGTTTTAGCCAAATAAAGAACTAATAATTAGAGAAGAATTTTTAAGACCGTCTATTCACCCCCCTCTAGTCGGCCTCCTTGATCTAACATGAGGTTACTCGGGCTTCGGGAGGGAGAATTGAGAGGAAGGAGAGGTGGAGTAAGGAGAGCGGGTGCTGAGGGGGAGGGTTCATATGGGGGATGACGCAACGACTAGCTAGATCCTCACCGGACTTTTTGACAAGTGGCAGTCGGTGTGGGGGAGGATAAGGGGATGTGCACGCGAGATGGGCAGAGCCAGTGTGGGACGTGCGGGGTAAGAAGAGAGAGAGGGCGGCCGGCGCACGAGGAAGAGAGAGAGGCGGCAAAAGAAGTGGTCGGTTGAACGGCCATGGTAGTGGCGGAGGCAGAGGAAGAAGAAGCTGGGGAGGAAGGAGTGCTGGGGTCAGGGTGTCGCACGGGAGAGGGAGAGGGGGGACAGAGACTGACAGGTGGGCTCGGCGCGGAGAGGGAAGAGGGTGGTGCGGGCGGAGCGGATGGCGCCACGTGGTGTGGCAAGAAGATCTAGGCCGGCCACAAGTCGGCTCAGGGAAGGGAGAGATTTTTAAATCCTTTTTGATTTTTCAGAAATTCCTAAAAATCAAATAAAAGCCTAGAAAATAGCACAAAATTCCTAAAAATTCCAGAAAAAATCTCAAAAGTTCTAGAATTCACAAGGAACTCAACAAAATATAATCAACTTAATTGAGCACAAATATATCGAAGTTTTTATAGATCTTTTCTAGGCTAAAATAAAAAGGCAGAAAAAAATTCTAAAAAACCAATTAAATCCAAATAAATTAAAACTTTGGGATGTCACACTTAGCCACCTTGGCTTGATTCCTTCCACAAGGTCCTCTCAATCACCGTTTCAAGGTTTTGCCCGGTTTTGATGCCTCTCATGCTCATGTGAGAAAAGGTCATAACTTCGAAAAGCATTAGAGAAACTCTTGTTGAAATAGTTTCCTAGGGTCTAGATCTTAATGTGTGTTAAGTTTTATTTTGTTTGGAGCTCTAGTTTGAAAGTTAGGTCGTTTTGTGGTTTGAGACTAGTTTTGGTACAACAGAGCTTTAAGAGCCAAAAGTTCAAAATTTGGTAATTATCTTGTTGATCTTTGATTGGAATAGGTTCCTAAGGTTGTCATTTAGTCTTGTTCAAATTTGAAGTCATTTAGAGTCTTCGTATGAAAGTTGAGTCCTTTTGAGTATCTAGAATCATGTTGATTTTCAATTTTGTCCTGAAGAACAGGTCAGTCTGCTCCTAAGAGAAGCTAGATCGTTCCTGAGAGGTTAGACTGCCTAGGGCTTGTCAATAGTTATTTTGCTTAGTTTTTCTCGAAGATTTTATTGTAGGTGCCTCGGTTCTGATATTCACATGTTAACATAACCTTTAATCACTATTGAAGTAAAGAGTCGTGATTTCTCTTGGGAAAAAGATTTTAAAAAATTGTATTTGTGTAGACTCTATTCCCCTCTTATCACCGTTCTCGGTCCTCTAGAGGGAAACAAAGTAGTATGAGGTACAAAATGTGCATATGTGTGGCATTGGACCTAAAGTACATAAGAGCGCACATGTGATGTGTAGACTGGTGCAAAAATTAGAGTGGATTGCAGGTTTCTGTTGCTAAAAAACTCCATCTTTACAATTTTGCCCCTCACCACATGTACTTTTCACAATCTAACCGGGATCAATTCTGCCACTGGTTCCATGTTACTCAGCCGCTCGACATTTTGTCCTTTCCATTTTCCATCGTCACTTGTATCTCCCTAATCCTATTCTTTACTAATCTCTTCCCCCAATCTGACCCAGATTGACTTTTGCAACGAGGTCGAGGCGTCGTTTGCTCCGTAGTCAGTGGGGGACGCAGAAATTTTAGAATGGATGTTCAAAGTTATAAAAATATTTTTCAGTACAAAACATAACTTGATAATAATAATTTGAACTAGACAAGGAGAAATAGAAGAATAATTTGAACTAGACAAGGAGAAACAACAATTTTATACAGTAGATATAATTCTAATAGGACCAGGCACAACAAGAGATGCAACAAGTTTAACCCAATAGAATAAAATTTACAGCAAACTAGAAACAGAATACCTGTCTATCATAAGGAAATATACACCAATCCCAAGAACTTCTCCCCTTGCTTCAGACTGAGAATGTAGAGTCTGCAAAGTCAAAAACCAGAAATAAGAAAATTACTTGTATCTTCAACATACATGAAGATATAACTTATCTAGGCATGGTATAACTCCTAGACTGTTGCAAGAAACAAGCAGAAGAGCTTGTCTTATTTGTAACTCATTCTACAAATAGCACCTTGTAATTCTCTCTGTTTTTTTTCAATAATACTAGTATGTCATTTCAGAAAGACTGAGCTTGAAGTCTGGAACAACTATAAGATGATCCTACAGATGGTGAGTGTGAATTCAGTTGTAACAATCAATCATGTTCTACATACCACATAAATAGTATTTTATCCAATAATTATGAATATACTCAGAAGTGTGTGCTGCTAAATGCCTAAGTATTATCGTTCTCGACTGTCATCACATGTCACCTCTTCAGCAAACATGTTTCAATACATTTCTATATTAGGTAAAGCAAGGAACAAACAACACAAAAATGAGCATGCCTTCAAAGCAGCTATAAGTTTGGAACTATTGTAACAACGGACATACAAGAAATGCTTCATGCAATCAGAAAACAGTGTGTGCTCGAAAGAACAATGAAATTTATCTTTGGTGCCATCCTTTTCAAATTCTTCATCTGTTGGATGTGCTGAACCTGCAAAATGTAAGAGGAATGAAAACAATAAGAATCCAAATTCTGCTATTTATTGCACATCTGTGCTCCATGAAGAATTGAAGCGTATGTAGCTAGTGTAGAGTAATGACGGCAGACTGCCCATGAAAGATTTACATAGATCCCAGTAACCCAGCCTCAGATAGTACAACAGGGAAACTATGCCCAAACCCATTTCAACTCAACCCATCAGTAAAAGACAGCACAATTAATCAATCCACTGTATGCACTCTTAAAAAACCAGTATATGAATCCATGCATTTGATTTGCTCTAAATTGGATAAGGAGCATTCAGCTAATAATGCAAAGTCCGGGTCGAACTCCAAGTCCGGGAGCCCAGGGTTGGCGGGGTGACGCGGTCAGGTCTTCGGTGGCGACAGAGCGGAGGGCCGGAGCCGGAGGCGCGGTCGCCGCGATGTCGCCTCGCCGGTCATGCCGGAGGGCAGAGCGGAGCTGCGGAGGGCCGAAGAGGACAGCGGAGCGCCCAGATCTGGCGGTCGTGGTGCCGGAGCGGTCGGAGGGTGGAGGCGCGGTTGCCGATTCGCCGATCGTGTCGGAGGGCGGAGCGGAGGGCCGGAGCGGAGCACCCAGATCTGGTGGTCGCGGTGCCAGCGAAGTGCCGGAGCGGAGGGCCGGCGTGGCGCCGCGTGGAGCTGCGGAGGGCCGGCGCGGCGCCGGAGGCTGGAGGCGTGGCTGCTCGCCTACTCGGCGCCTGCTTGGCTAGGGTTGTGGCGCTGTGCACTCAGGGCCTCAGGCGCTCGGGCAGGAGACCGCAGTAGTATGGCGCAGCGCCAAGGTTATTAAGGTGGTAAGGCGAGGTGTGGCGACCCACCCCCTTCCAGGCGCCTAGGCGAATAAGGCGTGCGGCGAGGCGACGCCATACACATACCCTAACCTACCATGCAACAGCACAAACATACACTGATACATACCTTTTTGCTGCCAATTCTGGAGGCCATGTAGTAGTGATCCTCCTGTTTCCAGTTGCCTTGTTCCATGTACCATACAGCCCTTGACAAGTTTCAACATGTGTGACTCATTAATATAATTATGTAACAGAAATACTTTGTAATGAGATGAAATATGGATAAAGCATTCAAGTGAAATACCTTTTGATGATCTGAACTCTCTTTTCTTCTCCCAAACAGCAAGCTGCATATACAATAAGGAATTTAGCAACAGCGGCAAGCAAATATCAATATATCATCATTACATCAGTGATCAGTCCATAAACTTAGATTTATATAATAGTGGCAATAAATAATAGCAGTCCACACTCGTTAGCCACATTACAAACATTCCACAAATATAACTACGTAAGATAGAGTCTTAGTGGCATAATTAGTAGTCAACAGCCACATAATTGCATAACAACATAGCCCAACCACCAAAAGCTTAAGAGTCTAATGGCATGCTAATTGCTAAGTAGTGCACAAGTGTGCAAGCACAACACAAAAGTAGCTTTAGTGTAGATCTGAAATCTGCTAGCAGCCAACTCTCAATAGTCAATATCCATCATCAAACTCGTCAGGGATGTTTGTAGCCTCCATGTTTTCTCCGCCATCATTGGAGCCATTGGGAGCATGCTCACAATCACTCACATCAGCATCATCATGTGGATCTTCATCTTCCTCTTCTTCATTGGCCGAACCTGAGTCTTCTTCAAGTTCAACCAACCTTGGGTGTCCATTTCTTGCACGCTTGCTGCTAGCTTTCCTTGGAAGATTGCGGCCTCGCAGCGTGCTTGATGCACCAAGAGCTTCATCAACAAGTTCCCATGTAAGGCCATTATCATTCTGACCATTTGTTTCACACCCACGAGCACCTTGAGGATGAACATAGGAGGAATCAGCCCACTCATTGTCCCCATCAAACTCTTCAATGATCAAAGGGTCAAAACTTTTCCCTTTTTTCTCACGCCTTAACTAAAACCTAGTCTTCATCTTCCAGTTGTAGGAAACAAAGACAATGTCATTCAATCTCATATGTAGCAATCTATTTCTTTTCTTTATATGCATCTACAAAAGAAGAATGGGAAAACAGCAAACAAAAGAGTAATTAATTGGCTGGCTGAACACAAATTGATTAGAAGAAAACTAGTAACTAGTGAAGTTGGCAATACTCACAAACTCAAATGTACTCCAGTTTCTCTCACAGCCAGATGATGAAGCACAAAGACTAACAATGCGTCTAGCAAACCTTTGAAGCTCAATAGCACGACCACCATATGAACGCCACCAATCAACTATATTGATAAATACAAACATGTATTAGCATTTTGGGTTGAAATAGACTTGCTGGAATTAAATTGTGGATATGGAAACCTGCTGCAATTAGAAGAAAAACAACACTTATGGGGGCTCATTTTCTCAAGGTTTTGCTTGGCCATTTTGTTTGAGAATGCATCTCCTCTAAGGGCTTCATAGTCCAAGCATTGAGCGTCAATCTTGCCTCTAACTTCTTCATCCTCCACCATTCTTGCAAGCACATCAAGAAAACAACCTCTTAGCTGCCCAACAGTTGCATCATCATTACCCCGTATGAGAGAATGTAGTTTTCCTGGATTCAAATACAGTGCAACCCCATACAAAGGATGGTCCATTTGTTTCACCCAACGTTTCTCGATGATGCCAATGATATTCTTGAGCAAGGTTTTCTTGGAATCAATAGCAAAGCTGAGCTTGATCTTCTCTTTTGCATGATTCATTAGTGTTGCGACCTCCGACATTGCAGGCTTCTCATCACCATCAACCACCCTAAGAACAATAAGGAGAGGGGTTGAAGCTCTAAGGCAATCTTCAACTGAATTCCAAAATTCCACAGAGAGCACAGTGTCATGCACTTCCTGACCAGCTGCAGTTTTTGCCAATTTGTTCCCCAACCATTCTTCACTAATAAATAAAGCCTTCAAAGCATCTCTATGCTTGTGCAAACTTTTTAAAGTGAGGAAAGAAGTGGCAAATCGAGTGGCTGCAGGTCTCACAAGATTAGCCCCACCTGTCTTCTCTCTCATTAAACTAAGAATTCTCCCATGTCTATAGATGAAAGTTGTGACACATCTTGCTCTTGCAATGGGCTTCTTAAATGCCTTCAAGTTCCCTATATCTTCCAGCATAAGGTCCAAGCAATGTGCAGCACATGGGCTCCAAAACAGCGTAGGAATCCTTTCCATTAGAATCCTACCCGCCGCCTTGTAGTTAGCCCCATTATCAGTGACAACCTGAACCACCTTGTCTTTCCCAATCTCCTCAATCTTTGCCTCCAATAAATCAGCAAGCATAAATGCATCATGTACCTCACTTGATGCATCAACGGACTCCAAGAAGTAAGTCCCCGCAGGGCTGTTCACAAGGAAGTTGATCAAATGCTGGCCTCTCCTATCAGACCATCCATCTGACATAAGTGTGCAGCCATACATCTTCCAGGCCTGCTCATGTTCCTCCCTCATAGTACCGGTCAAGTTCACAACATCCTTAAGCAATGGTTCACGAAACATATAGGGAGAAGGAGGCTTGTAACCTGAACCAAACTGTGCAGTTGCCTCAACTGCAATCTCAAATTGTCTTGTTGCTGCTGCATTAAATGGTACACCACACTCATAGAACCACAAGGCCCACTGCATATCCACATAGTGCTTCTCCTCTTTGGACTTTGTCTTGGCTGGAATTGTGGGCTGAGAACATCCTTTACGCCTTTCATCAATAAGTTCTTCAGGTGTTTTCCGAAGCATCTCAACAATTGACTTGTTACCCTTTGGCTTTGCCTTGGTATTGCTTGCTGCAGTAGCCTTGAATAAATAAGTTGCACGCCTTTGTTTAGCTGCAGTCCCTGAACTTGGCTGCACCTTGGAAGCTTGGGATTCTGCAGGTGCAGTGTCTTCAACTTGAACAGATTCAGCTCCAGCTGCTTGGGCTGCTATTGCTTCCACCACCTCCACATCTGCTGGTTCCTCGGGCGGCTCATCACCCTCTTCTAGGAACAGTGGCCTCCTCCTCTTATTGGATTCCAAGTAATCTCTCATCTCCTTTCTAATAGCAGTAGTGGTCTGCATACACATTTTTGTATCTCCATATCCACCTGCCAGATGCTGCTTCAACCTTTTTATCCCTCCACAAACCACAGTGTCACAAAGAGTACATGTCACCTGATCTCTCTTCTGAAGGTTTGCCCAATATCCATACTTCCAGCCTGGATCATTTGAGCTGGCCTTCCTTGCTTTATCTACCTTAGGATCGTAATTGTCATTGTTGACAGAAGGTGGACTTGCCATTCTTTCCTGTTGGCTTGTGCTGCATAGAAAGAACCAAGAGGGTAATTAAAAGGTGAGGAGATTGAGTAGAGTGCACACTGGCTGGCGGCTGCAGCCTGTAGTAATCTAATCTAAGCAGTGACAGTGAGCACTAGGCAGTAGAAAATTAGCAAGTTGGCAAGTGTAAAAAATTACTAGCAGACATCCAGTACATGTACATGTAATACAGTAATAGCCTAATAGGCAATTAGGCATTTTTATACTGGTGTTCACAATCAGAGGCACATATAACAATGACACAGATCAATAAACAGCAGAAAGGAGCAGAGCAAAGCAGAGCAGAGCACGAGTACAGGAAGGAGCAGAGCAAAGGAAGGAGGGGGAGGAAGAGCAGAGCCGTAGAGGAAAGAGGAGGGGAGGAAGAACAGACTACAGAGGAGGCAGAGGGGACTGGGAGGACATACCTGCAGAGTCGCGGTCACGGATGGGGCGGAGTCGGTCGCGGACGGGGCGGGAGTCGTAGGGCAAGCGCCGCCGCCGCCGCTGGATTTCAGGTGCGCCGCCGCCCTCTTCTCTCTCCCTCACGGATGGGGCGGGAGTCGGTCGCGGACGGGGCGGGAGTCGTGGACGGGCGGGAGTCGCGCGGATGGGGCGGGAGTCGTAGGGCAGGCGCCGTCGCCGCCGCTGGATTTCAGGTGCGTCGCCGCCCTCTTCTCTCTCCCTCACGGATGGGGCGGGAGTCGGTCGCGGACGGGGCGGGAGTCGCGGACGGGCGGGAGTCGCGCGGACGGGGCGGGAGTCGCAGGGCAGGCGCCGCCGCTGGATTTCAGGTGCGCCGCCGCCCTCTTCTCTCTCCCTCTCTCCTTCCTTTCCCTCTCCCTCTCCCTCTCTCAACTGGCGCGAGCCTTTGGCGGGAGGTGTACACGCGCATCGCATCGCGCCGCTCTTTCCCCGCGCCTTTTCGGTCCCGCGGCGTCCGCCTCAGCCAAACCGACGCCTTGGCGACGCCTTTTGCCGCGAGGCGACACCACATGCGAGGAGGACGCGGCGAGCACGACGCCCCCATTCCAGAACCGCTCGGACGACTAGGCGACGCCTAGGCGACGCCTAGTGGACGCCTTACTAACCTTGCGTAGCGCAAATGGGCCGGCCTGCTGGGCCGCACGCAGGCGCGACCGCGCGAGGCCGCGAGCGTTGGGCCGGGCGTCGGGCGAGCGTCAGGCCGGCCTAGAAGCTGAAACTTGTGTTTTTAACCCAATTACATGTATATATATGTATCATATCTCATATATACTAGGTTTTTTGTCAAAAAAATTTGGGTGTTCAGCTGAACACCCATGAACTACTGTAGATCCGCCCCTTGTCCATAGTTCCGTTTCAAATGTTGTCATGAATTTGGTAGTGGTAGCGATTAGGTCGTGGTGGCGTGAACCGAATGGGCCGTAGATTTTTCTTGTGGGCTACGCTTTATATTTTTTAGCTATGATTTATTAGTATAATAAATATTAATTACTTAAAAAAGTTAAAATTAAAAATCAGCTAAAAAAACCGTAAAGAATGTGCGGATGGAGAACAGTCCACTCCTCGACAATGACAATCTCAGTTTGTGCGTAATCAAGCAATAAACCTCTACGGCACGAGCGTGGTTCCTAGACGGTGGTGAGGGCAAGGATGGAATTTCTCTCTTCCAATCTTGTGAAGCTGCTGCGCGCAGGAGCTTCCCATTTTGGCCACCAAGCAGGCACGAAATCCGAATAATCCCCATCGCAAAAAGGGGAAAGGAAAAACAGACGCTCGAGGCTTCTCTTCTCCTCACTTCTCTCTTTCCCCTGCCTTCTTGTCCCAAATTCACCTACCAAAACCCTTAAATCTGCCGCCGCCTTGTGCGATTCCGGCCTCCAGGGACCTCGCCGGCAGCCGGCGCCCCCTTTCGTCCTGGCCGTGCCGCCGAACCCGCCTCCAGGCCTCCTTCCGCCGAAGCAAGATGAGGGAGCTGCGCATCGTTATCTTGATTATAGTGGTATCTTTGCCTTCCTTCTCAGCGTCCGACCGTCAAGGTACAGCTCCCCTCCCCTTCCTGCAAGGTCACTCTCTTACTACCGCTTACTTCCAAGCTTATCTAAATACGCATTATATACATGCCACTATGTCAGCTTAACCAATACTAGTATTTTACATGTTGTCGCGATGGTAAAGAAATAATGTGTCGCTGTGTTGTATGGATGTCACCACTACATAGCTTAGTTTACCTTGCCCTTACTTGATAATAGCACATCTTTGGTATTGAGTTTCATGCACCAGTTCACCTAAAAGCTTAAACTGATAAGAAAAGACGGACAATTAACTTATATTTCAACACTCCTCCTAACGTGTAAGCTCCTATACGTCTAAGACGTGGAATAGAAGTGGATTAAAATTATTATTTTTAATTGCATCAATCGGGTCTTGAACTCAAGACCTCTTGGCTCTAATACTATATTGAGTTGCATGTACCAGCCAGTTCACCCAAAAGCTTAAGCTAATAAGAAAAGATGGGCAATTCACTTATACTTCAACATTTGGGAATTGGGCGTAGCTCGGTTGGTAGATGGTGGGTGGGTCTTTTTGGGCTGTAACTTATAACTGAAAATTTTTAATTCTAAACTGTTCGTAAGAGGCAGTATATAGAGAAAAAGTCGCATGCGATTTTGGCCGGTATAGTTGAACTCGGTACAAGTGATTTTGAACCCACCTAGTGTCGACGCGTCGTCGAATGCCTGCCCACCTGGATTCGAATCCTAGGAGTCGGCCCGGGTGCCTACCTCTTCTTAAGTGAATGGCAGAGTTCCTGGCCAAAATTTCAAAACAATAATAGCACCTCTTTCTGCACCTTGCAGTGACGGAAATAAATCCTATGAGACTTTTCAGTTTTGGACCCTTGCTTGGACCTTTTTTGAATTGTGACACGTGGCAAAGAGCATTAGATATAAATAGGCAGTTAAATCATTAGTTACTTGCAGTAACCGCCTCAACACAAAACTTACTGTAAATATGAATATAAATATAAATAAGAAGCACCAACACACTCAATACTGTTACCTGGACCACCGTGGGTTTTGTGCAGCAACGTAAATCTAATTGTGTAAAACAAGTAAGAGAGCAGTGGATTTGGAAATGCTGACACATTTTGAGATATTATGCAAAATATAGAAAGTAAGCATATTTTTAATCAAATCTTTAGAAATGTCAAGTTTTCATCTTACAACGAAAGCCTTTGTTTAGATTGATAGTTTTACTGCAACATACACACTAGTATATATGATGTGTTGAACGCACTATTTTCGGATTTGTGTCTGAGAAAATCAACGGTGGATGCACGCGTCCAGAGAACACTCCTGTATTCCCATTCTTTAGATAGAACGTGCAACATACCTTCATCTTCCTCCTCAAAAAAGAAAGAAAAGAAAAGAAAAGAAAAACCCTTCATTGTTGATCTCTCTCTCTCTCTCTCTCCAACCTTTGATTATAACCAGAAACTGTATTCCTCAATGGCGAAACATTAGTTTGAACTTCTGGGGATAATTTTGGCATTTAAGCTAGTTGATGACCATGGAGGGACTTATTTCCAGGTCATCTTCTGCTCAATTTTCCTTTGGTTCTCAAATACCTTTTGCTCAAAAGTGTATAACTTTGACTTTGTTTCACCAGGAGATGCTTTATATGATATGAAACAAAAACTGAATGTTACTGGCAATCAGCTTTCCGATTGGAACCAGAATCAAGTTAACCCTTGCACATGGAATTCTGTGATTTGTGACAGTAACAACAATGTTATTCAAGTGTAAGTTGGAGCCCTGCACCTTATTGTCTTGTTTGTTTTGTTTTTATGCTGATGCTGTTCTAGTGCTGATGTTTCCCTCCGCTTTCTTGTCCTGTTTGTTTTGGCTTTATGCCGATGGTCTCCCACAGAACATTGGCTGCACGGGGATTCACTGGAGTTTTGTCACCAAGAATAGGAGAACTCAAGTATTTGACTGTCCTGTGAGTACATTCTCTTATTCTGTAGATTAATAGTACTTGGGAATTTTGTGTGGATAATGGATGTTCAGTAGACAAAATTATTTTCTTGAACTTTGTAGGGGAGGCCACTACCTTTATTAATTTAACAGAGAATACAAATTCTTTTGCCAGAGTATTACTACAGGTTGAAAATCAGATGTTTGTAGCATGAGGACATCCATAAAGATTGCATGAACTCCAGAAACTGTGACTAATCTAACAATCAATTCTTCTATGGAGTCTTGTTTTTTGGAGTTGCCCCTGTGTTTCCGTGTAGGTAGAGAGTTCTAGCAGTTTCACCACATGTCTTTAGTTGAACCGATTTCGCTAGCGAAAATAAGATCAAATTGGGATAGTCATGTATGTGGGTGGACTGGAATGAACATATTGTAGCAAATTTACAAGTGATACATTTTGGATTTTGGAGGAACCAGTACGAAAGCTGACTATCAACTGTGTCTGTGTCCTACACGAACTGATGCTCATGTTAAGTACAATGTGATTCTCCTAATAATTTTCTGCAACTATTATGAAACCCTGTTGTCTATAATCTTGCAGGTCATTGGCTGGTAACAAGATTACCGGTAGCATACCAGAGCAGTTTGGTAATCTTTCTAGTTTGACAAGCTTAGATTTAGAAGACAATCTTTTGGTTGGAGAAATACCAGCTTCTATTGGCCAGCTTTCTAAGCTCCAGCTGTTGTAAGTGTATTAAAAATCATTGTTCCCTTCTTGTTCTGAATAAAATTAAAATGGTTTGACCTTTTCATGTTTTGTTCCTTTGCGTCTCTTAACCAGGATACTGAGTCAAAATAATTTTAATGGGCCAATTCCTGATAGCCTAGCAAAAATCTCAAGCCTGACTGACATGTAAGAGTATCCATCTTTGTTAAGTATGATGTCTTTTAAAATTTCTGGCTCTGCTAACTTGAATTCATCTATACGTGCTTGTCATGCGTTGACAAACAACTTTCTTGTGATGGCAGCCGGCTGGCATACAATAATCTGTCCGGTCAGATACCTGGTCTGCTGTTTCAAGTAGCACGTTACAAGTATCTCAAAATCATTCTAAAAGTTTCTTTAATCCAACATTTTTTAACCTGAGTGACTGATAAGGGTTTCTTTTTTGGTAAACAGCTTTTCTGGTAATCACTTAAATTGCGGAGCCAACTTCCCCCACCCTTGTGCATCCAACATGTCCTATCAGAGTAAGTTGTATCCTCATTGGTCTATTTATATATTTACTGATGCAGGGGAGCTTGTATGCTAGAACCGATGTTCGTCTTATATATTGCGAGGTTTTTAATTATTCTAGAATTATCTCCTTACAGGTGGATCCCATAGCTCAAAAATTGGCATTATACTTGGAACAGTTGGAGGAGTAATAGGGCTTGTCATTGTAGTGGCTTTGTTTCTATTCTGTAACGGAAGAAGGAAAAGCCATCTACGGGAAGTTTTTGTGGATGTACCAGGTAATGTTTCCATCCCTTGTTGATGTATGGTTCTTAGTATCTGTGCATTAGTTAATTGTCTTGTTAATGACATCTGCTAACACAAATGTTATATGCTCTTCCATAAATTATAAATTTGCAAACCTACCAAAAACAAGCAAGTGCACCGATTCCTGAACTCAGGGTTGATTATTAATACATATCAACACATGTGTTTCAGCTATTGGCACCTTAGTGATTTTCCAATTAGAACACATGAAGCTGTCTTTCTCAATTGGGCATTGGGCTAATCATAAACGTTTTAAGTTTGCATGGGAGCTGTATCCATTGAACTAAGTAATATAACAATTTATGATACCCAGGTGAGGATGATCGACGAATCGCATTTGGCCAGCTCAAAAGATTTGCATGGCGAGAACTACAAATTGCTACTGATAATTTCAGTGAAAGAAATGTTCTCGGACAGGGAGGTTTTGGAAAAGTCTACAAAGGAGTTCTTCCAGATGGCACTAAGATTGCTGTAAAACGATTGACTGATTATGAGAGACCTGGTGGGGAGGCTGCCTTCTTGCGTGAGGTGGAGCTCATCAGCGTTGCAGTTCACCGGAATCTCCTAAGGTTGATTGGCTTCTGCACGACACAAACGGAACGCCTCCTGGTCTATCCATTTATGCAGAATTTGAGTGTTGCCTACCGCTTACGAGGTATCAATACCATACTTGTCGATTCCATAATATCCTACTGCTTTATAAAGTTTGCTCAGATGTTCCACTATTATTATTTGTGTTTCTGTATGAGTACAATTTCGTCATTTGCTTGATTGGCAGATGGTGGACATTAAACTTCTCAGTTTAGTATTTTAGCTAAGCCTTGGTTCATGGGGTTGATTTGTGTTGGAGAGTTAGATAAGAGTCTAAGTATTGTGCGTGTCGTGCCATGTGCGAGTCGTGTTAGAGTCGGATTGTAATCCTTGGCACTATAAATAAAAAGTGTGGGGGTCCTAGGGGACTACACACAATTATTCTCCAAATTATTCAACAAGGTATCAAAGCCTAACCCTAATCCCTATACTCACCTCATCCAATCCGCCATCGCCAGCATTGCCTCGCGATGCCACCACCAGCCAGGCCTGGACGCGCGCGACTGTAAGCCTGCGTGCGGGGAGCTGATGGTGCACGAGGAGCTGCCAGCCAGACCTAGTTGCCTCCGCCAGATTGAAGAAGGGAGGAGAAGAGGAAGAGAATTAAGGAAGGAAGGCAAGAAAGAAAGAAGAAGAGGGGCAGGCACAACATTGGTGCAGTGCAAGAAAAATGAGAAGGGATTGGAAGAAGAAAAAGAAGAGAGAGAGAGAAGTGCCAGTTGCTGGCAGAACGTCGGTGCAGTGCAAGAAAAAGGAGAAGGGGTTGGAAGAAGAAAAAGAAGAGAGAGAAGTGCTGGTGGTTGTTTGCTGTTGACGTCGGTTGCCGTTTGCTGTTTGCTGTTGACGCCGGTTGCTGTTTGCTGGCGATGCACAAACAGGTTGCATGAACAGGTGATTGCAATAGGGAGGTGGAAGATTGAGTTGGTTGGTATGGTAGGGAGTTGCGGGAGGTGGACTATTTGGGTTGGGTTCTTCTTTGATTGGTGTTGCAAGTAGAAGATGAGCCCCCTAAGGAGATCGAAGCTGCAAGGAAGGTTGAAGAAGCTACGTGGAAAGCTGCTGAGAAGAGTATCATGAACATGGATGGTGGAAGTGGAGAATTCTCTTTGGTTACAAAAGGTGTGATGAGAGGTATATTGCAGGATATCATGGCGATGGGTCTAATAGGTTCTAGGACTGGAACAGGATCATCGGAATTGAAGCTGGAGGTAATGCTGAATGATGTGAAGCTAGAAGGGAGTAAAAATTATCTGAGTTGGTCCAGGAGGGCTCAAGCTAATTCTGAAGACGAAGGGGGTGGAGCAGTGTCCGCAGGAGACTTGCGTCGAGCCTACATATAGGGGAGTATGGATTGGAGAGTGTGGAACACCACCAACTCTATTGTAGTGGCATAGTTGTTGACTTCAGTGTCCCTGTCCATTGCTAGGATAGTGGAGGCGATCCCAAGTGCATTGATGATATGGAAGATGTTGGGGAATGTGTACTCTAGGGCTGACAATGTGATGATGATGGTGGAGGTTTAGGGCAAGGTAGATGCAAACAGGGGGCGATGATTGTTGAAGAGTATGCTAGTGAGTTGCAACAGTTGTGGTAGATTTAGATCAATATGATCCACCACAATTGACGTGTGCTAGTGATATTGAGTTAGGTAGGGTGTGGCTGCAATGTAGGAGGGTTACTCTTTGAATGGTTTGAACTCTTGAGTTTGAGAGTATGAGGGCTGCAATATGCATCAGGTGGCATTGCCAACTATGGAGGCTATTTCCGCTATGGTTGTCAAGGAAACTCAACAGAGAATGATGGTGGACACCAACCTTATAAGGTTAGCATATGCCATAGCTGATAACAGGGAGTGCTACAACTATAAGCAAACAGGACACCTGAGTTGGGCGTGTCCTTTCTCACAACTGGACATCGTGAGGGTGATTGGATTTGTCGTGACGTGAGATGCAGCAACTTGAATTTTACAAGCCTTAATGGAGGTGGTGGTGGGGATAATAGGTCTGCTGAAGGAGATCAAGGTGGAGGTAGAGGAAGAGGAAGAGGTGGCCCCAAGGCCAATGCAGCCATAACAGAGGAGAAGACTGCACAATTGGAGAAGTGCAAAGGAAGAAGAGGACTGGGAAGAGGATTGGGACTGGAGTCAAGCGTAATGGGCTATAGTAGATGTAGAGGTGGTGGAGGCTGAGGCTGGTGGTGTGTGGGCAGAGGTGGTGGAGGCCAGGGGTGGCTGGGGGCATGTGGGTAGAGGAGGTTGAGGTCAGGTTGTAGATGGTGGTGATGGATTTGGTGATGCTGATGGAATTCGTAACGATATTGGTAGCATCTTTTTGTCTTGGTGATGGTATTGGCTATGGAGTCAATAGTAGGTTTGGTAAAGTGTTAGATTCTAATGAAGGTATTTCTATATGTAACAAGATGGCCATGATTGTTATCTCATGCCCATCTTAAGGGGGAGTGTTGTGGAGTTAGATAAGAATCCAAATTGTGTGCGTGTTGTATTAAATTCGGATTGTAATCCTTGGCACTATAAATAAAGGGTGTGGGGGTCCTATGGGATTACACACAGTTATTCCCCAACTTATTCAACAATTTGTACAACTGTAGGCTGCAGTGCTAACGAATGAATTTTCCAACCAGTGGAAAATTTTTTAACTAGTTTAGCCTTGTTTGTTGCTCAGTATTTCATGCCAGTCTCATGTCATATATGTCCATTGTGCTGAAAATGATGCAGATTTCAAGCCTGGAGAACCCATCTTAGACTGGCCAGCGAGAAAACGGGTGGCTATAGGTACAGCTCGTGGACTGGAGTATCTGCATGAACACTGCAACCCCAAGATCATACACCGTGATGTCAAAGCTGCGAATGTCTTGCTTGATGAGGACTTTGAACCTGTTGTCGGTGATTTTGGCCTAGCGAAGCTAGTGGATGTGCAGAAGACATCTGTGACGACCCAAGTCCGTGGAACTATGGGTCACATAGCACCTGAGTATCTGTCCACAGGGAAGTCGTCCGAGAGGACCGATGTTTTTGGTTACGGGATCATGCTTCTTGAGCTTGTGACTGGCCAGCGTGCCATTGACTTCTCACGCCTGGAGGAAGAAGACGAGGTTTTATTGCTTGATCATGTAAGCCTTATTTGCATAATCAAGCTTCTGCGTTCCTTGGGAAATGTTGCAACTGCTTCCATCCATGATACAACTTAATTTCTTTACGTGTTATGATGGGCATGCAACTAAATGTAGGTAAAGAAGCTACAGAGAGAAGGGCAGTTAGGCTCCATTGTGGACCGCAATCTGAATCAGAATTACGACGGCGAGGAGGTTGAGATGATGATACAGATAGCTTTGCTGTGCACGCAGGCATCACCTGAGGACCGGCCGTCCATGTCAGAAGTGGTTCGGATGCTAGAAGGCGAGGGGCTGGCGGAGCGGTGGGAGGAGTGGCAGCAGGTGGAGGTCACGAGGAGGCAGGAGTACGAACGGATGCAGCGGCGGTTCGACTGGGGCGAGGACTCCATCTACAACCAGGAAGCAATAGAGCTTTCTGGAGGTAGATGACAATTAGCGATGATGGACATGCAAATCGTGTCTGTACTGTGTGCAGTCGTCGTCATCTGTAGAGTTAGATACTAGATATCCTCATAATATAACGCAAACAAACTCGTTGAGTAATAGCATGAATGTGGATGAATATTGAACAGAAAGATATATGTGATTGTATTTGTTTGGTTGGGCATAGCCCCGCCATGAATGCGCTGCTTAATATTCATCACAAAGTTGTCTATTGTTGATATAGTTTGTCTTGTGCCAAGTACCCATTTACTATAGAATTTGCTCCTCTTGAATTTGTCTACTCCCTCCGTTTCAGAAGAGTTGCAACAATCTGTGCTCCCATGCTTGCATTGACTGCTCCGTCGATCTGGAGTAGAGCGAATGCAAAACTTGGCTTCTCAAGGACTGGCACTACTAGAAACTGGTGACGATTGTGCGGCTGTTAAGGGTCAGTGGCACTCCTGCATATTGAAATAAGAATCCGTATGTAACTGAAATACTACAGGTAGGGGAGAGGGCATCATCTTTAATTTTAGCGTCCATATTCTAGAGATATTTTAGAAACACATCTAGAGATATATCTGACCTTTGCTTGTCGCTTTTCGTGTTCTTCTTTGTACAAACTGAGGGGCCAAAAAGGCTACAGAACCAATTTTCTTATTATTTCAACCCTACAGTGATCGATCCCACTATCAGGCACCCTAAGCACTATATATTGAAGTTTCATCATGAACCTGAACACCACTAGTCTTGATTTGTGTCTAGCAATTACACATAGGTGGTTTCATCACCAAATCATGATCATTGCAAATGGTAAGCTTGTCTGGATTCTCTCAGCCCACCGGTGCTGGTTCGGCAAAATCATAGCCAACATTGGAAGTACTGAGCATGAAGGTCATAAGGATGGTGTCCGCCAGTCCATTTGAGAGAAGGCGGCCTTCTCCTTCCCAGTCCATTTGGCTGATGAGGACTCCTCGACAGAAGTGGCCGAGCGGAGTTTAAAATCCCGGTGAAGGATGACATCCCGACACCTACCATTCCTATTTCTTTCTCACTCATCTGGCTGCTGGGCATATGCAAATTGTGAGAAAAAAAAATTGAAAGACATCAAACAGCCAAGCTAAAGCCCTACACTACATATCAAGTTCTCAACACCTGCTCTCGCCTTTACAGGCACCCTCTTTGGTCTCTGTGCATGTGCTATTTTTACAGTTGAATAGCTGATGGATGCAAGCAATATATGTTGACGAGAGAAAGGATTAGGATCTTAACCATGGTCAAGAGCTGTGAGGTTTCCTACCCTTACTCCTGCACTCTGGTGCTGGATGCAAAACATGCAACCATAGTTAGCTAGAGGCAAAAGCGAAATGTTAAGCATGGTGAAGAGTCACGTATTCTACCAGCCATCCGCCTATTTCATTAATCTGTTTGGAATCTTTTCCTGTCCAACAATGAACAATCTGTACCCGTTGCATTTAGTCACCAGAGAACAACCTTCCATGATTGCATTGACTGCTCCATCAGGGAAGAGAGATGTTAGCCTGCCAGGGGCCATAAATGTGACGAACTCTATGGCTATTGTTAAGCTGCAAAGGTTAACACCACTCGTGCATATTGCCATGAGAAGCTGTATACAAAATAAATGCTATCGCAATAGATTAAAAAACAATATTATTTTAGTATATATGGACATATTGTATGACAACATCGCATGACAACTCCATCAGATATGGAATCTTTGGCCGAAATGGTAGTATTTGACGCGCGATTAGCAAAAATAATACTTGCCACGTGGAGTTTGCAAAAATAGCACCTCCACCATACGATCACCGCACGGAAGTGACAGACGGCCGACACATAAGTGATGCCGCATGGTGGCTATGCAGATTAGCTAGAACCACACGGCCACCGTGTGGTGGGCATTGTAGTACCACACGGTGGCACTGTAGCAGCATTGTGACAATTTCCATGGAAATCTATTTAATTATACTTTTTGTAGGAATTTTTAAATATAGCAAATAAGCTTCAAAAATTATAAATTTTTTTGTGGAGCCTCCCGACATGGTGTGCTTGTATAATTTTTCTATAATTTATCCATTCTGAATTATTTTTCTCAAAAATTTATTAAGTATACTGATTGTAGGAATTTTTTAATAAAGAAAATGAGGTCCAAACATTATGAATTTTTTAAGGATCCTTACATAGTGTACTTCATTATGCAATTTTTTTAGAATTTTATATGTTTTGAAATAGTCAACTTCCAAAGAACAGTGATGAACAAACTAGAGTAGGAGCCACTGTATAAAAATGACTACTTAAGAACATATAAAATTTTAAAAAAATTATACAATTAAGTCTACTATGTAAGTAGCTTTCAAAAAATTCATAATGTTTGGACCTCATTTTATATATTAAAAAAATTCCTACAAATAGTATAATTAAATGAATTTTTGAGAAAAATTCATAATAGATAAAATTATAGAAAAACTACACAAGCAAGTACACTATATCGGACGGCTCCAAAAAATTTATAATGTTTGGAGATCATTTGCCATATTTAAAAATTCCTACAAAAAAATACTTAAATAGATTTCCCTGAAAATTGCTATAGTGCCACCGCACAGTGACTGGGCGGTGCTACAATGCCTACCGCACAGTGGTCGTGTGGTTTTGGCTAGTCCACATGGCCACCATGCGGTATCACTTATGTGTCAGTCACTCGCGCGGTGACCGTGTGGTAGAGGCGCTATTTTTCTAAATTCCATGCAACAAGTGCTATTTTTACTAATCACGTGTTAAATATTGCCATTTCAGCCAAAAACTCTCAGATATGACAACATTACATAATGTAATCCATCGGCGACCTCAATCAATCAATATTGCATGAAAATTTTGCTTTTGCTATTATATTCAAGGCTCAAATTACCGGTCGGTTATTGTTGGCTTTCAGTGAAAACCGGTTTTATCGGCCAGCACCGGTTAGTTTGCAGGCTGGGCCCAAAAATTTTGGCCCAATTTGAAAAGAACGGGGCCCAAACTGGCCCACTACACCTCCTCTAATCGTTCCCCTAGTTGACGGACGTCAATTTCATTCCCCTTCCCCTGGCAGCTGCAAATCGCGAGCGAGCTCCCTCTTCCTGCCTTCCTCCTCTGCTCCTCTCTATTCTCTTCTCACCAAAATCAAGAGCGAATGGAGGTGTAGGACGATGACCCTGGTAGGTGGCGACCCATACCGAGATGCTCCTCAAGCTCTCAAGCTCATGTGGGGGAAGACACGAGGGGCGGAGATGGCAGCTAAGGTGGAGCAGAGGTGGGCTCATCGCAGGCTAATTTCAGCAGTCCTCGTGCCGATTGGCAAGCACATGATTATGGTGTGGACGTGGGGAATCTTGTGGTCCTGGTGACCTGGCCCGATGTGGTCCCAGATGGTTGGCGGTAGCAACGCTCATGATGGCACCAAAGAGCTTGAAGGTGGGGAGCTATGGCGATGAGGCTGCCTGGGAGAGGGTTGGAAAAGGTTTAGGAGGTGGAGGTGGCCATGGTGACATGGATGGCGAGGCAAGGAGTAGCTACGAGCAACGGATTGGCGTGCACAGTGGCATGGCCAGAGCATAGCCGTGGTATGGCTTCAACAATGGCATAACAGGTATATCAAGTTGACACTTGACACCAACCTTGTGAATTCAAATTACTCGATTATCGAAGAATTTATGCAATACCACATAACTTGCTGTTGTTAAGGAACATGTTTACAACCAATTTTTTTTCTAATTTTACATGGATGTGTTTATGAATGTACATGCATGTGTCTGAGGATATTGTCCAAAATTCCTCCCACATTTTCAACCATTTTTGGCCAATTTTCACTGATTTTTAGCCGATTTATATTTTTATTTGAAATTTTCAGTGCAAAAACTACCAAAACTTTCCAAAAACGATATAATCGGTTCAATCAGTGACCTCCGGTACAAAATTAAAACCGTAATCAAAACCTTGGTTACAGTCCAAGCAATGTCAAAAGCCACATAGAAACAAGTGAGCACAATAAGTTCATATTCTTTTATATATTTATGATTACTATTCCAGAAAACTGCCAAATTTACTTGTAAATCGACAGGAACATCAGTACTACGTTGGTGGTTTTTTCACTTTATTCATGAGCTTTTGGAAATGGTTTGCAAAATCATTTCATCTTCGATTTTTGGCTTCGGACTCATAAGCCAACATGTACCTTTGAACACGTAGGAACCACGCTGAAGTTGCACACATATAGGACATGATGGACACACGTGAACTATAGTATGATGAACTATCCCCAACTTATGTTCCCCTACAAGAGTGTTAACCTTTCTATTTTCTAGGGTAATCACAGAAAGGACCAGTGGCACACCTAGAAATGAAGTAAGTTAGTTGCTAACTTATGACAGAATAGAAATCTCACTAGGTTGTAATTAAATTACATTATAGCAAAAGTACATAAGCGCTGCCAAAATAACAAAAATTATAGCGAAACAGTCTAATGACATTTTAAAAAAATCTAGCTAGAATAAATACCTAATTAAGGAAGATTCCTTTCACCAAACCATCATAACAGGTCTCCAGCTATATTGGCACCATATACATTTAAATTTGGTCAAGCATTATAGCAACTTGTATAGACAAAGTAGCATATTTAAATCATAAATTGGAATGACATGATATGAATGGTAAATTCAAAAATATAAAACATACTGCTAGATTCTACTAGTGGTAATTTGTTCCGACGTGACTTCATACTTTGAAAATGCCGCAAAATGCTATCATCTCTAATGGTTGCAAACATGTCTCGCTCAATATAGCATACCTTGCTATCATTCATCTTATTTCTCAACTCAATCTTAATAATATTCATATCAGAGGCGGTGCTTTTTTGCTCAACACCTTAGAGACATCTTTTGAATAATCTCTCTCTCTATCTAACAACAATCCTAGTAAGTAGCAATATAGAATTCTAATTAGTTATTTCAAGTTTGGCACCTAGACAATGGAACTAAGAAGTGGCTACTTAATTAGTGAGTAGTGAGGCAATTTACAAACCTAGCGGAGACTCTATGAGGTGGCTTGGTGGTGGGCGACGGCGCCGGTCGCTAGCAAAGGGTGGAGGGCGGCCGGTACCCTAGAGGGTGGAGGGCTAGTGGCTGGCGGTGGCGTGGTCAGTGGCCGGGACCCAAAGGGGCGAAGGGCGGTGATGTGAAAGTTGGGTCCCAATCTTTCGATAGGATAATACGTCGATTTGTGGAGGTACGACTTTCATGATGTAGACTACTAATTGGTTACGACCAGATTGCTAAGCAATCGCTAAACCACACTCCGAGTCGGTATTAACCGTGCCAAGAATGCGCTTGACCTAAAAACAAGGTTCAATTCCTATGAGTAATCAAAGAACAAGCAAGAAAAAGGTACACAAGCAATCTAAAATTGCAAATAGAAATTATGAATCCACATGAGTTGAGGCCTGCAAATCGCAATTGTTGGTCTAGTCGATACAAGAACACACGATGAAGTTTTCATGGTGGAAAAACCAATCTAAAACAAGCCTAGGGAAGAGGGAGATGCATGGGGCCATTTAAGAGAGAAAGAGGGGCAGGAGGTGGTGGCCAAGGAAGTGGGCACGCGCCCCTAGGAGGTATAAGGCCCGTGGGCCCAAGTGAAGGTGGCACATCACCTTTTGACTTGGACTCAAAATTAGTGCTGGATTATTTTGGCAATTATAGTGCGCACAGAAGGAATTTGGAGGTGTGGATGGATCTATTGGAAAACTGACAAGATGAGCTTTCCATCAAGTGCTCAAACATCCCAAATGGACTCTATGTGCGGATTCTATGCACGTTTGAAGTCAGACCTGTCTAACTGAGTCCAAATTGATGTGGAGGCCAAATTGGATTCCAAAATGTGTCAAAGTTGAACTCTTGCTTGACTTGGACAAAAGTGGCATTGTGACTTTGAGGAAGAGTTGAGAAAGGTGTCGACTTGGTCTTGATGTGCTGGTAGGCTTGCACTTGTTGTTGGGCTACCCTTCTTGCCATGGTTCGTGAGCACAATAACATCACAAGTCTTAGGTAGTAGCAAATGTTTAATAGAAAAATTATTCATTCTTAAGAATAAGCTCACCTGATAATTTAACGGTCATGCTTGTGCCATTGTAATTGGCCCTTGTATAGCTTGATATTGAGGAGTAGTGTTCGTATCCATAGAGGTGATGTCCTTATCATCCTCCCCCTCTTGAATTGGAGTTATCCTCAACTCAAACTCATCTTCTTCTCCTAGATACGGTGTCAAATATGCAATGTTAAAGTGGGACTAACCCCCAAACTCTGTAGCCAACTCAAGTTTATATGCATTATTGTTAATCTTTTCAAGTACTTTAAAAGGACCATCAGCTCTAGGCATAAATTTTGATTTACGTAATTCAAGAAATCTATCCTTTCTCAAATGTAACCAAACAAAATTACCAGGTTCAAAAGTAATCTATTTTCTACCTTGACTTCCTAAAACTCTATTCTTCTCATTCATTCACTCTATGTTTTCTTCTGTTGTCTCAGCAGTTTAAAAATGAATTCAATACATTTCTTAGTATCTAAATTTACCTTTTTTTGAAGATGGTAAAGGTAGTAGATCAATTGGAGAGTGGGGATGAAATCCATACACTACCTGAAAAGGGCTCATCTTTGTGGTTGAATGCAATGACCAATTGTAAGCAAACTCCACATGAGGTAGATATTCTTCCCACATCTTCATGTTTTTCTTCAAATCAGCGTGTGGCTGATGACTTCAGTTTGCCTATCTATGGGGATTACATGTAGTAGAAAATAGCAACTTCGTTCTAAGCTTTCCCCAAAGTGTCCTCCAAAAGTGACTCAAGAACTTCATATCATGATCTGAAACAGTGGTGGTTGGCACTCCATGTAGTCGAACTATCTCTCTGAAAACAAATTAGCTATATGAGTAGCATCATTGCTCTTATGACAAGAAATAAAATATGCATTTTTGAAAAACCTATCTATAACAACAAAAGTACTATCCCTCCCCTTATTTGTCCTAGGTAGTCCTAACATAAAGTCTATAGAAATATCCTCCCAAGGAACATTAGAAATAGGAAGAGGCATATATAATCCATATGGATTAAGTCGTGACTTAGCTTTTTGGCAAGTAGTGCAGTGCAGCTTGCAACATAGCGCTCGACATCATGCCTCATTTTTGGCCAAAAGAAATGTTCAACCAATATGTCCATCTTTTTAACACCAAAATGTCCCATCAATCCTCCTCCATGTGCCTCCTGTAACAACAAAAGATGAATAGAGCTACCTAGAACGCATAGCATGTTAGCTCTAAACAAGGAACCATCATCGAATACAGATTTATTCCAGCTTTTACCTTCTTTACAATGGAACATGGCATCTTTTAAATTATTATCATTAATATAGAGTCCTTTAATTGTTTCTAAACCAAAAATTTTGCAATCAAGTTCAACCAACATCATATATCGTCTAGACAAGGTATCAGCAATCATATTCGCTTTCCCTTTCTTTTGCGTGATGATATACAGAAAAGACTCAATAAATTCCACCCATTTGGTATGTCTTCGATTCAATTTTGATTGACATCTAATATGCTTAAGAGATTCATGATCAGAATGAATTACAAATTCTCTGTGCCATAAATAATATTGCCAAGTTTCAAGAACACAAACTAAAGCATATAATTCTTTGTCATAAGTGGAGTAATTCAGACTTAATCCACTCAATTTTTCACTAAAATAGGTAACAGGTAAATCAATATGTTCAGTGAGTGACTTGCTATAAATCAAGATATCATCAAAGTATACCACCACAAAATTTTCAATAAAAGCACGTAAAACTTCATTCATCAATCGCATAAATGTATTGGGTGCATTGGTTAACCCAAAAGGTATCACCAACCATTCATATAGTCCAAATTTAATTTTAAATGCTATTTTTCATTCATCTTTAAGGTTCATTCTAATTTGATGATAACAACTATGCAAGTTCACATTAGAGAAAATAGTAGAGTCACTTGATTCATCAAGTATATCATCTAACCTAGGAATAAGATGATGATATCTAACAATTATATTATCGATAACTTTACAAGCAACACACATATGCCATGAACCATTCTTCTTAGGAACTAAAATCCTAGGAATGACACATAGACTAAATCTTTTGCGAATTTACCATTTGTAAAGCAAGTCCTACACTTGCTGGTGAATTTCCTTAGTCTCGTCCGGATTAGTCCTATATGGCGCACGGTTTGGCAATAAAGCTCCCGGAATTAAGTCAATTTGATACTCAATCCCCCTAATTGGTGGCAGTCCCAGGGATACCTTAGCGGAAAACACATCCACAAACTCTTGTAAAAGGTTAGTAACCGTATGAGGCAAAGAAGCAAACAAATCCTTATGAAGACATAACATCTTTGCATATCAAAGCATAGCACTCAGAATTATTCACTTTCCAATTCATTAAAATCAGATTTTGTAGCTAACAAAATAGCGCCTTTCAACTTAATTGCATTCTTCCTAGAGCTCAATTCTTTTCTTTCTTTCTTTTTAGATGGAAAGCATTCTTTAGCTACAATCTGATTTTTCACTTTTAGTTTTCTCCGTATTCTTTCATTCAACTCTTTCTAGTTCATGTTTTACAATTGCCTCAAGAGTCATTGGGAGCAAAATAATTATATTGATTAGCTCTACCATGATGAACACTGTCATGATCATATTGCCAAGGTTTACCTAACAATAAAGAACATGCTTGCATTGATACAACATCACAATCAGCATTATCATGATATGAACTAAGAGAACATTGCACCCTCACAACTTTAGTTACCTTTAGCTTACCACATGAGTTGAACCATTGAATGTAGTGAAGGTGGGGGTGCTGATTTGTGGTCTAGCCAAACTTCTCGACCATATCCATGCTAGTGAGGTTGTTGCAACTTTCACCATTGATGATGACTCTACATGATCGCTCCTTGATGATGATCTTTGTTTGGAACAAGTTATGGTGTTGGTGCTGTTCAGCACGCTCCATTTGGGCACATAGCACAGGCTTGACAATGAGGCTCATGTACATTTCAGAAATTTCAGCACCCAAAAGCTCCACTCTTTCATCATCAGTTTCAAAATTATTACCTGTAGGGTTATTTGCAACCAAAGCATATTCATCTTCAATTTCACTAGCAGAGGTGTACTCACTATTATCTTTCATAATGAGAGCTAGAGGTTAATTTCGGATAGGGTAATCCATTCACAGAATACCTGATTGTCTGGGGGCCAATTGGCACCTCTCACAACTATAGGGTCATCATTCGGCATTAAACAAACATGAGATATTTACAAAAATACTATAGCAACCGCCAACTGTCCCAAATCACCAAAATATTAACCAACAGCCACAAGGCACCAAAAGGGATAGCCAGCATAGCGAGGTGTGAAGCCTAGGCCAAAGCCAGCCAAGCAAAGGAGAGGCAAAGTTTGTAACATCCTGAAGTTTTTAAATTTGAAAATATGGAGTTTGAGTTACTTTTGTATATTATAATATTTGAATTTGGATTTTCATGGTATTTTGAGCTCTCAAAAGTTAAAGAAATTCAATAAAGGCCAAAATCAAAATCAATAATATTAATGCTACACATAAGAACATACAAATAAAGGAAACTTAAAATCTAAGTTAAGAATCTGAAAAGATGATCCAGAAAATAAAGGGGAGAGAAATAAGCCTGAAATATAAAATCTTATTCTTAATAATGACATGAGAAGCAAGGGAAGTAAATAAAGTAAATACCAAAAATAGTTGAAAATATTTTTATTACATCTAGAAGGTCCTCAGGAGCTTCTGTGAATTTTCCTGAAATTTTTGGAAGTAATCTCATATTTTTCTGAGATTTATTCAATTAACTACGCATTTCTGAAAATCTTGAAAAATAAAAATGAAAATCCTCCTCCTTCCCCTCCCGGGCCGACACCTGGCCGGTCTCGATGCGCGACACGTCGCCCGTGCCTTCCATCGCGCGGCCCAGCTTCCGCGGGCGCAGCGCGCGCCGCTGTCACGCGGGCCCGCATCTCGCCCACGCCTCTTCTCCCGCTGCCGCGTGGTCGCGCGGTCGCCCGCGTTGTCCCGACCGCGCCCTCTGCACGGTGGACCACTCCACTCGCATTCCTCTCTCTCTCTGCCCGCGGGCCCGACGCCTCACCGCTCCCTCGCGCCCTCTCCCGCTGGCTGGTGGACCACACCCGCCCGCGCCCGCGCTCTCTTCTTCCTCCTCCCTTTTCTTTTCCACGCGGCCGCGCCCCTCATGCCAGCTCTCTCTCGCGTCTCCGCAGCAGATCACCCGCTCTCCCTCTCTCACCTCGCGGGCAAATTAAACAGGAGGGGAGGCGAACCTCTCCCGCCACCTCTCTCCTGCAAATCTCGGAGAGATTTGGTTCACCCCCCCTCCAGCGGCGACAGGACGGCGATCTTCGCCGCCCCGCCACGCGTCCCCTCTACCGGCTATAAAAGCCTTGCCTGGGAGCTTCAACCGCGTCTCAGCTCCCTCCTCTCCCCTTCCCTAGCTGCAATTGCACCGAGAAGCCCCCAATTCCCCGTCGGCCCCTCCTTCTTCCCGAACTCCGGCGCCACCCTCCCCTCCGACCCCGGCCGCCTCCGAGCAATCCTTTGCTCCCAGAGCGTCAGGGAAGCAAGGCGGAGCTGTTCCCGGTCTCCCCCGCACCTCCCGAAGCCCGTAGCCCGCCGTCGCCGGAGCTCCCACCCGAGCCTCCGCCGTCACACGCCGCCGGCCCGCCACCGTGCTCCTCCATCCCCTCTGACACCACCAGGAGCTTCACCACCACGCGAAGTTTATATATCACGAAGCCCCCGAGCCTCTCCGGCCACCACTCGCCGCCGGCGCCGCCGTCCTCTTCTTCCTCTGTCTGGAACCCTCCCGGAGCAACTTCAAGGGGATTACTTACCCCTATAGGGTAAGCATCGCTCGGCTCGGCCGAGTGGCTTTCAGCGTTATCTCTTCCTCCCCCTCGCTCCCGCGGCGCGCGTTCGAGCCTCCGGCTCCGCGCCTGCGGTCGAGCGATTTCTTTTAAAATTCCCACTGACAGGTGGGCCCCACCTGTCGGCCTGTGCAGCTGGAACAGCCGCTGACCCCTGGGCCCCACGGGTCAGTGATACCTCTGCACCGGACCCTGCTGACAGATGGACCCATTGAACAGTACCTGGCCCCACTTGTCAGCGGCACAGGAAGTAAGAAATTAAAATAAAAAGATAATGAATTAAAAACTCCAGTGGGACTCACTGTCAGAAATTTAATAATTTTGGGATTTAACTGAACTGAAATATTCAAATGGGCATAACTTATTCATTTTAACTCCAAATTAAGTGAGACAAATTTCTAAATTCATATAAATTCAAGATCTGTCCAGTGGAACTGAAACCATAAATTTCAGATGTCCATTGCATTTTTGGTGATATTTAATGTGGTTTGCATAAATAAATTGAAAAGACTAAATATTAGTTAAGACGTTGATAAAGAGGAATAACTTTGGTTAAACATCTAAACTTAGTAAAGATGCTCTTAAATCATAATTAAAATATAAGTTCAATATTTATCATAATGTCACCTAATAAATCTCAGTGATGTACCTTATTAAATAGAATAATAGAGTACTATCTTGTACAGAGATCTCTGCCTAGGTTATAACACCAGCTTATTTCATATATACCTATAAATTAATTATCACATATGAATAAGTAATATTTAACTCAAGGACTAAAAGTTAATTAAAAGCATTAGTAAAGAAAAGTATCCTTGATTGGTATTGAAATGTAGTAAAAGGATGTCCATTGAAGTTAGAGACATTCATAAGCAAATGAATATAGATAAATAGTTAGAAAAATGTTGAGGACGTATATACGCCATTAGTAAATATGTTAGTTCAATTTTTTTAAACACCTTAGGCCTTATTGAAAATATAAACCCTAACATTAACATATTGCCAACCCGGAATCTGAGGTAGTAGTTTTAATTTAGTAGAGGTAATAAAATGTAATCATGTGTAGCAGGTTTGAATAGTAAAGGGATGCAAAAGTAACCATCTAAAGTATGACTATCATTCTTACATCCCTAAAAGGCCATAGTAATATAGAGATACTAAAATATAATAGCACTAGGGCATCGGGCATTAAAATGATCTATCTAATATAAATAAACATTCCAAAGTAAACACTTAATCAAAAACTTAATAAAGGTATCCAAGTGTTATAATACTTTTGACTAAAAGATTTATAGAATAAGTACAGATCTCATCCATCAGTCCAGTTTACCTTTATCTAAGTTGCAAGGAAAACTTACCTGAAGATAAAATTTATACATTAAACTCCTGCACCAGTCTATAGGTATAACCCGACTCATGGAACTTCCTTAATAAATATAAGAGTGATAAAAAGAAGTTATTAAATAAGATGGGTTAACCCGTAGTATTCAGTGCCATCCTCAAATCCAAAATAAGAATAACATCGTCAATATCCCTGTATCGCGAACCCTCCTTAGCCTCTGCTTCGTCGAGTTTCCTACTACCCAACCATCGCTTTGCCCCAACCTTGTGTAACCCCGTCAGTCCTCTGCACCCAAACAACATTGCCTCAAATCACCCATTAAATCATAACAAAACTAAATTGAGTTTATTCCGAGTTATTTGGATCTTTTGAGTTATTTGCTTTCTTTTTGGATTCAGTCGTTTGTCGCGTAATTAGAAACTGAAGTCCGAAGATTCCACGGATCAAGCGAGATCAATAGTGAAGTGAAGAAAAGATCCGAAACTCAAGAGAAAGCATTGTGTGAGCTCAAGACTGCAGCAAACCGCGCCAGGCGAGTCAATACTTTGATCATGTTGAACCTACATTTCTGCAAATTACTTTGTTTTAAATTAACAAAGTGCATTGCTGTTATTTTTATGCAAATGCATGCTAAATTTGATATTCTAGTTATATGCCATTGTTTACCTTGAATAATATTACCCCCTCCTTTGAGTAATTGAATGTGTGAACCTTGTCGCCCTAGCAAAAATTATAATAGTAATGTTTTAAAAATAAGTCCCTAGCTATATGCTATGCTTAGCATTGATTAGGAACTCGGGGCAAGAAATTGTCCCAAGCATCACTTTTACTCATGAGAAACTGGTTTGGGCAGTCATGGTGGAAATGACTGGTATATTTGGTTATGGATATTTTATGTTCCCAAAAATCCCAACATGCTTTAATGTCTGGGCGGATTGGTTCGAGGGTGTGTATGAGTATGTGTATGTGTGGTGCAGTGGATGCACAGTGTGGTGCAGTGGCAGACCGCCCAGATAACCCTAAGGAATGAATCTTGTCATGTCACCCAGTGTACAACAGTACAACCACAAGCTGGCAAAGTGTAGGCAGGGTTTACTAATTTGTGTGGCTCTAAGGTGGTTACGTGAAGGTATGACCACGAGCAAAGGGATGGATGGTCGCATCCGCGCCTTTGCCCGTGATGGCTCACGAGGGACCCTTCCCGAGGGATGGTCGTATCCTACGGAAGATAGACCTTAGCGGGCGTAACCACAGTAGGACTATGCATTGTAACAATCCTGTGATATTCTACTTAACCGCATGGCTAAGGAATCATGTGGAGCAACGGGTGGATTTATCTCTTGTGGGTAAAGTGTGCAAAACTCTGCAGAGTCAAAACTATTTGAATAGCCGTGCCCACGGTCAAGGGCGGACATGGGAACTTAACTAGATATAGTTCTATTTAAAAATGTTTGAAAAATGGGAATGGAAAAGTGGAAGGGCAGAGGAAAGCCCTGATTTGAGTTGTCCTGGGTGTCGTCCCAGTGGTAAGTTAAGCGGCTATAACGCTGGAAAATGTCATATGGTGTGATGCCGTAGGTATGGAGAAATTATGGTGATATTAGGCATATGGTGTGATGCCATATGTATGGAAATTCATATTAATATTCCTTGAACATTATGTTTTTGCTCAAAACTACTAGGTCTCAGGAAATTTTATGTATTATATTTCAAATAGTGGCATTTCTATTCTTACAAAATGAAATATGGGTGGAATAAACAGGGTCGCGAGTAAAAGAGAGGAATGTTTGTAGAATACATATAAAGGCATTGGTGGATTCATGTCGATCTTGAATAGGAAATGATAGTGTGGGTTCTGGAGGAAATAAATT
Source organism: Dendrocalamus latiflorus (assembly GCA_017311315.1). Classification (NCBI taxonomy): domain Eukaryota; kingdom Viridiplantae; phylum Streptophyta; class Magnoliopsida; order Poales; family Poaceae; genus Dendrocalamus; species Dendrocalamus latiflorus. The sequence goes on from CM029640.1 coordinate 12,430,430, forward strand.
AGTGAAGTCTAGCTGAATGATAGGCTAGATAGATGATTTAAATGATTTTTGGAGATTTAGGAATTGCACAGATAAATATTGGATTATGACACTAATAAATAAATTCTTGGGAGATGTCAATATTAGAATTAATAGATTCAGTTACTAGATGAATCAAATGAATTTTGAGGATTTGGTGGAATAATACAAGTATTGGATTATAATTCTTGATTAATGATATTCTTGGTGGATATATAATAGTGATTGTTAATCCTTGGAAGATGTTGTCAATATAGGGAATTAATAGGAGTTGATCAATTACTAGAGGGATCTAATTAAATTTCTGAGAAGATTAGAGGAGTCATGATAATTAGTGGATTATAATCTTGGTAAATTGAATTTTTGGTGGAGGTATATCTATGGATTAGCTAGTGATGGATAATGGAAAAATGAGGTGGATTATTGGATTATGGGTTGAAATCAATGACAAAAAGGATTGAATACAAATGATATCGGTGGATTTGAAAGTAATTATGTTAGAGAATCATTAGAGTTCAGAGGTAAGGGGCTGATGAATAATAATTCAAAGTACAAAGTATGATCGGTGGATTAAATAAATGACGATACTTGCTGTTTGGAGTTTTAGACAGCATTCAATAAATAGAGTGCATTTCCAGTGGATTAAGTCGATGTTGGTAATTGTAGTGTGGAGTTAGGAAGTAATAATAAAACTTTGATTAAATAAGAATAATAATGCTGCTAAAAGCAATTTTTGGCAAATAAAATAACCCGAGCCTTTCCTTTGTTATGCCATGCATACTATCTATCTGCATTCTGTGTATTGGCTCGCGGAGCACGGGGTCGGAGTGCTCACGCTCGCTTTTGCGGCAAAATTCAGAATCAAGAGTCAAGTCACCTCGCCTCAGCAACAAGAGTGGACAAGCTGGCAGATAAGATGAAGATGAAGATGTCAAAGGCTAGGTCGCGAACCTCCAGTTGGCTGCCTGTGGGCATGTCCTGAAGGTCCCACCTGTGTGCTTCGTTCTTCCGCTGCTGCAATTTATTGATTTCGGCCTAATCGGCCCATGAGTAAGTCTACTATTATATTTACATTTCCGCATGATATGTACTTTGATATTCAGAACTGTAACTGTGTGCACTATCTACTGATCCAGGGAATAGTGCAGTTAAACACAGTAGATTCCGGATTATAAAATCTGGGTCTGACAAAGTTCCATTTGGTCACCAACAAAACAACAAATCCAAGCCATTGCCACAGCCAAAGACAGCACAACACCCTCCAGAAAACACAACACATTGCCTCTAGATAGCACGGCCACAAAGAAAGAGGAGCATACCTAGCCAGTCGAATAAGAAGAGAAGAGAAGCCAGAGGAAACACTGAGCACGACATCAGTGAAAATCCAACTCTTCCCTCTTCTCTTCCCCATTCCAAACCCAAGGACCACAGAGTCAAGCCTCATCGACCACCACAAGAACTGAACCAAGGCCGCTGACCAGGAGTCAGGGAGCAAGCCACAGGGCATCAGGCCGTAAGAGGATAAGGGCAACACCGCATAGCCGACCAAGGCAATGACCACCAAGGGCACATCCCCAATCCCTTCCAAGGCAACCCGACAATCTACCGACAAAGGTAGCCCTATCTATACTCAGCAATAGCATCCAATACTTAGAAGTAAACCATGCATAGCCCATAGTCAACAAGCAATCAATCGAATGGCATAGCATCACTAGAGCAGCATCTAGGCACCATAGAGTATGTGCGCGGGGGAAAGGAGTAGAGGGGAAGGAACCATAGGCGAGGATCAGCGGCGGCGTGTTACCATTAGCTAGCACCCACGCCCGACAGCCACCACACACTCCCCCAGCATGTGGGTGGCTTCAAGCACCGCCGTGACTAGCCAAGGAAGCTCACCTCCATGCCCATCCCCTTCTTGAGCTAAAAACCAAATCAAATCGAAATAGTAACACAAGCTCAATATAGAAAGGAAATAGCAATGAGAAGGGGGCACGGGAAAACGCATCCAGGTGAGGAGAAGCTAGATCCAGGCCGTAGGCCACAAGTCCAGAGACCCGACAAGTACGCTAGGGGCGAATGCGGTGTAGGGAGTCACGGCGGCGGCTAGAGGCGTAGGCGACCGGGCTAGCTGGAGTTGGCGAGGGGCTGGAGACGGAGGCGTAGAGGGGGATGACATGCGTCATTTTTCCATATATTTATTTTTTATTTTACCCTCATATTCTTTGCATTACGAGATCATTTATCATCATTTACACATTTTTCTAAAATTAATTGCTCGAATTGGACTATTTTACATGTTTTACAATTTTCCACAAGCCGGCGCAATCGAGGCACATAAACGACAAATTGGACTTTCGAGACTGCTTCGTACAGACGTATGCATCGTCACAGATGTGTAGGATCAAATTGTGATTAAATCAGAGTTTCCAAGGGCCAAATTAGAAGATATCATAAGAAGAAAGGACCTGATTGTAAACCCTAGATACTGGGAGGACTAAATTGAAAAGTGCCTTCTTAAGCCAGTGGCCGCCTGTGGAGAAAAGCCGAGCCCGATTCATTCTTCTTCTGTCTCCCCTTCGCCTTCTTGACCTCCCCCATTCTCCTCCACATCCGGCCGCCGGCAAGCGTCGGGCCGCAACTCGTCGGCACACCATCACATCACCGCCGTCACTCCTCTCCTCAGTTTGGCCGCCGCTTTCACCACTCACTGCAGCGTGCCCCTCCTACTGCTCCCCTTACCTCCCTCCATCGGATCTTCTTCAACCCCGGTGCTTTTCTTCCTTGGATCTCCCTTCTTCTCCACCATCGGCTCTCCTCAGCATCATCGGCCGTCACTGTCTCTGCCACCACAGCACCAGCCACCTCCCATCTCGGCTCTTCTTCATTAGCACCATGCCTCTACGACACGGCACAGTGCGCCAGCCTCTGCTTCACCAGCTGCCATCACAACGCCAACCTCGGCGACTGCGACCCCGTCTTCTTCCACATCGCCAACCCCTACTTCCTCTTGACCGACACCAACAGTGACTTCTTCTTCACCATCCCCGACTGCTGCTACTCCACAGCGCCACCGACACCTCTCCTCTGCTACTTCTACTCCCTTTCGGTTCACTCCAATCCCCAATTCCTCATGCCTTCCTACTTTTTACAGTTAATGTTTACCTTAATTGCTATTAATCACTGTTAATTACTATTGTCATTTGTGTTCAGTGAGATGTGAACTGTGATGTATGCATGTGATTAGTGGATTTGTGATTATGCTTTGTTAATTTGTTCCAGGATTGCTATATGTTCATGTTGCTAGTAGTTTAATTCTAGAAGTTGTGCTTGTGTTCAGTGATCTGTTAGTCTATTATATGTGTTTGTCTTTGTGTTGTCCTGCCCGATTTAGCGAGTCGGCGACCGTTTCCTCTCCCCGTGCTGCCTCGACTCCCTCTTTGCTTCTAGTCCTCCCTTGTGCTTCTCGACCTCCTTCTTTTCTTCTTTCCGCAATCTGTCGATAGTTAGATTGTGCGAGTGTGCGTCGTAGTTCTTTGTTGTGTTGTCATGTGCTGCCGCCATCTAGTTAGCCGTCGACCATTTTCTCCCTCGTTCTCTCTCGACTTCCTTCGTGCTTCTAGACTACCTCAGTGCTTCTTGACTTCCTCCTTCTATCCACGGTCGGCAGTTAGTTAGGTCGTCGGTTGGTAGTCGTGTTCGTTCATGTAGTCGTCAGTGTCGTTCGTGCATCATTTGTGTAGTCAGTCATCGTGTAGTTTGTTCAGTCATACGACGTCCATTCGTATGGTCATTCGTCCATGCGAATTAGAGTTCATTTGGTAGTTCATTTGTTCGGTTGATTTGGTAGTCATTTAAGGTTTAGTTTCCCGTTCTATCCTCAGTTTTGTTTGACCTAGCTTTAGTTGAGCACTGGTAGCCTCGGTCTAGTCTCTATGGAGAACATGACACTCGCTGTTATTTCAGTGGCAACCCGTGCACTTGCGGGTGTGCTATTTTTGCATGATTAGGGGACCATCAGCACTAGCCGAGAGGGCGACCATGGGGAGGAAACGACGACGGCAAGGCCGGGAAGAGACATGAGGACGGTGGAGCTGTGGCTCAAAGCTGAGCCAGAGGAGACAACGGACCGGGAGTCGGCGGTGGACGCGCCAGAGCTGGGGAGAGGCTGCGGAGGCATGGCACTGTGATCCGATCTAGATTGGGAGTGGACGAGCCAGGAGAGAGATGGAGAGGTGAGGAATGAGGGAGCCAGTCGAGTCAGAAAAAGGAAAAGGAAAGAAGGAAAAAAAAGAAAGAAGAGGAGGAGAGAAAAAAGAAAAGAAAAAAGCAGAAAACAAAGAGAAAAATGGTAGACGTGTAAATAAGATTTATCTGTGATTATAGATGACGATCATTAAATTATGATCGTTTGGGCACTGGGGCATCAAAAAGGTGTCCGATGAGGAAGAGGTTGGTATCGGGTTTGCGCGTAGGTACATAGTTGGTTGTCTATATGCGTAGAATCGTTGTTATTTGCATGCTTGTGTGAATTGCAATGTTGAGTTGGGGGTTCTGGTGATGCTTTTAGGTGGAGGTTTTGGTTTGGCACTCCTCCACACATCGTCCATAGAATAATCAGGCAAGTACATGGTAGAATAGTGGATTGTGATGAATGCCTCGTATTTGTTTTGTGCCATGATTTATGTCGTGTTATGAAATGATATCCTGGTTTATCTATTGATTATACTACGATGAGTGATTCTTATGATTGAATATCAACATTTGAAAAATGTTGTGTTTGCATTGCACCATGAGCATCATGAAAGCCCTACGACGGTAGGCATCCCACAAGGTGGGAATATCAAGACCTACTTCGGTAGGCACCTACAGGGATGGAGGCAGAAGGATTTCACCGATGAGTGAAGCAACTCTACTATACCAGTATAAGTGGCATATAGAGGTGTATTATGCATTGCACTCATACGAAGGACCTATGATGGTAGGCCTCCCACGACAGTGGGGAACTCAAGACCTACTTCGGTAGGCACCTCCAGGGATAGAGACAGAGGGGTTTCACCGACAGGTGAAGCAACTCCACTATACCGGTATAAGCTGCATACAGCAGTGTATCGCATCGCATTGCATTTGCAAGAAATGAACAGGAGACAGGGAGGAAATCCAGAGATTCTAGATTACAGTTCATAAATGTGATTTAATGATTACTGTACCAACCCCACTATTTTATCATGTGGTTGCTGAATCTTCGGACTCACCCTTGCTTTATTGTTGTTTTTAGGGATCTGTTGAAGGCAACATGTACGGGCGGGAGTAGCACAGTTGTTTCACGTGCAACAGTAATTCACATATCATCTATAGTTGCATATTTAGCCTTGAATAGTCTGAGTACCTTTTTGGTAATTAGCAAATTTATACCTCTACTACGCTTAGTGTCAAGTGTATCAACTTTTGTCGTTTGGTTGACATGTAAAGAGAGGAATTGCTTCGCAAGACCAGCGGCGAAAGTTGGAGTTGGTAGCATTATAGAGTAGGTGGTAGCACTTTGGGCTCAGGGATGGGCCGGGGTGTTACACTAGGTATATTTCCTTATCTACAAATTCTCTCCACCAAATTGATGCAAAATCAGATAATTCACTAGTAAGTGGCCTGATTTGTTTATCTTCATAAAAAATCATAGCATACAAATTTTTGATCTACTGCTAACTCCCAAGATGCGCATTAGGGTCATATTTACCAGCAAACGGAGAGATGTAAACTTGATTTTAGTCAATGCATCATCACGTACCTCTCGTACTGGTTGTTGATTTCTACACAAACCTTGTTGATTGTGACAAAGTCGACGGTGATCACAATCATTGTTAGCATTGAATCCATCTGATTATGTATCAGTAACATAGTCATTCTCTTCTTCTTTCACATCACTTGCCCAAGAATGAGCGTATGGTGGGGCGTGGTGAACAGGAGGATCTACCCTCGGCTGCAGTAGGTGGTGCTCATTGCTCGAGGTGCTCAACATGTGTGCGGAGCACCACGAGGTTGTTGTTGATCTGATCCAAAGCATCATGATGGCTCTCAGTTTGTTGATTGAACAAGCACTCGAAGCGTTGCATGATGCCTCTCGTGTAGGGCGTGAGAGGCGCATCACGCTCTGAGTTTTCTTCCCCCTTAATCCCGTGTGATTCTGCCATAGTTAGTAGCAAACAAGAAAAACACACAAATATATGTGACTCCCTATCAACTACTAGGTGTCAGAGTTTAACAAGTCACATACGTTCAAGTTCTTACGAAGCTCTTACAAGTTCTTATCAATGCAAATAGATGGTGCAACTGGTGGTTGGTTCATAACAACCTGAACTCAAGTGATGAGCAAAGCAATTATAAGGGTTAGCACCTATTGCTTAGTAGAGAATGGAGCTTGGAAAGCTAATGATATGTAGCAAGGAGTAGCAAAAATTCAAATTCAGATATTGCAAAGTTGAAAAATGGTCCAAAACACTTGTCAAAACTACTGGCCCTATACTAGAACTCAAACCTAGTGCAAGCAAGCAAACTACACAACACAAAGGACTAAAGATCAAAGGATGTCATTCAGATTTTTCTCTTTTTTTGAACAATGCGGCTTTTTATGTATTTTTTTATTAGCACTTGCTTTTCTCTTTATTTTCGAGTTTTACACTTTTTCTAGAGCCTTGTGAGGTCAATTAGACTTGCTTTCCAATGAGCTAAAGAACGTTGAAAACGGAGTCCGTATGCAAAAGTTATGACTGTTTTAGTGAACGTCGCACAATTTGGACTCGGATAGGCTTTGGCACTGCACAGCTTGGCAAACCAGAAACCCTCTCTAGCTCGTACCCTTGGCTTGCATGCAACAACCCTAGACAAACCGGCTCAACAAGGGAAACGATGGCGCAAGCAGCAACTCAACTCGATGAAAATGACGATGATGACAAAACCCGAAACTTAAGTGCAACAGATGCAAAACCAGAACAAGACTAGAACAAGGGACTAGCACTCGACAAGACAATGAATGCAAATTCAAAGATGCAAACTGACTAGAACAATGCAATGGCCCAAACTGGTTTGGACGGGTAGATGCAATGTGCAACCTTCTTTTTTGGACTTTAGGAAATGAAAATCAATTTACTAAACTAGGGATACAAGAAATTCCTACCGGTTAACTGAGGCTCTGATACCACTTGATGTGAAAGTTGGGTTCCGATCTTTTGATAGGATGATACATCGATTTGTGAAGGTATGACTTGCATGATGTAGGCTACCAACCGGTTACAACCAGATCGCCAAGCAATCGCTAAATCACACTCCGAGTCATTATCAACCGTGCCAAGAATATGGTTGACCCGAACACAAGGTTTACTTCCTATGAGCAATCGAAGAATAAGCAAGAACAAGATACACAAGCAATCTAAAATTACAAATAGAAAATATGAATTCACACGAGTTGAGGCCTACAAATTGTAGTTGTTGGTCCAGTCAATACAAGAACACACGATGAGGTTTTTATGGTGGAAAAACCAATCTAAAACAAGCCTAAGGAAGAGGGAGGCACCTGGGGATATTTAAGAGAGAAAGAGGGGCAGGAGGTGGTGGCCAGAGAGGTGGGCGTTGCCGCTAGGAGGTACAAGGCCCGTGGGCCTAAGTGGAGGTGGCGCAGCACCTTTTGACTCAGGCTCAAAATCAAGCACTAGATTATTTTGGTTATTGTAGTGTGCACAAAAGGAATTGGAGGTGTGGATGGATCCGTTGGAAAGCTGATGAGATAAGCTTTCTATCAAGTACTCAAACATCCCAAACAGACTCTGGATATGGATTCTATATGCATTTGAAGTCAGACCTGTCAGGCTGAGTGTAAATTGATCTGGAGGCCGAATTGGATTCCAAAACATGTCCAACTTGAACTCTTGCTTGACTTGGACAAAAGTGACATGTTGACTGTGAAGAAGAGTTGGGGAAGGCATCAACTTGGTCGTGATGTGCTGGTCGGCTTGCACTTGGTGTTTGGGCTGCCCTCCTCACCATGGTTCCTAAGCACAATAACATCACAAGTCTTGGTAGTAGCAAATGTTCAATAGAAAAAGTATTCATTCCTAAGAACGAGCTTACCTGATAATATAACTATCATTCTTGTGCCCTTGTAATTGGCCCTTGTATATATTGAGATTGAGGAGTTGTGTTCGTATCCACAGAGGTGATGTCCTCATCAGGCAGAGCTGGAGGAAAAGGGTGGAGGTGCCATGGGCGGAGCTGGAGACTGGAAGCGGCAACATGGTTCGGGAGCCTGGGCACCGGAGGAAGGAGGTGGATGGCGGCGGCGGTGGCACACCCAATCGGGGAATTGGCCAAGCCTAGGGTTGGGAAGGAGGAGTCAAGAGGGAGGACTGAAAAAGCGCATAGGGGCGATTGCCCTGCGTGTTGCGTCGACCGGGGCTACAAAACAGGAGGCGATGGCATTGGAGTTAATGGGTTGGTCTTGTCGAGCTATCATCTTAGAAGGCCCATTGAAAGCTAATGGGCTAGACAGGGGCTATAGCCCCCAGCCCGGGCCCTAGGTCCATCCTTGGAAAGGACTCCATAGTTGGACCATGGACAAACAGTCGATGGGTGGTTTGGCGTCCTGATACCCACCTTTCCCATATGAACACTCACTAAGATCATTTATTTTAGGTTATTCACCTGGTTGATAGCACAAGATAATGTGCATATCAACAGCTCTTCTCTTTTCTACTGTCATCTCTTTACCCCAAGATATGAGATGCATAGGCTATTTTATAAATAGCTGCTAGATGCAGCCAGTCTCAACTAGAGAGAGGGCTAAGGTCTTAACAAGGGTCAGGAGGAGTGAAGTTTTAGTACCTACTACTACTGCACTTGATTAAATTTTCGACTGTCCTGTGAATCCATTATTGTTCAGAAAGATGTGTCATTGCCATTCTTGTGGTTATTATTCAGCTAACGTCAGCCAGTTTCATCCTCTAATTGCATCAGTTTGATTCATAGGTTGACATGCCCAAAAGTTGAACACATCTTCCATGGCTCCCAAGAAGATATTTTTTCTGAGTTATGACAACTAGCTGGGAGGCAGCCTCTACAGAGCTGCAGAACCACGACAAAAGGAATTTACTATCAATGAACAGTATTTTACATACTAAGTTCTTTCACTGTAAATTGTACTTGCAGATTGCAAAAACAGAGATGCAGTAAACAATCAATCCATAAGAACTCGTGTGTTGATCTGACATCTGAGGCAAACTTGCATCCTCTATTGTTTCAGTGAACTTTGTCAAGACAGGCAGTAGAGACATTTCCTTTTCTCTGAAGTTAAAATTAAGTGAGGCTCATGCCGGGCAAATTATGACTGCACAATAATTTCCCATCCTGATACCTATCATTCCTTTGAATATTTGTTTGTAATGTGGCAATTTGAGTAATCCTTTTCTGTAATAGAGCAATCTGTTTAGCTAAGATACTTTTCTGAAGCACATCTAATGATATTTTTCGATAATTTGTGCTCATCATGGCAACTTCTGTTTAAATTTTCAAGAAGAATCTGTACTTCTTACTTCAAAAGAAGTCATGTGCTGTAATCATCCTTAGATCATTAGGGGGTAAACACTGTCAGGAGGACAGCTGGGAGATATCGGCTTGATTGGGATGAGGGGCAGGCTATATATGAGGGAGAAGAACCTTAGGAGAGAAACTAGATTAACTCATCTTCATTGATTCCTTGCTTTCTAAAATGAGATGCACTTCCATCCTTATATAGATTAGATGGTTTGACCCATAAAGAACTTATCTCTAATATTATGAAAATAGATTATCCTAACCAATCTAAACTTATCTATAAGGAAACTAATCTAATTTGTATATTTGTTTGTAATGTTACAATTTGAGTAATCCTTTTCTGTAAGAGAGCGATCTGTTTAGCTAAGATACTTTTCTGAAGCATATCTAATGATATTTTTCGAGAACTTGTGCTCGTCATGGCAATGATATATCAATTCATGCTTCTCTTTTCATTTTCAAGAAGAATCCTTACTTCTTACTTCAAAAGAAGTCGTGTACTATAAGTAAACACTGTTAGGAGGAGAGTTGGGTGGGGTCGGCTTGATTGGGATAAGGGGTTGGCCGTAGATGAGAGAGAGAAACCTTGGGAGAGAGACTAGATTAATTCGTCTTTATTGCTTCCTTGCTTTCTAAAATGAGATGCACTCCCATCCTTATATAGATTAGATGGTTTGACCTAAGTAACTTATCTCTAATACTATGAAAATAGATTATCCTAACCAATCTAATCTTATCTCTAAGAAAACCAATCCAATTTGTATATTTGTCTGTAATGTTGCAATTTGAGTAATCCTTTTATGTAAGAGAGCAATCTGTTTAGCTAAGATACTTTTCTTAAGCATATATAATGATATTTTTCGAGAACTTGTGCTCGTCATGGCAGGAATATATCAATTCATGCTTCTATTTTCGTTTTCAAGAAGAATATTTACTTCTTACTTCAAAAGAAGTCGTGTACTGTAATGATCCTTAGATCAATACGGGTAAACACCCTCAGGATGACAGCTGGGTGGTGTCGGTTTGATTGGGATGAGGGGCAGACTATAGATGAGGAAGAAAAACCTTGGGAGAGATACTAAATTAATTCATCTTCTTTGCTTCCTTACTTTCTAAAATGAGATGCACTCCCATCATTATATAGATTAGATGGTTTGATCCCTAAGAAACTTATCTATAATATTATGAAAATAGATTATCTTAACCAATCTAATCTTATCTCTAAGAAAACTAATCCAACCAAATCAGTGGCTACCATATAAACAGTAACCACTTAGCCCCTAACATGTACCACTGTATAGCCCTAACGGTCCACAATATAGACCGAGCCTAGTCAACTGACTAGGAAATACCCCTAGTAGTAGGTCACCTTTATACAGTGGCGGATCCAGCCTAAAAATTTTGCTATGGCGGAGTCTTTGAAGACAAACTAATGAACTAGCGGTTGTACTATTAAACCCAAGCAAAACCGACAATAAATCAAATCGCAATCACTAAATTGTAACAAGAAGGTAGTAAATAGAAGAATACCTCATGAATGTAGCCAGCGCTGGAGGCAACCTGTATTGCCGGCGACGCCAGCGCCGGCTGCGCCGCTCCCCCCTCTCCCTCTGTATCCTCCGTCGCCGGCTGCGCCGCTCCCCCCTCTCCCTCGGTCGCCCTCGCATTTCGAGTTCGGCTGGCGCCGCCTGTCATCGCACTCGAGCCCGCGCCGCCCAGCCCTCCGCAGCCTCCGCTCGACGCCTCGACCGCCGAGTTGCCGGCCGCGCTGCCGCCGCCCGAGGCGCCGAGCCGCCGGTGGAGCCGTCGAGGTGGAGGCGCCGAAGGCCCGAGGCAGAGCCGCCGGTGGACGGGTGGAGGTGGAGGCGCCGAGGCCGAGCCGCCGGTGGAGGTGGAGGCGCCGACCGCCGAGGCCGAGCCGCCGGTGGAGGTGGAGGCGCCGACCGCCGAGGCGCCGAGGGCCCGAGGCCGAGCCGCCGGTGGAGGTGGAGGCGCCGGTGGAGGTGGAGGCGCCGAGGTCCCCTGCCGCCGGTCGCCGCGCCGCCGAGTCCCCTCTCCTCTCGACCTCTCCCTTGGTCGCGCGCGCGGACGGCGGATCGATCCAGGCAGGAGGCAGGAGGCCACGCCGCCAACGCCAGGTGAACCCTAATCTTTCCTCATGGGCTCATGGGCTGGCTATTATGCAATTTGGCCCATTTCAACAGGGGGTAAGGAGTATTAAGGCCAAAGGTTTGCTATGGCAGCTGCCATAGCATGCCATAGTGGTGGATCCGCCCCTGCCTTTATACGAGTACAATTGTCAATTGTAACATTCCCTGCCCCTCTACCTTTCCCTATAAATAGCCAGGGCAGGGCAAGATGGGAAGAAAATATTATGGGGCGGGGCCTCACTTGAGGCCTCCTCATCTGTCGTTAGATTAAGATGATGAACTTGATCCAACGGCTGAGGAGAAGGGGCATCACGTGAGGACCTCCCACATAAAAATCCCTTCCGGCAAGATGTGGGGGAGACAACTCTGTGACATCATTACCCATGCTGCTTAATATTCCTCTCAAAGTTGTCAACTGTTGACACAGAATGTTTTTGTGCCAAGTCGCTATTTACAACATACTTTTCTCGTCATGAATTTGTGCTCTCCCTCCATTTTAAAATAGTTGCAACAATCTGTGCTTTGCAATTTAGTTGACGGAAAACAGCTTCCACGCTCGCATTGGCTGCTCCATCGATCTGGAGTGGGCAACAATCTGTGCCTCTGCTGTGAGGGCGATCAGGAACTGGGAATTTCCCCTTGTGCTTGAGGTTTAATACACTCAGGAAAGCATTTGAACGTATACGCATCAGAAGATACTACATGGATGATCGTCAAACCACGTGGGCGCCCTATCCCGTGTGTGCTGTGATGGAACAAATCGGGAACATTGATCTGTGTGCTTTTTTTTTTAAAAAAAAGTACTAATATTGTGCAGCTTTATACAACGTTTTTCCAAATCAAGCAACACTCAAGCATTTCGACATTAGCGATAATACTTGCATCAAGCATCTTCCGAATCAAAAGCAATCAAACCTTACAAAATCAAGCAGAAATAGAAGCACAAGGAAACACTAGGGTTGACCTTGGTACTAGGGGAATTTACGTATTCTGGAAGTAAGATGAAGTGGTGCCAAGCAGTGCCACTCTGCATATTATTATAAGAATCTGTGGGCGGGTTCGTTTTAGCTTATACACGGCTTATGCTTGTACTGTTTACAGTAACTAGCTTTTAAATGGTGTGTTTTTTCAAGGCGGAGTTAATAGAAAGATTGTAGTAAAAAATATATTGAGTTTAGCTGTACTGGCCAAAATCGTATGTGACTATTTTTCTTGTACGTAGTACCTCTTGCGAACAACCAGAATTCAAATATTTAAGCCATAAGCCATCAGCCTTTAACCCACCCACATATGCAACTGAAATACTATATATAGGGGAAAGAGCACGATCTTTAATTATAACATCCATATTCTACAGATAGTTTAGAAACACCGGTTCTATATAATCCCTTATCTTTGTTTTCCTTCTCGCCTCTTATGTTTTATCTTTGTACTAGCTGAGTGTTTATGCGTTGCAACAGAACATCTTATACATACATTTCTCAAACAGTGATGTATATATCATATAACTTAAAATATAAATGTGACACTGAGTATCTCACAATATAATAGTGAGATATTGCTCAATAAACATTGAAACCCATAGACACATGAAGTGTGATTGTTATCAACAATTTTTTGTTCAATTGTTAGATATCTCTATTTAGCTGAAATACCATAGACACATGAAGTGTGATTGTTATCAACAATTTTTTGTTCAATTGTTAGATATCTCTATTTAGCTGAAATCTCAAAGCTTAGTAGTTAGCTTAGATTCCCTATTGAGTGAATTCCTTGTGTTGTGTAACTCAGAAGCCAATGCAGTAGAAGATTACATAGTTAGCTTCAAGATTACATGCTGACCTAGATTTTATATCCTCACCATTTGGAACCCATTTGCAGCAGAGCAATAAAAGATGAGAAACCAGCAATGTTCCTTTTGGTCCACTGGGCACACTCAAAGAGTATCAAGAAAGCAAGAAAGCTCAAAAAATTGTACAAACCTAAACAACTGAACTATATCTACAACAAGCACCGCTTCAGAACTCTATATCAATCTGCTAGCATGGCAATTCAAATTCAGATTACATCGTGTGACTTAGACGATATCAAACTACATATCACCTCATGTGAATTAGATGTATCATGGCCATCTAAATGTTGTTACAGAGTAACTAATCTTAATTTGACGGTATAAATCTAATTCATCTTTAAGCTCCCATTCAACTTCAGTGGCAATGTAATCTTAATTTTTAGAATGAAGGAAGAGGCAGTGCACTGATTCCTGAACTATGGATGGATTTACCATATCTCCCGGTTCTGTTAGGATCGCCAGAATACCCCATGAAATTCTACACACAAATAGTTCCAAGAAAGAAAATGCAATGCTAATCATCTAATCCAATTAAGAAACCTATCAGAAAAAGGAACCTAAAAAGGACTCGTGTTCATCCTCACCATCGCCACACTGTGGCATAGCCTATCCCTACACCACCACCGATCAGATCCAAGTTGTTGCCGTCGAGATCCGATTGGACAACACCACACTCACCTACCCTATCTTCTTCATATGTCCTTACCACATTACTCAGTAGCTCGACGCTGCTCACATCCACACAACAATAACCTCCCAGATCTGCACCCTCCACTCGGCACTGCGGCCTCTAGCCGCTCACTGCCGTCATCGAGTGAAAGGCCACCCTTCACCATTGAGCTTGAAGAGGAGGGCATTGGGGAAAGGACCTGGCAGAGCTTGGGTTCCGATGGTAATGGTCGAGCTTGGTGCGCGGTGGGAGGACTGGAGGATAGGAGGGAGCGGTAGTACATGGAGATGGATCAGGAGGTAGTTCCTACCTGGATAGTGGTAGAAGTGGGAATGAGACCGAGCGGTTAAGGGAGGAAAGAGGTACAACTCTTTCTAAAAGTGATGTCATCATTGTACTGACATATGATAGCAATTATATGGAACTACCATACACAAACAGGATATGATGTTGGTCAAGCAGGGGTAAAAAACTATTTAAAAAAAAGTGTGGAACTACCATATAGACATTTAGAAATTGGTATGGCTCCAGCAATTCCAATGCACAAATTGTAGTCAAGAGAGGTGATATAAGAAAGAAAACACCACTATCAATTAGTCTTTCATAGCCTAAATCCTCATAATTTTTAACTTTAGAAGCTGATATTGTTCTTACCACATAGTACAATGCAAAATTGTCCTTGTCCAGCATATAAGTTGACCTCAGTTTGAACTCAATCTTGTAAATAACAAAAAGAGTAGCTGCTAGTGTAGCTGTATCTAGTGTTGTATGGATGTCATACTCCATAACAAAGCTACAGTACAACCTAACAGCCAGAAATAATGGTGTTAAATCCTGAGATTTTAGTGACAGTCCTGCAAGAATTTAAGAAAAAGGTAAAGGTTTGAACAAATTAGAACATGAGTAACAAAAATACATAACAATGATCACGAACAAACGATAACAAAAAGCAAAATAGGTAAACTTATCCTACAATTGTGTTTTAGGCATACAATGATATGCCAGTCCGGTGCCTCTTATTAGAACAGATAAGTCATTTGTATACACATTACTATCAGGAATTACTCGATTTCACCTTAATGGAAAACTGAAAGGTGGATGCAACCTCCAGTATCTAACAAACATTACTATCAGAAATCATGTGAGGGGCAGATTCTACGAGCAAACAAATTTCCATTTCCATACAAGTTTTTCACAGTTTGTATAGGCATACATTATTTCCAGGTTGGTTGAAATGATAAAACAAAATACATGATATTAATATTCTAACAACATCATGATATTAATACGTTCATGGCTTACTCTTTTCATGCCATAGTATGTAACTTTGCACCCCCTCTATAAATCCTTGATTTTTCACTACTAAAGCATCTAGGAACAATGTCTTTTGGAAAAGTGAAGCAAGAAAGTTTCTGAAAAACAACAATTCCTTGTCCAGCATATAAGTTGACCTCAGTTTGAACGGAATCATGTAGATAACAAAAAGAGTAGCTTTATCATGAGTACCTTATGGCGGCGCTGATGATTGGAAGATAAAAATATATGTTCCTTACCATCAGATCATTGCAAAGTTGAGATATGCTCTCCACCATGATCATATCAGCATCAGGTTCTAGCAACAAAACAAGATACATCATGAAATTAGAAGTTAAAAAATTGCAACAGGATAAGGGAAAACATCATTAAATTGCAACAGGATAAGGGAAAACATCGTTTCCATAAAGTAAAGGCAAACAAAAAACAAATGGAATAAATCAAAACCATCTAATGTACAAAACCTAAAGGAATTAGAACATGTTCTCTAAAAGGCGAATAAGAACTCAAGGGTTAGTTAAGGCAATGAAATTGATACATTTGTATCTATTATAAAGATTTTCAAGACACCAAGAATTGGTCACAGAAATCTGCAGTTGGCTATCGAAATATCAAAAGCTCCCTCCAAGTGCCAATCATTAGCTTTTAGTGCCTGAAGGACTACCTTCTCACTGCATCAGGATAGAGAAATACTTATTTATTGTTCTAAAAAGTGACACTTGCTACAATTGTGACGAATGAACTCCTTAGCCCTTAATAAAGCAAGCAAAAAGAAGAATTCAAAAAGCTCATATGTTGGCATCCACTAAAGTATTCGTAAATGGTTGCTAGATAACTACAGGCACAATTTTTTTCAAATTTCTGATCTGTATGTGTTATGCATTTGCAGACTTCCAGTGCTAAGTTGTTTGATTCATAGCCTAAACCATGGTTAGATTCATCTAGGGCCCTAATACTGAGCAAATAATCCTAGACCATCTGTAGTTTTACTTCTTCATGATTTAGTCTTTCTCACATTCTGTTTCTACCATGTAAAATTGTAGTTTACCTAGTTACAAAAATAATAGCCTATTAGCATCCAGCAATATTCAACAAGTTACAACTATAAAACAATCACTGTAATTGATGTTCTAATACAAAAAGAAAGATCATCTATGCATACAAGACGCCAAGGGCATTTCAAAGTTGCATTCTGGAGTTAGTAAGATTTGCATGCAAGCATATAAGGCAGGAGACAACAACACAACTTGCCATTACCACAGAATATAGCATCACATTATGACACAACCACTAAATTCAACCAGAGACCAAAACAAGCACATCATAACACGGCTTCACAGTAACTTTATTGCAATTAACATATTATATGGCACAGTTTTTAGTAAGTTATCATTTATCAACTAACTTGAAACGTGTGTAACACATCAATGCTCACCGTGTGTAACACATCAATGCTCACCACTTAAGAAGGTTGTATAATGCATCTAAAAAAGGCCATATAATTAACTAAACTAAAAATCACCACCAGTCCAGTTCCTAAGGTCCACAAGTCAAAATTTTAAAGATAATTATACAATCTCACCTCGCGCTAGTTATGGTCATGAACTGCTGCACCTTGCCGCGGCTTCCTCTCCCAAGCTTATGCTGCAACAGTCAGCAAAAAAATTGAAAGGAATCAAACAAAATCACACAACTCACATGCAAGATTAGATCAGTAAACCCACTAATCGAACACTGGAAAAACAGAAACGGGACTGGTTCTCGCACAAATCAATTCAAGAAAATGAAAATATTACAAAAGATGGGGGGAAATTCGGAAGGAAAGACGCAACCAAAATGGAGGCCGGATGAAGACTGGCCATCTTGGATCAGATTGGGTGAAGGACACAGGGAAGAGGAAGGGGGACGCGTGATGCGGATACAGACATGCGCAGCGCTTTCCAGTTAAATATATTATTTAACTGGAAAGAATTATTGAGTCGCACTAAATATTATCAGGTGAACTCTAATTTTATTAGGTCTCTAATTATTATACTTGAAGATACAGAGCTACTACTATTTTATTTAATTATATGCAGACCTTTACTCGATCTATATAAGCCTAAAGTGAAGATGCGTTTAGAAGGTCATACAAAAGATCAAGCCAAGCAACAACATACATGCTGGTGCGTGAGATGCAGAGAAGATCAACTTACTATCATGTTTAATGGAGGGATTTGCTGCCGACCAAAGAAAATCAATGCGTGCACGTGTGAG
The DNA here is from genome assembly GCA_017311315.1 of Dendrocalamus latiflorus. Lineage (NCBI taxonomy): Eukaryota > Viridiplantae > Streptophyta > Magnoliopsida > Poales > Poaceae > Dendrocalamus > Dendrocalamus latiflorus. The sequence goes on from CM029640.1 coordinate 12,448,266, forward strand.
ATGCATGCATGCAGCCCAAAGCAAGAGAAGAAGGCTCAACTTCACGTGTAGAGAAACCCACGATTGGCCCAAGGCCCATGTACATGTACGCGTGTGGTGACCTCGACCAGCCACCATATATATACTCGTGTGATCCATCAGAACAGGACGACTAGAAACTTGATGAGAAATCAAAACACACTACGTGACGGAAGTTACCGATCAGAACAGGACTAGATAATGGAGTTCATGCCTTGTACATGTTCTTGAGTTTTTGATTTCTATCAAAAATTCAATAGAAGATGTATGAGTTCTTGCAATTTGAGATCGTTCAACCTTTCCGCTGGGAATTGGGAGCGTGATAGGGCTTTCGCTTGGTGGTCGTGAAGTCCGACGCGTGTGATCTTGCGAATTAAAAAGCGTTGTTCTTGCATTGACAACGGAGGATCGCTACGATTCGAGAGGTTGCACGTGAGCATCCAATCCTACGTCGAGAAGATCGGGTGACCCCGTATCATCTTGGTATCAGAGCACGGTTTCCTCGGTAGAATTATTTACCCATGTTCTTTTTAGATTGATTTATTTCTGTCCTATAGTCCATTAAACCAAATAAAAAATATTGTCACCAAAAAAAATCCAAAACCCTAATTTTGCATCTGTTAATTTTTTGAGTTTTGTTAAGTTTTGATCCATTAGAATTTTTGTTTAGGTGCTGATCGTCGTGTTTTTTTGCGTCGCTTAATCGTTGTGTCCACATAAAAAAATCAATCTCTGTTGTCCAGCCTTATCTCGTTAGTGAGTCCAAAAAAAACCTAAACTCTTTGCTGTCCTACCGAAACAATTCAATCAGGAAATCATCTGCCGTCATTGATCCGGTGATTGGCCGCACCAAATTTTTTTTCCCATGATTTCTGGCCGGAATTCAAATAGTGGCGTCAGAGTTTGACTCTTTGCTAGTTGATTTGTTGGTGCTCTGACGGAAACCACTCTGTGCAAAAAAAAAAAAATCCGAGTGCAGTTGTTAGCCCAAACCAATCAAAGTAACATCCGAACCAAAGTGCTAGAAATAAATCAACTTCCATGTGTGGCTGTTTCTAGTCTGCTGGCCGAAATCTTGGTTAAGTGCCGTCTCATCCGAAAATCAATTGAGCCATTAGTCATTCGAAAACCAACTGAGCCATTTTCTGAATTTGTTTCTGCTGGTTAGTTCATACTGCTTTCTTGCGTCAAACTTTGATCAGCCGAGTACATCACAAGCTTCACTTATATCTATCATTTCTTTCATCTTTGGGACTAGCTGTTGAATATTACATCTAGGGTTGCTCTTGAGTATTTTACACCTTGCTGAATATTTGTGACCTGTGCAAAATCAAAAGAACAATTAAACCTGATTCGGCCTTTGAAAAAAAAAGAGAGTTGATAAAAAAAAAGAGCCACGGCTTGAAAAAAAAAGAAAGAAAGAAAAAAACATTGGCCGAATTTGGGTGAGTTCTTAATCCATAAATTCAGATTGTGTAATTTATTTTCTCGAGCAATCTTGTGCCCTTATATTCATATCATTGCAATTGGTTAGCGTCTCTCCTAATACTTGGTGCAAAACGAGCTATCTAATATTTTTATTTCAGATTGCCTCTAGTTAGCTCATTTCTTTGTTTGCATCGAGTCACATTGATCTTTGCGTGTGCGTTCATATACTTCACTTAAATCTTTTGGATCAGCACTTAGGCAAAGTATTCTAGTTTGGATTATTACTTAACTTTACAATATCAAGAATTTCATATTGCATCGGACATATACACTTCCATACCAAGCTCCACTAAATAATCGTTGTTGTGCAATTATGAACACTCTTATATTCGCTTGATCATCACGTTGCAATTGAAGCTTCTACCAAGTGTAAGTTCTTATTGGCCTTAATTCACTTCGGAAAGGTGAGAACTTTACTTATGCAAGAAAGAGAGTGAGATTGAGTGATTTACACTAATCCTCCATATACTTGTTATTGCTTCGTGTTTTTCTTTGCACAATCTAACCATGTTAGGTGGAGAAGATAACTATGGTGAGGAGCATGAAGTTAATCTTAATGCCCCGGTGACTCATTTTCAACATCAGGCATTAAGAAGTACGTTGCAACAAGAATTTGTAGCTGACACCACTGCAATGGAGGAACAACTCAAGTCAGATATGCAGACCCTCCGCACTGAACTCAAAGCGGATATGCAGGATCTCCGCATTGAGCTCAATCAACAGATGAACGTGCTACGTGGGAACATTGTGAATGACGTTGTGCGAGCACTTCGACCACAACAAGAGGAAGGAAATGTTCATCTTGGGGCTGCCCTTCCTCCACATGGTGAGGGAGTGGCTGCTGTCCGAGGTGGCCAAGAAGCTCAACAAAGGCGAGACCGAGTGGTGGCAAATGTCATTCGTCCATTCCTACCTGGGAGAGGTGAAGGGGGCGGCTTCCATGGTCCGGGGAGGGGCCATGTACATGGAGGCCGTGGTGGAGGAGCACATCGCTTCGACGACGACGACTTTTTTCACTACGACGATGGCTACCGCCGCCGTAACCATTACGGCGATGGTCGACCAAATGAGGAGAAGTTTGGTAAGCTTAAATTTACTATGCCAACATTTTTAGGTACACATGACCCTGAGGACTACCTCACTTGGGAGCTCAAGGTGTTCCACCTACACAATTACTCCGAAGAGAAGAAGATACACATGGCTGCACTTGAATTCACAGATTATGCACTTATATGGTGGGAACAAGTTCAAAATCAAAGGAGAGAGTACGACGAGCCTCCCATCACTACATGGGAAGAGATGAAGTACCACATGAGATCAAGGTTTGTTCCCAAACATTATAAACGTGATTTATTTGATAAATTGCAGCAAATGAAGCAAGGAACTCTCACGGTGGAGTACTATAAAGGGATGGAAATGGCCATGATTCGAGCTAATGTATATGAACAAGAAGAAACAAACAATGGCTAGATTTCTTGCTGGTTTGCACCCCTCCATCAAGCGCATCACTGAATTTCAGCCTTACAACAACATGGTGGAATTGATACATCAAGCAACCAAAGCCGAAAGACAAGTGCAACACGACATGAAAGCAACAAGAACATCATCCTACATGCCCCGTGTAGCACCTACAGGAGGTAAAACCGCATCTCATTTCAATTCTTTTAAAGCTAACACATCTGGTGGAAGTTTTGCTCCTAGTACACATGCTACATCAAGCGGGAAGTGTGCTACAACACCACTTGCCAAGAAGAGTCCAGCACCTACTTCCTCATCTTCCGTGGGTTCTACGTTCAAGAGTAGCTCCATTCAATGCTTCAGATGTCTTGGGCGAGGCCATATGCAAAAAGATTGTCCAAATAATAAGGCCATGTTGCTATTGGACAATGGAGAATATGACTCTGCTAGCGAGGAGGAAGGTGAGACCTTCGCTGATTTTGAAAGATTTGGGGACGTACATGAGGGAGGACAAGGTGAGGATGCGAATGAAGTTGGTGTTTGTGACCCCGAGGCTGGCCCTATACTTGTGTGTACACCGACGATGTTGAGTGTGCAAGAAAAATCCAATCATGAACAGCGCTGCAATCTTTTCCAAACACGGGCTCAGGTAAGTAAAGATGGTAAATGTTGCAAAGTTATTATTGATGGAGGTAGTTGTCATAATCTAGCTAGCAAAGAACTTTGCACTAAACTTAGATTGAAATACAAGAAACACCCACATCCATATCAAATTCAGTGGTTGAATAATAATGGTTCCATGAATGTTGGGTACACAGTTGATGTTAGCTTTCAGATTGGTTCTTATCGTGATACTGTAGAATGTAATGTTGTGTCCATGGAAGTATGTCACTTGTTATTAGGAAGACCATGGCAATATGATCGTTCTGTGATTCGTGATGGAAGAACTAATCAATATAAGTTCATGTGGAATAATAGAGAAATATTGTTACGACCATTAATTCCTTCTCAAATTATACGTGATAACATGCAAAAGGTTGAGGTGAAAGTGGGAGGTGAGAAAATGAAGGAACAAAAGAGTGTGATTCCACAGAATGTGAGTGAGAGCCACAAGCTAAAACTGAGTGGAAAAAGGAAGGGTGAGGGAGAGAAAAAGTTAGTCATGCTAGCCACCAAATCTGATTTGAGAGAGATGAGAGGTGAACCCACAATATGTGAGTTTGCAAGTATCCAAATTGAGTGTGTAAGAGATACATCAAAAGAAAAGAGAGGTAGATATTAGACAAAGTGAGGTTGCTTCTGAAACTAATACATTAATGTCTACTTCTAGTGTTGTTTCTCACATTATGCAGGTTGACATTAAAGAAGAGGAGTTGAATGTTCCACAACTGGCACTACTGAAGAAAACCGATGAGGTGATAACCACGGTTGAAGATGAAGTACTTGCCGCCCCGTTGTTACATCATGATGATTTAATACCCATAGCACCTACATCAACTGAAGAGGACGATAAAGGTAACCATATTGGTGCTAAAATTAATTGTGAAACAGTGAGTAATTGTGAGAACTCATATATGCGAATGAAAATTCCTTGTTCTAAAATTTCTTTGCTCAATTTACATAATGTGGAATTGATTACTCATAAGGAAGTTCTTATGAGAATATCTCCTGATGATTCTTTGTACTATATCATGTTCGATGATCCTAGAGAGCTATCTAGTGTGATTGAGAATGTTGCTGAAATTTCATTTTTCAAATCACTAGTTAGTATCTATGCCTACACCTATAAGTTTAATTTGATCGGAGATTATGGTGTAGATGGCAAGTTTTATGTTTACCGAATATGCATTACCTGTGATAAGCTTGCTGAATTGAAATTACATATTTTGGATAAACAATCTTGTATGCCATATCATGATCACAATGAGAAGAGTTTCAACAATAGTGCTTCATGTTTTAAAAGGTTTCTTAAGTCTACTTGTTCATCCTTTAATATACAATCATGTACAAATAATCAAAGTAGCGCAGTTGAAGCATGGAAGACACTAAACATTTTCTCCCCCATATTTGAACAACTTAATTTGGTTTGGCCCATTAATGACTTATCCATGTACTTAACAAAGTTGAGGACGACTTTTTCTCATGGGAGGGAGAATGATGTGAATGACAGTATTGCAATGCATACATTTTATAGCTTATGTTGTACTAAATGCTTTGTGCAAAACAATGAGAATGACATAAAAATTGATTCATACATATGTCATGCATTTGTGTTGTTCTTTTTGTGCACTACACCTTCAGATGTACATGATATGCTAAACAGAAGAAGAGTAATTGACAAATATATATACTATGTATACACATTGTATTCTTTGTTTAGTATAATTTCAGGCTATCAAAAGCCGAGAACGGCTTTTCTTGAAGAAGGGGAGGATGATGCGGATACAGACATGCGCAGTGCTTTCAAGTTAAATATATTATTTAACTGGAAAGAATTATTGAGTCGCACTAAATATTATCAGGTGAACTCTAATTTTATTATGTCTCTAATTATTATACTTGAAGATACAGAGCTACTACTATTTTATTTAATTATATGCAGACCTTTACTCGATCTATATAAGCCTAAAGTGAAGATGCGTTTAGAAGGTCACACAAAAGATCAAGCCAAGCAACAACATACTTGCTGGTGCGTGAGATGCAGAGAAGATCAACTTACTATCACGTTTAATGGAGGGATTTGCTGCCGACCAAAGAAAATCAATGTGTGCACGTGTGAGATGCATGCATGCAGCCCAAAGCAAGAGAAGAAGGCTCAACTTCACGTGTAGAGAAACCCACGATTGGCCCAAGGCCCATGTACATGTACGCGTGTGGTGACCTCGACCAGCCGCCATATATATACTCGTGTGATCCATCAGAACAGGATGACTAGAAACTTGATGAGAAATCAAAACACACTACGTGACGGAAGTTACCGATCAGAACAGGACTAGATAATGGAGTTCATGCCTTGTACATGTTCTTGAGTTTTTGATTTCTATCAAAAATTCAATAGAAGATGTATGAGTTCTTGCAATTTGAGATCGTTCAACCTTTCCGCTGGGAATTGGGAGCGCGATAGGGCTTTCGCTTAGTGGTCGTGAAGTCCGGCGCGTGTGATCTTGCGAATTAAAGAGCGTTCGTTCTTGCATTGGCAACGGAGGATCGCTACGATTCGAGAGGCTGCACGTGAGTATCCAATCCTACGTCGAGAAGATCGGACGACCCCGTATCAACGCGAGGCTTAGGTTTTTGCAAAGCTTGGGCTCTCACAAGGCTTGGCTTGTGAGGGATGCGGTGGGCACGGTGGGACTGAGGGTTTGGGGGAGAAGACGTGTCGGCGAGGAGGGGGTCATCGGCGGCGTCGACGAAGGCCATGTGGTGGTGGGGCTGCTACTCGATCTAGACGTTGCGTGGGAGTGACGACGGGGCGGAGAGTCCCGAGCTAGCGGAGTGTGTTGGGACTTGGGAATTGAGAAATTGAAACGGGCAGTGGTGAAGGAGAGGAACAACACCCCACTATCCACAGCCATCATGTCTCCTCCCATGGACGCCGATGCAGATGGGAGCAAGCACGACGAGAGAGCGGACGGGATGACGGTCGGGCGTGAGAAGAGAGGGCATGCGGTGATAGGATGAGGAGGGAAGAGGAGGCGGCGCACCGTGCACACGGTGGCTAGGGCTTTATTTTCAGATCGAGGTAGGAGGGGGAATCGGAGCATGATGAAATCGGAGGAATCAGGTGTCAAGGAGAGAGGCAGAGAGCACAGTCACAATTTTAAGAGAGAGATAGGAGGATAGGGGAGTTGAGAAAGATAGATGAACCGCTACTGGTGAACTATCATCATCAATTTCTCTTTTTAAGTAGAGATAAATTAAAAGGCCGAAAAGGCTATACAACTAATCCACGCCTATACTAATCACAAACTTCGAGGAAATTTCCACGTTACTTAGTAAAGTAAGAGAAACATTGGCCATCTATATGGTTTTCTTAATCGTTCAACCCTACAGTGATCGATCCCACTGTCATAGGCAGACAAAATTCATGAAATTGAAGATTACCATACGGCACTTGTACCTAAACCGATGGAACCTTAAGCTCTATGCTAATAGTTTCACCACGAAATCATGTGACATTGCAAATGGTTAGCGGATTGTCAGCCCGCTAGCTTCTATGGTAAAATCATCGCCAGCATCACACATATTGAGCATGAAGGTCATGGAGGTGGCAGGTGGCTGATGAGGACGCAAGTGTTCCAAGTTCACCGGTCACCAGTGGCGCCGTAATGGTTCACTAGAGAAAGGTTAGAATTTTAAGTTTTTAACCATGGTCGAGCTGTGAGGTTTCCTACCTAGATCCTGCACTCTGGCGTTGGATGTAAATCCTGCAACCATAGTTAGCTAGTGGCAGGGGCAGAATGTTAACCAGAGTGAAGTGGATTGCCGTATTCTACCAGCCGTCTGCTCTGTGTAGTACTGTTTCATTCATCTATCTGTAAAGAGTGAAATCTCTTCCTGTCCAAAAAGCCATGCTACGGCCATGTTCTTCTTGCTCTACGAATAACGCGTTGTACTTTACCTGTACTATTTCACCTACTTTGGATTTCACAAATCATAAAGTATATATAATAATGCAATGAACAATATGTAGCCGTATGAACACTCACTGAGGTCATTTCTTTTGGGTCATTCACCTGGTTGCTAGCACAAAGATACTATGTATATCAACGGCTCTTCTCTTCTCTACTGGCATTTCTCTTTGTGCTCTCTTTGCCCCCAAGGTATGAGATGAATAGGCTATTTTATATGTAGCTGCTGGATAAACTGAGAGGGCTAGGGAATCAGGTCAAGACGAGTGAAGTATTAATACTTACTATTAAATTTTCATCTGTCTTGTGAATCCATTATTCAGAAAGATGTGTCAGGGCCATTCTTGTGGTTATTGCTCAGCTACCAACAGCTGGTTTGATCATCTAATTGCATCAGTTTGATTCGTAGGTTGACATGCCGAAAAATCATACGCATCTCCCGTGGCTTCCAAGAGGATGTTTCTGCTGCGGTTGGGTACAGGTCCGAAGACGATAGGGCACTCGTCCTAGCAGAGCTTTTCTCTGATGAGGTAGAGAGGCTAAGTCTTATTTGAAAAACTTTTGTTTATTTATTGCTTGATTATGAATGGTCCAGCTCCACACTTTATATAGATGAGGTTAGCCTCTAATAACATAAAGACTAACACAATCTAATGTAACCAATCGACTAAAGATAACATCATATCCATACTATCTAAATATTAAGATATCTATTTTTAATATAAACATATGCATCTATCTATTCCTAATATAAAGATAGCTATCTAATTATTCCTAATGCGAAGATACATACACAACTATTCCTAATAAGTCTACTACAGTGCGCGCTGGCACTGTTCACATGACCAGTGCGTGTGGTATTGTTTGCCTGTTTACTGCAGTGTCTCGTCGATCATAGGCCATAACATTACACCCCTCACGTTGAGAATGTTAGGATAGGGTAGACTACACTAGTGCATATTAAGGCCATGTTCTTTTCAGCTTCTAAAAGCTGCTTTTGGCTTTTCTACAGTAACTAGCTTTTAAGCGGAGTATCTTTTCAAGATAGGGTCTATTAGTTAATTGTAGTACATATTGTATCGACTTCATTTATATTAGCAAAAATCGCACGTGAGTTTCTGTTACTTTGTAATCTCTCACACGAACAGCCCAAAAGCCACAAGTCGCAGCCAAAAAGAACAGGCCCTAAAATTTTCTATCACGTAAACCAGGAAGCCATGTAAGAGATCATGGATCGTTACCACTAGACGCGCAGTGCAGCGGAAATAGAGTTGAAGCAGCCGATTCAACGAAGAGCGCGTCGATGTAATGGTAGTAGTCAATCATCCTCCGGCCAACCGTCTCCTCGCGATCGTCCTAATCAACGCCGCAGTCGCAGCAACGCCTCTACCAAGGTCCACACTTCCAGGGATGGAGCACCGTACGTCGGTATGCTAGCACCAGTGCACACAGCAGAGGATATCAGAGGTAGCGGCTAAGGTTTTGAGGGGCGTGTTTCGGGATGCTATCCTTAGCCCTCGCACCTCTCCTCAGATCCATATCTAATACGAGTAGAGAACGAATCCCATTCGAAAACTATCATCCGACCCCTTATTGTTCTAGCCTATTAAGTGTGTGATCCTGTAGGTTCATGTGTATTTGGCCATGTGCCGAAAAACTCCTTTCCAACCCATAAATCGGTAGTAGTCCCTAGCAGGATATAACGACTCCCAAACATACATAAAGATCATATCGGACGAACCTATATACCGATCCCTTTGCCTCATGATACCAGATCGAACTCAAGACGAGAAGCGTGCCATCCTATGATAGCTCAATCCTTCACTCGAACCTGTAGTAGGTTACTCAGTTGTGATTGACTTTTCAACCACATTCGGCATGGCCATGCACTTTCGTAATATAACCACATTGAGAGGCCCAGAGATATTTCTTCTGTTATATAGGAGGGGTAAATTACATCTTGATTGCTCATATTTCTCTGCATGTTTTATAGTAAACCCGAAAGCTACCTTTATAACCACCCAGTCACGGAGTAGTGTTTGGTAACCCCTAAGCAAACTATTACACATGTAGGAAACGATGACGATCTCAGGTCTAAGGATCCTACATACACTATGTATGGGACCAATTGACGACACTTAAGAATATAACAGTTCTCACAGTGTCGCATGGTGGCTCAATCCAACATCATGTTCTCTAACATATGTCCGCATTATTGATTTGATATCTCATATCCATGATCCATGAAACATGATCATTAAACAATACATGTGTTGATCTATAAATCATAATTGTTCCACATAATGATATAAGATTAGGGATAATTTAGAATAACATCAAAACATGAATAAAGAGTTCCACGAACAAGTCACATACTTGTTGATCAATATGAAAGATATTTATTCAAGGGACAAAATAACATATTATGAAAAAGATCATAAACATAGAAATGATACAATCATCTCTATGATTGCCTCTAGGGCATATCACTAACAGAGATGACTCGTCCTCGAGCTATCAGGTGGCGGCTATGGTTGAAGTCCTTCGTAACTCCATGTCGACTAGAGCCCGTGACAACGTCGTGTAGCACAGAAGATAATCAGCGAAGCCCCATTGACGTCGCAGGAGTCATCGGCGATAAGGGCAAATGCTGTAAGGCAGCAACATCATTCTTGTCCCGAGATGCAACGGTTGTGGGAGAGATGTGATAACGTCGCTGACTCCCACGTGGCAACCATTGCGCTCCGTATTTTCGAAGGCACGGTGTTGGCCGACTGCGTGGAGAAGACCGTTGCTAGACAGCGGCAACCTTCCTCCTTGGTGAAGGCACCAGAGGTGCAGCCAATGATAGCAAGGTCTGGAGAGGAGTTGTCATTAGTGAAGGCGGTAACAAGACCAACATTGATGATGGTGATGGCAACATCGCCATTGCAGTGGCAGGCGTCGCCTCTTGCTACACCATCTTGGACATAGTCGCAACCGACAGCGATGGCGACTCAAAAACTATAGCAACATGTTGCGCCTTCTCCTCCATCTTGGCCATGAACTCTTTCATCTAGGCCATCAAGTTGGCGTAGATCTCAGCAGAGGATAACTCAGCATTGAAAGCAACGGTAGTTGGCTCGGTGGAGACTTGACATGTGGGTGAAGACAGCGCAATGGTGGTGACAAAACGGAGGTTGACATGTCTAACAAAACTTGGCCATGTCTGCACCCCGAGCGCACACTCCAGCTGCCGGTACCACAGGGCGGCATTCTCCGTCAGGTGGTGTGATGCCAGCTACTCCTCTTCCTCCATCGTCTGCTGCTTCTTAAAGAATTGCTCAAAGCGATTCAACCAAAGTTGTGGATCTTCCTTACCATTGAAGGTAGGAAGCTCTAGGTAGTGGAATCGTGAAGCCCAGGTCTTTATGGGATTGAAACCCCTGCTGCTTACCATGGATTGCGGACTAGCAGTTGACTTTGATACTAAATGTTGTGGTCGATGGTTGGGTACGAGTCCGAAGACTAGGGATATGGCACTTGCCCTCATCTAACCGCCAGTAGGGCTCTTCCCTGATGAGTTAGAGAGGCTGTGAGGCTTATTTGGAGAACCTTTTGTTTATTTATTACTTGATTATGAATGGTTCAGCTCCCCTCTTTATATAGATGAGATTAGCCCCAACAATATGGAAACTAATACAACCAATCAAATAAAAATAATATTATATCCATACTATATAAATATTAAGATATATGTTCCTAATATAAAGATGTGCATCTATCTATTCCTAATATAAAGAGATATATATCTAATTATTCCTAATACGAAGATATGCACATAACTATTCCTAATAAGTTACTACAGTGCACACGGACACTGTTCATGTAACCAGTGCGCATGGTACTGTTTGTCTATTTGCTGCAGCGTCTCGCCGAATCATAGGCCATATCAGTATCCATAATTTTTGACAGCTTGCTGAGAGGCAGCTTCTATATAGCTGCAGAAACAAGCCAAAAGGAATTCACTGTCAGTCTTTAATTTTCATCAGGGTCAGCGATGCAGCCGCTGTTTGACGGAGCGGAAAAACCAGGCGAGCGAGGGAAGCGTCGGTCGCCCCGTGGTAGGAACACAGATCATCGTTGCGAACCATCCTCACCTGACACTACTGACGCTGCAAGCGCGACCACCGCAAATCCGCCGACGTACGACTATCGGCAAGGGCAAAAAACCGAGAGCAAGGACACGAGCAAATGGAACACGAAATGGTGGGTGTGGGTGTGACAGCAACCACAGCCTTAAGAGGGAAACCACAATTTAATGCGTGTGCCTTTTCGAGCCACACGCGAAACTCAAGATGGCGCGCGGAATGGCACCGCACCACCCACAACCCTTACGCCGACACGACGCTGTGCTACACGACCGGGTAACAAGATGAGGGCTTGTGTCCCGTGGTACGAGAAAATGAAGTGCCTAGCGCCATAGCAAGCATGGCCCATGAGGTTGCCATCCTACGGTCCGAAAGGACGAGTGGGCCAAAAGGCAATGCAACATGGTTTTGGCCTACGGGTGACGAAGCCTTTTACCACAAGAGGCTACTGTTAGGGGAGTAATGTTAGGGGAGTAGCCCCTACCTTTGCCCATTCGGTCTGTTAGGCCAAGAGGCCTATTAAGCATGTAAAAGGATATTTATACCCTTAGCATGATGAGCCATAGCAAGGGCATTCTTGTAATCCAACTTTAAGGCCATATATATATGTATATGTATGTACGTACATACATACGTATATATGTATGTA